>CM057055.1:54522500-54985000 GCA_029948455.1 Solanum rostratum
TTAACTATGCAGGGTTTAACAATAATTAACCGTGTGTTGAGGGATAAAATGAATTTTATCTATGAGGGCTTTTATTATGAATGATTGATTTATAATTATTGATTGTTAATTCATGTACGATCTATTACTCCATCTGTTTTGGTCCTAATATTACTTTGTCATTAGGGAAAATGTCTTATTTTGCTAGTCCACCTATTTCTTTGTTAGAACATTTTTAATGGTAGTGGACCAGGGCTGTGCAAAATTCCGATCAAACTATTAATTCGAACCAAATTTTTAGGTTATTGGACTATTGAATCGGATAATTGGGTCGGTTAACGGTTTAGAAAATTTTTTAATGGGCTATCGATTATTGGTTTAGGTTGGCTAAATTAATCGTCGTATGACCCAACAACCCGATATCCACTCAATAGCTGTATAGTTATTTTAATTGTATTTCTATTTTCCAGCATTGTTTTATACTTATAATAATATAGTTATAAGTTATATGCTTCTCCCCAAACATTATAACTTATTATATTAATTTATTTTCATCTTTTCACTTTTCCGTTTTCATTTTAACAATTAGAATTTAGGGTTCTAACTTAGTGTGATATAGATTGTAATTAGCTATTAGTAATAGAAATATTGATTGTGCAGGATGAGATGTGTTCTAATAGAAGATCAAGTATTTAGCCGCACTGTTATTTCTATTATTTCTCAAAAACAAGTTGCTGCGAGTTGAAAAAAAATGAGTTGAAATTGTTGTAGTGTCAAAGTTGCACTTTTGCTAATTGATATGTAGAGTGTGGACTGCACTATGCAGTGTGCAATGGTTTAGTTGAAGTTGCACTTTTGTAGTGCAAGTTGATATGTAGCCTGTAGTGCTGTATTTGAAAGTGCGGTAGGAATTAGGAAAGTAAGGAAATTGAGTTATAAATTTTAAACTTTCAATTGTTAATGGTTTCCTCGATAATCGAACCGATAAAGATCAATAACTGATAAATCGATATCTTAACAGTTCCTTAATGGTTTAGCATATCTATAAACCAATGACCAATAAGTAAAACGATAGTATTCAAAATTGAACCGAATAAATTGATATGCAACCCTATAGTAGACAGAGGAGGCTCCTCTCCGTTTTCTCTCTCTTCATTTTCCCTAAATTTCTATCTAGATGGCTGACACATGACATAAGTTAAAATTTGATGGCTGAGATTTAATTGACTTATCATTAAATGGAGAGAGAAAATGATCAATTAAATCTTAGGCATCAAATCTTAACTTATATTATGTATCAGTCATCAAGATAAGAACTTAGGGAAAATGAAGAAAGAAAATGAAGAGGAGCCTTGTCCGACGGAAACGTAAGACAATATGCTAACAATAATGGTACGCGTGGACCAAAAGTATAACCGATAGCTACATTGGGCAATTTCAAATGACAGTCGGGCACATTTGTACCTTTTCACATTGTAGAATCATGCCTTTAAGTTGATACTGTATTCAAAATGCACTTACCATAAAACAAGTTATCGTGAAACAATATATTCTACGACTACGAGAAAAATGCTAAAAAAAAATTAATAGGTAAGGGGAATGTTGAGACATAAGTTCTCAGAGATACTTTATCAAGCTAGAATGAGTAAGCTCTGTGGTAAATGAGAACCAATTTGCACAGTGAAGTATATCAGTGCAACTCTTTAAGAGGAGAAGTCCTTTTAGGTGCAGTTCAACTCCAGAGACAGAAAAAACGACAGTTCGGTACAAAAAGTATTTCGCATTAGCAAAATTTGGGTAAGGGACACACTCCAAGGGGTGAGATGTAGACGGATGATTGTTTCCATAGCTTGAACCTATGAATCTATAGGTCACATGAAGAAAACTCTAGAAACAAACAATAATAAAACCAAAATACCAAAGGTAAATAAAAATAATCAAATAGCCTTTTTCATCATTTATTAGCCATTGATCAAATAGTTCAATACATGGGCTTTAATCTTGGTACCTCCTCTTCAGTCTCATCTAAGAAATCTAGGGACTGACCGTAAGACTTCTCTGCTTCCTGCCTTACAAAAGCTGAAAGATTCGTTTCTTCATTTGATTCCAAACCATTTATCAATAGTTTAAAGGTCAACTTATCAGGATCACATCCTCTCAACTTCATCAAGTAAAAGACCTCCAGTGCAAGCCTCGTAAGATTAAATTTCATCAAGCTTTCCAACAATGTGTAAAAGCCTTCAATGTCAGGTTCTAAACTACTTTCCATTTTCAATGCCATGATAAGACAGTTGATATCTTCAAGAAATCCGTTGCTTCCCAAACAGGACACGATTTCAGCATACAGTTTGAGCTGCGGCCTATAGGATATCTCCTTCTGAACTTCCTCGAAAACCTACATCAGGGTCCACATAATAATTAGGAGCTGTCAACAATGTGGTAGTCAATAAATGCTTTATGAATCCAGAAGTGCAAAGCAAGTGCAATGTATCAGTTCCAAGTACGACAACACCAAAACTTTGGTCATTAGAATATCTTATATAGTCTCATCAACCATAAAATTGAACAGGAAACTAACAATCAAAGCGCAAGTTGGACACAGGAAAGAAGAAAAAGAGAGAGAATAGCTGAATTGGAAATTAGATAAAAAGCAGAGGAAAGAACATGAAAAGATAGATCATGCTAACCTCCCCTCCTATTTGCTATGAGGAGGATCTCCCTCTAGGATAACATTAAATAAGTCTATGACCAAGTAGTATAAACGACACCCATGCCATCTTGGAGGAGTAAGATGACTGGATTATTGGTCAAAGAATGCTTCCCCACATTTTTTGAATCCTCGGTCCCTCTCACTCTAAGAAAGCCCAAGAACCTCTGGAAGAACTTTAGTACATCATCACACCTGCACTGTCCAAATAGAAATAACCTAAAGAAAATGTATACAATTGAGAAAACGCAAATGGAATTGAACTTAAAGATGAAGAAGTCTAATCAAGTCATATGTTATATAAAGCAAGAGAATCGTTGGAGTTATAAGTGAAATGTGTAAAATATTTCACTGGATGTCTACGTTCATTTAAGACCCATAGAATATTAAGTAGAATGTTCGTACTCCATACATTATCATGTCGTATATACCCTCCTTTAAATGTTGTTAATCAATTCACTAGTGTCATATGATATCAAAGCCTCTACTATCTAGTTAAACAATCAAGTAGTGGCTTAAAGCTGTCTGTGTCGCCAAAGTTTTTCGTTTTCTATTTTTTTAAATTGTTTTTTTTTAATGATATTCCTGGCAATAGTCTTTTCACTCTCCTTTGTATAGCTCCTGATGTCATCAGCCTGCATATGCTAGCCTGTCAAGTCAGCAATTTATAATTGTCGAGAGTTAATACCATTGATCCAAGTCAACAAACTTGTCAACTTAGCACTCTAAACCTAACTAGTCAACTTAGCAATCTTCCAATTAATCTATTAAGTCAACAGCCCACAGCTGTCCAATTAGCAGTATCTAGTCAACTGCGACAAGAACCTGGACAGTCATTCCTTATCCTGTCAACTGCCATATCCCTTTCAGGTTAGCCCCGTACATTGCCGGTGATCACTAGCCAAGCTGGTAGTATCTGATCAGTTTTAGTAATATAATCAAATTGGTCGCACATCTGCCCCAAATTTACACGCCTCCTGAATTCATGATAACACCATGGCCCAGTTAGTTTTTCCTAACAGCGGCAGCAAAAGATAAAAGTCAATTTGACATGCTCCCCTTAGTTATTCCGTTCTCATATTCAAACTCAAATAATTTCACCACCTAAAGTTTAAGGGGAACTTGTTGAATCCAGAACATTTTCTAGGTTATATGTTGAACTGTATCAAAATTTTCCAGCATATCTACCTTATGTGATGCAGTGGCTGGGTTCTTTGATGAGCAAAACCCATAATGGTAGTATGAACAACTGAAAGTGAGGGCCACTAACATGTACAAGTGACCTACAGAAATATCTTTGCTGAAGAAGGTGTTTGGAGTACAAGATGAACTGGGATACCAACCTCGTCAACCTACTGAATGTCTTGATATCATTCAAATAACACCTGAGTTCTGTGACTTGTGTGATGGACCTTTTTTTTTAATAACAGTGGCATCTGGATCAGCTTATGTTAACATCAATTATTCCACTATGTACCTGCCACCTCCCATCAGCTCGCGTATAGGTAACTCTGCCACCAAGGCCTATGCATATGAGAAAAAATTGCATAACATTGTCTACTAGAATTTGAACTTTGATCTCCACGATTTTCTACTTCACTGACCACCAGATCATACCCTTTGAGAACTTGCATTGTGGACATTATGAGTATTGAACACAAACCAGGTAACCTTTTTGCTCAATCGTCAAAATAAATTCAGTCTTTGAGAATGCAAAAAAGTAGAATAGTTGGAAGAGGCACATATTAGACGACCACAACATACTTAAATAAACTCTTGAACGGAAGAGATGGGCACGAATGTTGTCTGGACAAATTAGAGCATTCTGAAAGTCGTCGAGATTTTGGGTATTGTAGGAGTATAGAGTTTCAGGAGGTAATTCGTAAGATGAGAAGAGGGAGCGTGATCGGGCCAAACAAGATCCCAGTGGAATTTTGGAAGAGAGCAGGTAAAGCAAGTATGGAGTGGCTAACTGGATTGTTTAACGTCAATTTTAGGACATCAAAAATGTCAGAAGAATGGAGGTGGAGCGCAATGACCCCATCGTACAAGAATAAAGGTTATATTAAGAATTGCAACAAGTATAAGGGTATCAAGTTGTTGAGCTACACTATGGAAGTTTGATAGAGGCTGGTGTAGATAAGACTGAGGAGGTGTGTGTCTATTATTGAGAACCAATTTAGAATTATGTTGGGACATTCAACTATTGAAACCATTCATCTAGTAAGGAGATTGATTGAGGAAAAGGAAGAGGGATTTACATATGGTGTTCATTGACCTAGAAAAAGCATACAACATTGGTTGGGGGCGGGGTGGGGGTGGGGGGTTGTGGAGATGTTTGGAGGCTAGAGGTGTACCTGTAGCTTACATTAAGATGATTAAGGACATATGATGGAGCCAAGATCTGAGTAAGGGTAGTGAAAGGAGATTCGGAGCACTTTCGAATTGTGAATGGATTGCACTAGGGTTCACCTCTTAGCCCATTTCTATTTGCTTTGGTGATAGATGAACCAATGCAATATATCCAAAAGGAGGTGGTATGGTATATGCTATTTCTAGATATAGAATTGATTGACGAGACTCGCAATGGAGTTACACTAGGCTGGAGGTTTGGAGACGGACCCTAAAATATGAAGGGTTCAGGTTGGGGAGAACCAAGACAGAGTACTTGGAGTGCAAGTTAAGAGACATAACTCACGAGAAAAATGTGGAAGTGAGAATCGATACACAAGCAATCTCCAAGAAAGGAATCTTCAGGCATCTTGGATCAATAATCTCATCAAATTGGGAGATTGACAATGATGTTACACACCATATTAATTCCAATCTCGGTCTCACCTAGCCCAACAACAACAATCCAGTGAAATACCATAAGTAGGGTCTGGGGAGGGTAGAGTATATGTTGAACTTATCTCGTAGAGGTAGAGAAGTTGTTTACGGAAGGCTCTCGACTTAAGAGTCTCACCCTAGCCCAATCGACTCAAAACAAGATGTTTGGCTGATATATCCAGCAAAGCACTCTAAACACCATGGATAATGTGTGTGTGTGTGTGTATATATATATATAAAAGGCAAGCCTACTTCCATAAACTCCTAAACGAAAAAGGAGATAGAGTTATTAAGCTGGGTGAGCTGTCACACTCCGATGATCATCAAAATTTTGGTTATTGCAGGCGTTTCAGAGCTGAGGAGGTTAGACGTACTATTAGTAGAATGAAAAGAAGGAGGGCGATTGGTGCCGATGAGATTTTGGTGGATTTTTGGAAAGGCATGGTCAAGGATGGCATAGAATGATTGACTAGGTTGTTTAATGCCATTATGAAGACTGCTAAGATGCCTGACAAATGGAGGAGTACAATGGTCCCATTATACAAGAACAAGGGTGATATTCAAAACTGTAACAACTACAGGGGTATCAAGTTGTTAAGCCACACTATGAAGATCTGGGAGAGAGTGATGGAGATGAGGGTGAGAAAAGAAGTGTTTATTTCAAATAATTAGTTCGGATTCATGCGGGGACGGTCAACTACTGATGCAATTCATCTTGTTCAGAGATTAGTGGAGAAATATAGGGAAAAAAGGACCTTCATAGAATGTTCATTGATCTCGAGAAGGCATATGACAGTCCCGAGGGATGTCCTATGGAGATGTCTAGAGATGAAGGGTGTTTCCATGGTGTATATTAGGGCGATAAAAGACATGTACGACGAAACCAAAACTCGAGTAAGGACGGTGGGAGGAGATGCAGAGTATTTCCCTGTTAAGATGTGGCTTCATTAAGGATCTGTGTTGAGCACATTTCTTTTTGCCTTAGTAATGGATGAGCTGACACAGCCTATTTGAGGTTCCGTGGTGTATGTTATTTGCAAACGACATAGTACTGATTGGTGAGACTTGGGCTAAAATTATTGACAGACTGGACGTTTGGAGACAGGCTTTGGAATCTAAAGGGCAAACTGAGCAAGAACAAAATAGAATACTTAGAGTGCAAATTCAGTGTTGTAAGGGAGGAAACAAACTTTGATGTAAGCCTTGACACTCAATCCATTCCCAAGAGAGAAAGCTTTAAACTTCTTGGGTCCATTATCCAAAGTAGCAGTGATATTGACGATGATGTCACACACCGTGTTGGGCAGCATGGACGAAATGGAGGCTTGCCTCCGCAGTTCTGTGTGATAAGAAGATACCACCTAAACTTAAAGGGTAAGTTTCACAAAACGGTGGTTAGACCGTCCTTGCTGTATGGGGTAAAGTGTTGGCCAATCAAGAATTCACATGTTCAGAAGATGCAGGTCGCGGAGACGAGGATGTTGAGATGGATGTGTGGACATACCAGGAGCGATAGGGTTAGGAATGAGACTATTCGGGAGAAGTTAGAGGTGGCTCCTGTGGCCGACAAGATGAGGGAAGCGAGACTGAGTTGGTTTGGACATGTGCACAGAAGAACTATAGATGTTCCTGTTAGGAGGTGCGAAAAGTTGGAGTTAGGTTTTACTCAGAGGGGTAGAGGCAGACCGAAGAAGTATTGGGGGGAGGTGATCAAACAAGATATGGCGAAACTTCATCTCACCGATGACATGACCTTAGACAGAAAGAAGTGGAGGTTGCGTATTAGAGTAGCAGGCTAATGGGTTACCGAGGGTAGAACGATGATTGGCCTAGCGATATAGTAGGCTAGTAGGAGTAGTCGGTTTTATCTTATGTTGCCATTATCAATATTATATTTGTTACTTTTTTGATAAATGTTTTCACTGTTACTTTGTATTTACATACTATCGCTGCTTTCATTATTAGTCGTTCGTCCTCTTTTAGTTCTTTCCATTTTTTTCTATATCTAGTATTTTCTGCTTATGGGGCTTGATTCTTGAGGCGAGGGTTTCTCGGAAACAACCTCTCTATCTATATTAGGTAGTGGTAAGGTCTGCGTACATTTCACCCTCTTCAGACCCCACTTGTGGGATCATACTGGGTATGTTGTCGTTGTTGTAACGTTGGAGCCTATTATCTATTCCATCTTGAGATGAAATATTACAGTATGACCAGACTCATTGCATTATCAAAGGAGAATAGACTATTCCAACCTTCCATAGAATACTGTAGAATATTTGTAATTAATCATCGGATAATTACTTGCACTGTTAGGCATAAAGAACAATTACATAACTAATTTCGAGATTTTTCACAGCCTTAGACCTCTATATGAGATAGTGCTTTTCTGCATAGTGGCGGCAGCAAATCCAGGATTTAAAGTTGATGGATTCGACCTTTAAGGTTGTTAGCACAAAACTCATTATGTTTTTGAAATTGTGAGTGCAGATTTGATATTTTTCAAAATTTTTAGTGGGTGTTCACATATATTCTATGCTCCATGTGGTTTCGGATGAGCAGTTTGCTACAGAGCTACATCTGCTATTGCATAGTGTCTCACTAACCGATACAACATTCACTTTTTTCTTATTGTTTCACATCTCTGATTTTACCAAATTGATTAATCTACTAAACCAGATTCATTAACTCGACTTTAGTGTCCTAAAAGAGACAACCCCTCCCCCGCTACCTTCTGTTTCTGGGAAAGTATCTTGAGAGAATTACACTTCCCGGAATCATTCAGGCCCCTACTGTTCCAGCTCAAAAATTTTAGCTTCATTGTGTTCACTTCCACAACAGCTATTGGAATTCAACACATTAAATATAGTCAAACATCTTCCTACAATTTTCCTCTCCAAAAATATCCTCATAATTGATTAAACTCCAATGCTTCCATCTTACCTGTGAGGACTCTTCGGAGTAGGATTTTATTAGGTCTCCACCCACCTGCGTATGAATAATGCTTGAACTTCCTCTTCGAAACATTTTTATGTATACCCCCAATTGCTTGCTTAGTTTTTTGAAGATTCATATTACCATTTTGACACTTCTGTTTCAATAGGACATACCTTATGTCCTTGCGCGTTGAAGGAGATAAGTGATTAATACTGTGCGTGTAAAAATTGTTGCTTTTCATATTCAAATTCCGAGGAGAGAATTCACAATTAAAGCATCCTAAAACTAGCAGTTGGAGATAAAGGATTAGCGAATTGAATGACTGAACAAGAGAATAAACTTAGAATATGAGTGGCCCTAACCTTGAGAGCTAAGAGGCATTGATTCTGTCGGAGGAGTTCCCGGAGAACAGCTATCATATCAATCTTAATCAAACGCCTGACCTTGCTATTAAACACCTGTTCCACCGCGGAGTCATCGTTTTTGTTGGCAACACGCTTCAGTGCCTGAACAGCTTGAATGGCTTCAGTACTGAGGTTTCTCCCCTTTTGCAAGGGTTTTCGATTTTTGCTCCTGTCTCTCATGCTTATTCTCAAATTTCCACCACATTTAGACCAAGTCCTAGACGCTACTGAACTGAATACGATTTCCGATGGAAGTCCCCGGCCGTGAATCCTTGTGTGAAGAGGATACGCCGGCAATCTCACACATTGATACCAACTACTCATAATGATAGGAGAGAGATGAGAAACCTCCGTTCGTGGCTTAAATGTTCTGTTTTGAAACAGTAGGTGTTATATAAGAGCAGTTGAACAAGTTCAGTGTTTCAAATTGTTTCAAGAGACAAATATTAAACACATTTTTTAGTTTTACAGCTAAACTAGTGGGAGCATGACTTTCATAACTATCACTTATTAGTTTGAAAAATACATCTTATATATAAACACACTTTATGTGTATAACACATACTCTCTTTTATTGGAGAAAATCTTACCACATGGTTTAGGTATGAAATTTAGATATAATTTAGATATTTCTCAAACTAATAAGCGATAATGTAGGTATAAAACTTACACTTTCAATAGTTTAGGTATAAAATTAAAAAAAAATAGTTCGGATGTGTTTTGATATTTATTTTTTGTTTTTATAAAATTTTCTTATTAAAAAAATAGTTTAAAATGTGTTATATACGTGTTTACTGTGTCAATTAAAAATATATATTGAAAAAATTAATATTTAACGTTAAAGTATATGCGATATTTGTTTGAATAATGAAAAATGAATATGATTAAATCGATACTTACTTTGAAGATAAACAACTTAAGTTGACATAACAATTATAATTGTCTTATTCAAATCATGACATGAACACAAAAAAAGGAGATTTCAAAACAAATAAAAACATGAAAATCGAGTCTAAATTACAAAAAAGTTGATAAAAAGAATTGAGACGATCGATGAATAAGATTCTAGACAATTCCCTTATGGAGGTGGAAGAATTCATTAAAAAAAAAGAATTGTGCTAATACTTTATTAACATTTTTTTTTCTTGCAATATTTTTAGGACACTTTTTTTATTGTCTACATCATCTTTTCTTTAGTTGTTTTGTTATTATTATATTGATTTCATTAAGAGAGTAGATTATTTTGGTTGAATTTCGAACATCCATGTCAAAAGGGATAAACGTGTTAGTGTATGCAATTGTACACAAGAAAAAAAAACTACTAATATTAATTCTAGAGAATAAAAGAGTATAACCGAACAATTTGGAGGATTTTGGGGAAAAATTTTGATGTGTATTGAATTGATTGTGTTGTACAGTATATATGTCCCCTGTTTATACTCACTAACCACTTACAACTAATTGCATGATTAGTGCTAACTAATTGTAACTAAATCTAACTTAATTACAACTAACTCTAACTAACATTCATTAATTAACTCCTTTACACCCCCCCTCAAGCTAGGAGATATGAAGACGTTCTTCATGCCTAGCTTGGACAAGAGATGAGTATGAGGACCACGTCCAAGTGCTTTAGTGAACATATCCGCAGGTTGATCAGAAGAAGACACATAGGTAATAGCAATCGGTCCATCACGAATCCTTTCACGAACAAAGTGGCAATCAATATCGATATGTTTAGCACGTTCATGGAAAACAGGATTAGCAGCAATTTGAAGAGCTGAGGTGCTATCAGAATAAAAAGAATTAGGAAGAGTGAGAGGCATATTAAGTTCTTTAAACAAACCAACAATCCAAACAACTTCTGCAACAGTAGAGGCCATGGCTCAATATTCAGCTTCAGCTGAGCTTCGAGATACAGTAGCCTGTTTCTTAGACTTCCATGAAATTGGTGAAGCACCAAACTTAACTAGATAACCAGTGATAGATTTTCTGCTATTAACACAGGAGCCCCAGTCAGCATCACAAAATACTTGAAGAGAATGATCAGCAGTAGAGGACA
Source organism: Solanum rostratum (assembly GCA_029948455.1). Classification (NCBI taxonomy): domain Eukaryota; kingdom Viridiplantae; phylum Streptophyta; class Magnoliopsida; order Solanales; family Solanaceae; genus Solanum; species Solanum rostratum. Next base: position 54,533,416 of record CM057055.1, read on the forward strand.
TCAAAATACCAAGGCCAGGGGCTGATTTAACATATCTTACTAAGCGGAGTGCAGCTTCCATGTGTGATGCTTTGGGGGAATGCATAAACTGACTTAGACTTTGTACAGTAAAAGAGATGTCAAGCCTTGTAGTTGTTAAGTACAACAATTTGCCTATCAATTTTTGGTAAGAAGCAGGATCCTGTAGAGGAGGATCAGGAATAGAGGGTGTGATATGAGCATCAAATTCCAGAGTAGTTAGCTTTTGATTCATCTCCATAGGAGTATAGACAGGTTTGGCCCCAGCTAGACCTACCTCAGAGATAATTTCCAATGCATATTTTCTTTGGTGTATTAGAATACCATCCTTGTTTCTTGCAAATTCCAGGCCAAGGAAATATCTAAGGTCTCCCAGGTCCTTAATCTTGAATGCTTGCTGTAGAGAAATTTTAGTATCATTTATTAAGGAGACATCATTGCCAGTTATCAATAGGTCATCCACATATATGAGAATAATCACCAACTTATCACCATGCTTCTTGGTAAATAAGGAATAATCTCTAGAGCTTTGTTGAAAACCAGATGACATTAAAGCAGTGGTAAGTTTAATATTCCACTGTCTTGATGCTTGTTTCAAACCATAAAGAGACTTCAACAGTTTGCACACCTTAGGGCTTCCAGATTGTTTATAAAAACCAGTAGGGATAGACATGTATACCTCCTCAGTTAGATCACCTTGCAAGAATACATTGTAGACATCCATTTGATGTATTGGCCATTGGTTAGTGGCTGCAAGAGAGATGACACATCTAACAGTTGTCATCTTAACTACAGGGGAAAAGGTGTCTTGGTAGTCAAATCCTGCCTTCTGGTTGTACCCTTTAGCAACCAACCTTGCCTTGAATCTTTCCACTGTACCATCAGCATTATATTTGATCTTGTACACCCATCTACATCCTATAGCTTTCTTGTGTGCTGGTAGATCCACTAGTTCCCATGTGTGGTTGTCTTCTAGTGCCTGAATTTCCTGCTTCATAGCATCTATCCATCTAGGGTCCTTTGCTGCTTCTGTGTGAATCTGTTTCATCTGAGAAGCTTGACAGAAAGCTTTGGTAGTATGGTGTAAGACCTGAATAATTCAGTACAAAACTGATGGAATATAAACAGTTATGAGAAGCATTGTTTGTGATGTAATCTTTATGCCAAATAGGGGGTCTAGACTCCCTAGTGGACCTTCTAACAACAGGGGAAGGAGAAGGAACTGTAGTAGATTCTGGAACGGCTGAAGTTGCTGGAGTAGATAGTGGCACAGTAATAGTATCAACCAAATCATCATAATTGAAGTCACTACTGGAGTGTTGTTGATTTTGTTGATCATTGAAAGAACCTTTAAAAGGGAATATCTTTTCCATGAACATTACATCTCTACTTGTGAAAAATACTCTATTTTCTAAGTCATACAATCTGTAGCCCTTTTGAGTAGTACCATAACCACCAATACAACCCTCACTGCTCTTGGACTAAACTTATCCTGTTTAGGAAGAATAGTAGCAAAACACAAGCATCCTATGACCCTCATGTGATTAATGGAGGGTGGTTTGTTATACAGCTTTTCAAAAGGAGACATGTCTCCTAGTATAGTAGAAGGGACTCTATTTAAGACATATACAACAACCAACACACATAGACCCCAAAAGTTATCAGGAAAGTTGGCTTGAAACTTGATAGCTCTTGCAGTCTCAAGTATGTGTCTATGCCTTCTTTCAACTACACCATTTTGTTGAGGTGTATAAGGACAAAAACTCTCATGTATTATGCTATTAAGTTTGAAAAAAGTACTGCAATTGTTATTGAAAAATTCTGAGCCATTATCAGATCTTACCCTCTGAATCTTCTTCCCAAATTGATTTTCAACTTCAAGACAAAAAAATTTCAATATTTCAGTGACATCAGATTTCAATCTCATTAAGAAAGTCCAAGTCCATCTTGAGAAATCATCAACAATAGTCAAGAAATATCTCATGCCATCATAAGTTTCTATCTTATAAGGGCCCCATACATCTATATGAATCAACTGAAATGCATGAGAGGTTCTACTACTACTTTGTGGAAAAGGCAATCTAGTTTGTCTAGAAAGTGGACAAATCTCACAATTATTCATTACAAACTTGCTACCAAGACTGTGAAAAATATCAATCTTTCTTAACACACTCAATGGTACATGACATAGTCTTTGATGCCATGTAGAAGCATCAGTGTTTTGCTGCACTGCCAAGCATCTCGGTGGTGTTGTATTTGTGCCTTCCAGGTGTGAACATAGTGTGTAGAGGTCATCCTCCTCCTCACCAATCTCCCTCACCCTCCCAGATGAGAGATCCTGAAAAACACAACATTTGGGAAAGAAAGTAACAGAGCAGTTTAATTCTTTTGTCACTTGTGAGACTGACATGAGATTGAATTTAAACTTTGGCACACACAATACTCTCTTAAGAACATCACCTCCTCCAAGATGACAGTTCCCAATATGAGACACCTGTGCAGTATCTCCTGTAGGCAATTGGACTTGTCCTGCATTTTCTATCAGCCCTTTATGATGTAAGTGTTTAGAATCGCTTATCATATGATTAGTAGCACCAGTATCTACTATCCACTTAATGAAATCCTGTTCATTTAGGAATACATTACCTTTGCCTGCCATGTTAGCTATACCCTGTGTCTCAATATTGGACTGCTCAAGTAATTTGAGTAGTTGTTGATGTTGAACAGGTGTGAACATAGGTACAGAATCTGTCTCTTTGCCCTTCATGCTTCTTGTATCATACATTGTGTTCCCTGCAACTACATTTTCCCTTTTTCCTTTGTAATCTGGTGGGTATCCATTTAATTTGTAGCAATCATCTCTTACATGTCCATTTTTGTGGCAAAAATCACATCTCATCAACTTGTAACATTCAGCCCTCGAATGTCCTTTCATGCGACAAAAATCACAGAAAACACCAGGATTATAACTCTTTTTCTGTCTTTGAACTCCATTTCCAGATTTGGATGTGAACATTGTTGTTGGAGTCATGCATTCAGATAACATCAAATTCGATCCTGCAACCATTTTTTGACTTTCATCTTGGTTGATCATAGCATATACCTGATTGATACTAGGAATTTGTTGCATCAGTAAAATTTGTCCTCTGGCCTGACTATAGCTGTCATTAAGCCCCATTAGAAATTGTAATATTCTCTGATATTGTAGATGTTCAAAAAACTCTCTAGACTTGGGACAATCACATGATGGTGGTAGCATGATAGAATCATACTCATCCCATAGATCCTTAAGTCTAGAATAATACATCGACACAGGTAAAACTCCTTGAACAAGTGTGAATATCTCCTTATGCAACTGAAAAATACGTGAGCTATTAACTTTGTTGAATCTCTCTTTTAAATCTCCCCAAACTGTCTGTGCATTTGAACAGAACAATACTCCTCCATGGAGATCTTTGTTTACATTGCAGAGAATCCATGAAACAACAATTGCATTACACCGGTCCCACAATCTAGCTAGATTACCTGAAAATTGCTCCCTTACTACTGTCCCGACGACAAATCCGGCTTTGTTCTTCCCTAGGAGTGCCAATTCCATCGCCTTGCTCCATAGAGTGTAGTTGTCAGATCCGGTAAGCATAATCCCTACATTAAGGGATCCCGGTGCATCTGACGGATGCAAATATAGTGGATGCAAGTGATCCACTGTTATGTTTCCTTGCGAGCTAGTCGGCTGACTTCCAGCTGCGTTTCCAGTGTTCTCCATCGGAGATTTGCAACGATAGTGACGAAATTGAAGAAATTGAAGACTCCGATGATGAAATTGAAGGTGACGACGACGACGAGGAGCTCCCGGAGCTTTGATACCATGAACAATTTGGAGGATTTTGGGGGAAAATTCTGATGTGTATTGAATTGATTGTGTTGTACAGTATATATGTCCCCTATTTATACTCACTAACCACTTACAACTAATTACATGATTAGTGCTAACTAATTGTAACTAACTCTAACTTAATTACAACTAACTCTAACTAACATTCATTAACTAACTCCTTTACAATAACCTAAATCTCTAATTAGCTTAGAATTGAAGTTTGGTAGTCGAGCCTTACTATATATATTCACATGCTAAATTGGATAACACAAAATAACTCATCAAAAAATGAATGAAAAAGCATTAAAATTGACATATTTAACAAAGAAAAAAAATTCAAAACTTGTAAAAGACTCTTATAATTATCACATGAATCAATTCAATGTCTAAAAGTAGGAGAAGACCTACCATAAAAGTAACGTAAAGCAAGCAGAAAACATGATCATTATCAACATAAGGAGTCCCAGTGTCAACGTAGAGTCAAGGAGTTTCCTTTAAACATAAATTTCAAAACTTTGATTCACAAGAGAAAATTCAAAACTTGTAAAGAATATTGATCATAATAAATTTCATAAATTATTACTTTTTATAATTTTAGGATTCCTTTTTCATGTATACGAAAAAAAAACCATGAAAATTGACTCTATATATTTTCAGCTTAGGACTCCTTAATCTTTTAAGATTATAGTTCATATTGTATAAATAAATATTTAAGGAATTTTTTGTCTGAATAAGACGCTCCCAACTAGTTCATATTACCAATATAAATGAATTTTCAAGTTAGTAATTAAAAAAAATACAAATTTGCACTACTTTGTGCAAATACGAACTCAATCATATGCCGGTTATAAGAGTTTAGCAATATACCACTATATGAATTTAGCAGTATCGATTATAAACTCACAAAAAAATCCTAATTTATTTTATTTGGGATATGAAATGTTAGATTGAACTTTCTCTAAACAAAACAAGAAGTAATTTTGTTTTTGATAAGGTAAGCAAACCGTTTTACTCAATCTAAGGTCAAGACCATACAATAAATTATGCGCACAGTTTTCGTTACTATTCTTTCCACTACTTATAATTTTAAGATGCTAGATATAAAAACGATATAGTAGTAACACAATTTTATCTTTCGAGACGAAGTTAGAAATTATTCTGAAATATAGACATATAGGAAATTTTTAGCTAAACAAATAAATAAATGGATAAATAATGATGTGAACCGCGTTTAATTTGTCAATATCATAAAAGCATAAATTGCTTGAATTTTTCAGATGCCAGCGAAAACATCTTTGCTTATACAAGACAAAGATGAACCTGCAAAGGAAAAGAACCCAATTAGAATACAATACTCAATCTGAACGCATAAATTTCAAAAATAGACTAAAATTTTAAAAATCACAAACAAATTTATCTCTCAAATTATAGGTTCTATCAAGATTTCAATTAATTAAAAAAAATTTAACCTATACTTGTTTTCCATCAATGACAATTTTGAAACAATAGTTTATCTAAACCTAAAAAAGAGAGAGACAATTAATGTATGTGATACTAATTAGTTAAAGAAATTTTAATCCTAAAATGATTCTTAAAACTACACAAAATCCATATAAATAGTCATTTTGTATATTTTCATGAATTATTATCTAATAAAAAAATTTGATAATCTTAAAAATAGCAAATTATATTAAAAAAATGATCAAATGTTATTATCATGAAAATACACTACAAAAATAAAGTGAAAACAAATAATAATCTAAATTAAATTTCTGTTGCTTAATACAATGTTATTTTAGAATTTTATAATTTTTAGAAAGAAAATAAACAAGTGCTATTCCTACTTAATTAAATTTGTGTAGTTGAGTTCATTTTATTTTAGGATTCTTTTTATATTTTAGGACTCCATATATTTTAGAATTCCTTATATTATAAAGATAAATTAAATACTTATTTGAGGGAAAAAGTGAAAAGATAATTTTGTTTAAAGAAAAGACTTTTAATGAAGGGCAAAAAGTTGAAACAACATTTCTAAGGATCTACACGTTTTTAATATAACATAGATAATTATTAATATAACAAGCTTATCATTTTAATCCTATTAATTTGTAAAATCTATTTATTATATTTTTCAAAGTCATTAACTCAATAATAATAAATTAAAGATATAATAAAAAAAATAATTATTCTACCTTAACTTATAAAAGAATAACAAATAAAGGTGAAAATCAAATTAGTAAATATTTGACAACAAAAGATGAACGGAGGGAGTATTTTGATTGTGTGTCCTCCGAAGCGGATGTAGTATTTGCGTTCTCCTTGGTAAAATAGATGCATGATTAGATCGCTTGATCAACCTTGGGCTTTGATTCAATACAAAACATGAAAAAATTACTTGGTGTGTAACTTTTTAAAAATAATTACTAATTTTAGTAATAATTTTTATTTATTATCATTTATAGTAATATATAGCAATTATGATAAATTTGTACTTGTGTGAAAAATGAATTATATATGCTATATAAATGTATTATAAGTGTTTAAAAATATATTATATTTATTTGGTAAGAAATTGACACAATAGTATTAAAGTGTGTAATAATATATTATCTATCAGTAAAAAAGGGTCCATCATCCAGAGTAGTGGCAATATCGACGATGATGTCACACATCGTATTGGGGCAGCATGGTCTAAATGGAGGCTTGCCTCTGGAATATTGTGTGACAAGAAGATACCACCTAAACTCAAAGGTAAGTTTTACAGAATGGTGGTTAGACCATCTTTGTTTTATGGGGTGGAATGTTGGCCAATAAAAATGCAGATGTTCAGAATATGTACGGTGCAGAGATGAGGATGCTGAGATGGATGTAACACCCGGTAAATTACAAAAATACCCCTAGGGAAGAGGTGTGCGGAAAACGCGTCTTCCGATGCTCGGATTGAAAATCCGAGAGTGGATTCATGATCAGCACTGAAAATGGAGTGGGAAGAGGGTCTCGGTCGATTTTTAGAGCGATCGAGTCGGAAGATAATTTTTCGTTCCAAAACGAAAAACAGTGTGCCTGCGCGACAGGACCGCGTTGCGGACCGGTCGCGGAGCCACACTTATGTTTTCTGTAAATTTTTCGACGGAGTTGAATTTTCGAAAATACACTGTCCGCGACAGGTCCGCGTCGCGGACTGTGTTATTTCAGGATGGGGATAAATTATTCTAAATTACGAAGGGCAATTTGGTCCATTCCTATAATTCCTAATATTCCCCTACGACTAATAAACGTCAGTTTCTAAGAAAGGGGTTTCAAACACCCAAATTTTGAAGCGTATTCTTCCTAAAGGTCACCAAAGTTAGGGCTTGAAGGGAAGTGAGTTGAAGAAATCAAGAGGAGGTATTGTATAATTTTGTTAGCAAAACATCCCTGGTATGTAAGGCTAACCTAAAGCATGGGAATGTCCTCCCATGTGCCCTCCTAAATGTTGAATATCATATCTTGATGTGATAAAGTTAATATGAAGAGTTGATGCATGACGAAAATCTACTTTATCACCAATCCATTCTAACTAGAAAAATCGAAAATTATGCATTCCCTTTTTCTTTTTTTGAATATTCGTAATAGCCGAGTGGCTGACCAGCCAGAAATGATACTTCGTACCTTCTCTTAGTTATAAGATAATCTAAAAGAAAAGTATTAAGACCAAGAGCAGGGAGGGAAACTAATACTCAATTTAAAGTGAGTAAACAGAATTCCATACTCGATCTCTTATGATATCAGGAATAGTGGTATATTCACATCTCATCAGGAGGACAGGGGGATATGGAAAAAGAATCGTAGTGAGTCATTTATTCTCAAAGCTGGTTCAGTCTCTTTTTTTTTGGGGGGGGGGGGGGGAGCAGAGCAGTCAAAGAATGAACCAAACCAAATGATTGTTCTAGAATAAGAACGTTCGTTTGCTGATATTATTACCAGTATTCGATACTGGGTCATTCATAGAAAAAGATCACTCCGTCATGCAGCAGAGCAGTGTTCATCTAACTCGAAATTTCATAAGAGAAGAAGAATCATTCAGAAAAAAGTCTCCGACAAGTGTGGTCTTTCTCGGTCAACTGGAAATTGTAGAACTGTAGCTGCTCTCAAAATCGGTCGGAAGGTCATTTTCTTACATAAACTAATGATCATCACTATTTTGCTTTCTATTATAATCCGTTTTATAAGTGCATTTTAAACCCTATAATTCTTGTGTTTGAAAAGGAGCATGTATAATGAAGTTAGGGAACATATATAGAGCGATGGTGATGTTATGATGATGTTATGATGAGGTATTGATGATGATGTGATGATGTTGATGAGCATGATGTTTAATGAGGTCTTAGCATTAAAATATAGTTGCTAAATGATGTCTCTTGAGTTTTGATGTTGATGTCGATGTTATGAGTTGATGTACTATGTCCCTATGGGACTGGTGTTGATGTTGATGTACTATGTCCCTATGGGACTGATGTTGATGTTGATGTACTATGTCCCCCTGGGACCGATGTTGATGTTGAGGTACTATATCATGTCCTTATGTGACTGATGATGATGTATTATATCCCTATGAGACTGACGATGATGATGTTTTATGAGCATGTCGAGTTTTGGGAGGAGTATTGAGTACCGAAATGGGTAGAGAGTGAGTCCCACTCAAACCCATTAACTACGTGGTCCGCGTAGGAAGAGAGGATTGAACCGCAATGCGGATGGCTCCTATCTTGTCCCAAAAGAGGACTGATGTTTGATGTTTTCTTGTGGATCCACTGATGTGATGTCCTTTACCCCGGGCAGGGTATTGGATGGATGTGGCAATGGCATCGCTTCGTTGTATCATCACTGGCTCATAAGTGATGGTTGTCGGTTAGAGAAACTCCCAGTTAGGTTTCTTTGATAGAACTCTGATGTTGATGTTGACGTGATGTTCGAGTTGAGTCCTTGAGTCGATGTGATGTTTCCTTGAGTCGATGTGATGTTTCCTTGAATTGAGGTGATGATCCCTTGAGTCTGAGTCGATGTGATGTTCTTTTGACGTGAGTTGATGTTGAGGTTCCTTGAGATGAGCTTGCTGTGATGTTGATGATTGATGAGAGGTTGATGAGTCAATTGTCTAATCTAATCTCTTGCCTTAGATAGACTTTTGATATTTCTGATGGAGTATGATGTGGAGTAGATGTTTCTTTATTATTGTGTACTTACCCTGTTATTCAGCTATTTTACATGCCAGTACATTCCACGTACTGACGCCATTTGGCGCTGCATCGTTTTATGATGCAGATACAGGAGTTCGAGGATTTCAGCAGGCGCACCGTTGAAGTCCAAGGTTTCAAGTTCAGATTTTGGTGAGCCTCCTTGCTATCCGGAGGAGACCCTTCTATGTTATTTCCTTTATTTCATTGAGTCGGTAGCCATGACATGTCATGGCACCCCTCTTAGACAGTTGAGTCAGGTTAGATGCTTCGTAGACATGGTGTCGAAGTTGATGTTGATGTTTTCCTGATGTACTAAGAGAGTATTTTGCTTAATCCTTTGATGTTAAGATTGATGATTGGCCATTTGGCCCTCTTCTATGGTTCTCATATTATGATGTTTTCCGCTGTGTTGATATTGAGCGATGTGATGAGGCTGAGTGGTTCGCTCAAGGGCTAGCAATAGTCTCTGGGTGCCGGCCACGTCTAGGGTACCCTCCCGGGGCGTGACAATGGATGTGTGGGCACACATGGAGGGATAAGATTAGGAATGAGACCATTTAGGAGAAGCTAGAGGTGGCTCCGGTGGCTGACAAGATGAGGGAAGCGAGACTGCGATGGTTTGAACATGTGCAAAGAAGAGGTACCAATGCTCCTGTAAGGAGGTGCAAGAGGTTGGATTTAGGAGTCACTAGGAGAAGTAGAGGTCGACCGAAAAAGAATTGGGGGAGAGGTGATTAGACAGGATATGGTGAGACTTGATCTTACCGAGGACATGACCTTAGATAGGAAGGAGTGGAGGTTGCGAATTCGAGTAGAAGGTTAATAGGTTAGCAGGGTTAGGCTGATGCCTAGCCATTGGGTAGTGTAGGACAGTAGGTTTTGTCGAGTCTGTATATCATGTGTTGTCTTTATTTGTATCATATGTGCTAAATTTATTGTATTTACATATTATCATGTGTTTTTCATTAGTAGTTGTTCTTCCTAGCCTTTCTTTTCTTTTCCTTTCCTTTTCGTCGTATCTAGTATTCTGCTTATGGGTTGTTGAGACGAGGGTTTCCAAGAAACAACCTCTCTACTTCTATGAGGTAGTGGTAAGGTCTGCGTATATTCAATCCTCCCCAGACCCCACTTGTGGAATTCCACTGGGTATGTTGTAATTGTTGTATGTTTTATTAATAGTTCTTTGTAATATATTAGAATTGTATTATAAGTGTTTAGTGAAATAAAAATTAATTATTGCTATAAATAATAAGTATTCTCTTAATGTGGTATATCTATGTAAATTTCTCTTATTCTGGATAAAAGCAAAGACTTATATTTGATTGATAACATGTTTAAGTTCAAATTTTTTCTGTAACTAGAACTCCTGATAATTTGATCAGTTGACTATTTTAAAATATTCAGAACATCAATCTTATGGTTAAAAGTTAGAGCTTATGCATAATGGATAATATATCTAAAAACTAACTTTTGCCTATTAGACATATGTTCTAATAAGTTAACTAGGTTCATTGTCTTAAAATACTTTGTATGTTTTATTGGCAAAAGTAAGTATTTTTTAAAGTGAAAATTGTTATTTTTTTAAAAAATAACTATTAAGTTGCGCTAAAAATTCAAGATCACCCCTTATGAAAATTATTTTTATAAAAACTTTCTTATTGAGGGATAAAATATAAGATCAAATCATCCTAGGATCATTTCTAAACTTTGACCCATTGTATAAAGACAAAACCCGAGGTGTGCAATCCAAATGGCTGGCAAGTTAAAGCATGTAATTTTCGATTTAATAAAAATGAACTTTTAGTTTTATAATTCTTTAATTTAAAAAATATTTAAAATCATAAAATAAAAAATATTTGATATATTCTACATCACGTCATTCCTTAAATGGTCATCTAACTAATGATCCAACTTATGAAAATAATCTAAAAAAGTCATTTTAAAGGCGAATGATGAAAACTTTGTTGATTTTTTCTCATCTTTTTGTGTCTTAACTCATGCGTAATGCCATGACTGAAAGACGAAGGGACTACTTGTATTGGGGCAAACTTGTCTAGATCGCATGACACAGTAAAAAATGAACATATGTTAATAAGGTTTGATTGATATGTGAAGTCTTGGAAGATGACCCAAGCATCTTTGGAAAACAGATAGGAAACATGTTGTACTCCAATGACATGGATAAAAAAGACTTGAGGAGATACAGTTGCTCAACAAGCTAAACGTGGCAGGAATATTAGCTCATATTACTAACCGCCTCACCGCGTAGCCTGTGGGCATTGGCTCTAATTTAGTACTTTAGGGCTCTAAAGGATCTTTCTTTTAAGGGTAGTTTAGTTTTGATACTAGTTAGTTGAAATAATTTATGCTAATAGTAATTTTTATTACGTGTTTAATTGTCATGTTCAAAATTATATTCATTGTTTAATTTTTAACAATAAGTTATTTGTTTACAAAAATATCATCCACCTTATTTAATTCTTTTATATATATATTTTTCTTTGCAGGCTTTAGTTATTCATTGTTAAAAATAATTTTTTTATCTTATCTAACTTAAATACTTTTGTGTATACATTTTCATGATTGTGCCATATGTTTTTAAAATTAAACTTTTATCTTATTTAACTTAAAAATAAAACTTCCATCTTATCTAGTTTTAAATAAAACTTTGATCTTTTTTAACTAAAAAAATAAAGATTTCATCTTACTTAGCTTAAAAATAAGAGTTCCACCTTATTTAGCTTCAAAAATAAAACTTTCATTTTAAGTTTATTAATTAAAGTAAAGAAATTTTATTATTAAAATTATCTACTTTAAAGTTTTATACAGAATTTTTGAGTAATAAACTATTAACTGAAAATATGTAATTTAGTAGTGGAGTGAACATTTCAAGAGAAATCAAAATAAAAATAAACATGTAAACAAATAAATTCAACTTATAATATATTTATGAATAGAATTTGTTTTAATAAAATATAATTTTTTAATAGAAAAATATATTATCATAACAACAACAATTAATTAAGGTTCTGAATATTAGCATAAATGTTGCTAAACATTATGTTAATATACATGTATATAAAAGTGGTGTACAATAAAGTGATCAAAGGCTCGTGTATCTGCGTCAGTACGTGGAATGTATTGGTATGTAAAATAGCTGAATAACAATATAGGTACAACAACATAGGGAAAAACATTAACTCAACATCATATTCCATCAGAAGGTCAAATGTCTATCTAAAGAAAGAGATAAGAGTAGACAGATTACCTATCAATATCCCATCAATACCTCATCAATACATCAGACTCACCTCAAGGAACCTCGACTCAACTCAACTCAACTCAGGGAACATCAATATCAACTCAACTCAACTCAAAGGACTCGACTCAAAACATCACATCAACATCAACGTCGGAGTTCTATCAAAATGGAACCTAACGGGGAGTTTCTCTAACCGACAACCATCACCTATGAGCCAGTGATGATACAACGAAGCGATGTCGTTGCCACATCCATCCAGTACCCTGCTTGGGGTAAAGGACATCAACCTCAGTGGATCCACAAGAAAAACCTCAGTCCTCATTTGGGATAAGAAAGGAGCCATCCGCATTGCGGTTCAATCCCCTCTTCCTACGCGGGCCACATAGTTAATGGGTTCGAGTGTGACTCACTCTTACCCATTTCGGTGCTCAATACTCCTCCCAGAACTCGACAGGCTCATAAAATATCAACCTCATTCCCATAGGGACATAATACCTCATCATCAGTCCCATGGGGACATAATATAATACCTCAACCTCAATATCAGTCCCGTAGGGACATATATAATACCTCAACATCAACATCAGTCCCTTAGGGACATAAAATAATACCTCAACATCAAAATCACCTCACCTCACCTCATTAACATCAACATCAACATCATGAACTCAAGATATTCTTTTAGAAATTAATCTTCTAGTTTTAAGACATCATAAACATCATTCTCATCAACATCATCATCAAGACTCTCATCAAATGTGAAACACAATCACAACATCACACAATCATCCTCATTAAGGCTCTAGACTCATCTCCTAAGTTCATTATGCATGCTTTTCAAATAATCATGTAGGGTTTAACAACACATTCATGAAAATGGATTATGACATATAATAAGTTTGTGATGATCATCAATTCATGTAAAAATATATGCATAAAGTAAAATTAAATATACATACTCAAACTCTTCACATTAACCTCATTATATTTCAAGACGCAATTCAATTTACTCAGAAGGACACATGGGAGAACATTCTCATGTTTTAGGTTAGCCTTACATACCTGGAATGATTTGCTAACACAGTTCTTGCACAAACTTCCCTTGATCTCCTCAACCTCAACTCCCCTCAAGCCCTGGCTTAGTGACTTTTCTAGGAAGAATGCTCTTGAATGGGGGTTTTAAAACCCTTTTCTTAGAAACCGACCTTAATTAGTTATAGGGGAATGTTTAGGAATAATAGGAATGGACTAGAATGTCCTCCGTAATTTAAAAGAACTTTTCCCCGACTTGAAATAACATAGTCCGCGACGCGGACCTGTTACGGACAGTGTATTTTTGAAAAACTCCACTCTATCGAAAAATCAAAGAAAAACATAAGTGTGGCTCCGCGACAGGTCCGCAACATGGTTCCATCGCAAAGCCACACTATTTTTTGTTTTGAAACGAAAAATTATCTTTCGACTCGGTCGCTCTAAAAATCAACCGAGACCCTTCTCCCACTCAATTTTCAGTGCTGATCATGAATCCACTCTCGGATTTTCAATCCGAACATCGAAAGATGCATTTTACGCACACCTCTTCCCTAGAGGTATCTTGGTAATTTACTGGGTGTTACATTATCTCCCCCTTGGGATTATTCGTCCTCGAATAATGAGTAGGAACGGTACTTTGGCACGAATAGACTCAAGACTCACCTCGATACTCACTCAGCAACTCACCTCCTCAACTCCTCATCGACCTCAATAACATCTACAGACATCTGTAATTATACATATCAACTCATGGTAGAAACATGAATTTACATAAAAGTAAGAATATTACCTCCAACACTTTCATCAACCTCGGGCACGAACAGGTGTGGATATTTTGTTCTCATCTTTTCCTCAGCTTCCCATGTGGCCTCCTCAACAAATTTGTTCCTCCACAGAACTTTGACGGAGGCTATCTCTTTGTTTCTCAGTCTGCAAAACTGTCGATCCAGGATTTGGACTGGAATTTCCTCACAGGACAAACTGTCTCTGACTCCTGTGCTCTCCACAGGAATTATCAAGGCAGGATCCCCCAAACATTTCTCCAACATCGAAATATGGAACACCGGATGGATTCCATCTAACTCAGAAGGTAATTCTAGCTCATAAGCAACCTTCCCAATTCTTCGCAAGATCTGATAAGGACCAATATAACGAGAACTTAATTTCCCCTTTTTCCCAAACCTCATGACACCCTTCATGGATGATACCTTCAAGTAGACCCAATCGCTCACCTCAAACTCTAGGTCTTTTCTCCTCACATCCGTGTAAGATTTCTAACAGCTTTGGACAGTCTTCAATCTTTCTCGAATAATCTTCACCTTCTCCATGGACTAGTGGACAAGGTCAGACCCAATCAACTCAGCCTCTCCAACTTCAAACCACCCAATGGGTGATCTACATCTCCTCCCATACAAGGCCTCATAAGGGCCATTTGAATTCTTGCATAATAACTATTGTTATATGCAAATTCAATCAATGGTAAATGATCGTCCCAATTTCCTTTGAAGTCAAGGACGCATGCTCTCAACATATCTTCTACTGTCTGAATAATACGGTCTGCCTGTCCATCCATCTGTGGATGAAAGGTTGTGCTCAAATTCACTTTGGTGCCCAATCCTTTCTAGAAAGATTTCCAGAAGTGAGAAGTAAATTGGGCTCCTGTCCGAGATGATGGACAAAGGAACTCCATGCAACCTCACAATCTCTTGGATATACAACTTGGCATAATCCTCTGCATTGTTGGTCGTTTTGACTGCCAGGAAATGTGCTGACTTCGTCATCCTGTCCACAATCACCCATATGGAATCATGCTGTCTCCGGGATCTCGGTAGGCCAGTGATGAAATCCATATTGACCATCTCCCACTTCCACTCTGGAATCTCGAAGTTTTGAGCCAAACCGCTTGGCCTCTGATGCTCAACCTTCACTTGTTAGCAATTTGGACACCTTGAAACTTACTCAGCGATATCCCTCTTCATTCCATTCCACCAATAGACCTCTCTCAAGTCGTGATACATCTTGGTGGAGCCCGGATGAATGGAATATCTAGTGTTATGGGCCTCAGCCAGAATCCTCTCTCGAACACCATCAACATCAGGGACACATAACCTACTCTGGTACCTCAATACCCCATCTCCCCCTTTGGAGAAGACCATCACTTTTTGTTTCTGAACATCCTCCTTCAATTGGAGCATAATGGGATCTCGATCCTGTTTCTCTTTTACCTCAGTCACTAGGGACGATGAAGACCCATTCTGAACATTAATTCCTCCCTCGTCATTCTCCTCGAGTTGGACTCCCAGCCGAGCCAACCTATGCACCTCCTTCACTAGCTCTTTCTTTTCTTCCTCAACATGGGTTGTGCTACCCATAGACAACCTGCTAAGAGCATCAGCAACAACATTAGCTTTACCTGGGTGGTACATGATGCTCATGTCGTAATCTTTGAGCAACTCCAACCATCTCCTGTATCGCAAGTTGAGCTCTCTCTGACTGAAGACATACTGCAAGCTCTTGTGATCCGTGAACACGTCCACATGCACTCCATACGAGTAGTGGTGCCAGATTTTAAGTGCGAACACGATTGTCGCCAACTCAAGATCATGGGTTGGATAGTTCCTCTCACGAACTTTAAGCTGCCTGGAAGCATAGGCTATCACCTTTCCTCTTTGCAGTAATACACATCCCAACCCCACTCTTGATGCATCACAGTATATTACAAAATCTTCCATTCCATCAGGCAAGGTCAAGACAGGTGCGATGGTTAACCTAGTCATTAACTCTTGGAAACTCTTTTCACATTCCCCAGACCACTGAAACTTGACCTTTTTCTGAGTTAGTTTGGTCAATGGCGCGGATAGGGAAGAAAATCCCTCAACAAATTTGCGGTAGTAGCCTGCCAACTCCAAGAAACTCCTTATGTCAGTTGGTGAGGTCGGTCTTAGCCAACTTGCCACCGCTTCAATCTTCTGGCTATCTACTCGAATTCCATCACCCGAAACAACATGGCCTAGGAATGCCACTGATTTAAGCCAAAACTCACATTTGGAGAACTTCGCATACAATTCATGGTCCTTGAGAGTTTGAAGGACAACTCTAAGATCTTTAGCATGCTCTTCCTCATTCCTCGAGTATACCAAGATATCATCAATGAATACGATCACAAACGTGTCAAGGTAGGGCCTGAAAACCCTATTAATCAAATCCATGAAAGCTGCCGGTGCGTTCGTCATTTCAAAGGACATGACCAAGAACTCAAAGTGGCCATATCTTGTTCTGAAGGCTGTCTTTGGAACATCACATTTTTTCACCTTTAACTGGTGGTAACCCGATCTGAGGTCTATCTTTGAAAAGCATGAAGCACCCTGAAGTTGGTCAAACAAGTCATCTATCCTGGGAAAAGGATTTTATTCTTGACCGTGACCTTGTTCAGTTGCCTATAGTCTATGCACATTCTGAGAGACCCATCCTTCTTTCGTACAGACAGAACGGGAGCACCCCAAGGAGAAATACTGGGTCTAATAAAACCCTTCTCTAACAGATCCTTCAACTCTTTCAACTCAGCGGGGGCCGTCCTATATGGTGGAATTGAAATAGGTTGCGTGTCGGGAAATACATCAATACCTAAGTCGATCTCCCTATCAGGAGCGACTCCAGGTAAATGCTCAGGGAACACCTCATGGAACTCATTTACAATCGGGACCGACTCAGGAGTAGGGGACTCAACATCATCAGACTTAACTCGTACAAGGTGATAAATACACCCCTTAGAGATTAATCTCCTCGCCCTCAGGTAGGAAATAAATCTACCCTTGGGTGCGACATAACCTCCCTTCTGCTCTAGAACCGGTTCATTCGGAAATTGGAATTTAACAACTCGGGTCCTACAATCTATGGATGCATGGCAAGCATGGAGCCAATCCATACTAAGAATCACATCAAAATCAACCATCTCCAACTCTACTAAATTGGCCAAAGTATCCCTATGATAGGGACACTACACAATCTCTATAGACCGTCTTAGCTAGGATAAACTCACCAATAGGAGTCTAAACCGTATAAGGCTCAAGTAAACTCTCTGGAAGGACCTCAAACTGATTGGCCACATAGAGCGTCACAAAAGATAAAGTGGCACACGGGTCAAGCAATGCATAACAATTATAAGAAAAGATTCGGAGCATACCCGTAACAACATCTGGAGCAACCTCTTAATCCTGTCGATTACCCATCGGATACAGATGGTTCATCCCGCCTCCTGCATTTGCAGTAGTAGCCTTCTACTGACTGCCCGCAAAGGGCGCTGTAGAAGACTGAGCTTTATTACCTTTATCACCCCACCTCCTCGTAGGGCACTCACCCTGGAAATGGCCAGGCTATCCACAGGAAAAGCAAGTATTGGCGCCCTCACGACACACACCAAGATGCAGCCTGCCACATCTGCCACAAGGTGGCCTTTCTTTTGGACCTTGAGCAACACTAGCTTGGGACTAAGGTCCCTGTGCTTTGAATTCTGGTGACCATAGGATTTCTGATCATACCTGCTTTGCTGAACAGGTGCACTTGCTATCGGAGGTGCATGGCTAGAAGACTTCTTTTGAAAGAAAGTTCTGTCACCCTTATTCTGCTTCTGCTAATTAGGCTCATGCCCTGCCGATTTGGCTTTCTTACTCTGTTGCTCTTCCCTGTCCCTCTTCTTGTCCTCCTCAGTCTGCTGGGCGTAGACCATAAGTCTAGAGATATCCATATCTGGAATCAACAATGCGGCCTTACACTCCCTCTTTACATGCCTTCCCAACCCAGACACGAACTTCCTCATCCTTGCCCTCGTATCTAGGACCATCTCTGGAGCATATCTGGACAGCTGGATGAACTTCACGTTGTACTCTTTGACAGTTAATCCCTCTTGTTTCAGATTCACGAACTCTTCGACCTTTGCCTCTCTCAACTCTTGGGGAAAGAAGTGATCGAGAAAAGCACTCTCAAACTCTTCCCACTCAGCAGACTCAGCATTCTCACCTCTACCATCTTCCCACTGATTATACCAAACATTTGCAACATCCTTAAGCTGATACGAGACTAGCTCGACTCCCTCAACCTCACTCGCGTGCATAGCCCTCAGGATCTTGCGCATCTCATCTATAAAGTTTCGCGGGTCCTCCTCAACCTTAGACCCCATATAGACTGGCGGGTTCATCCTCAGGAAATCTCTGAGCCTGGATGCAACTGCAGGCTCTTGGGTGCTGGAGTTAGAGGCCTGGGGATCGCGACTGCTACTCTAAGAGGCCACCAACTGGGTGAGCATAGTAATGGCCCCCCTAAAATCTGCTTCCGAAACAGAGGTTGACTGAGCATGAGGTGCCGGTGGAGCCTCAGTAGCTCTGGCAGGTCGACCCCGTCTCTTTGTCCCATGCTGGTTAAGAGCCTCTGGTAAGGGATTCTCAGTGTTAGGGACTGAGGCATCTCTTTGGGCAGCAGTGCGTTTTAGAGGCATTATCTGCAAACGCGTAACACACGAATTAGAAAGGGGGGTTTCATAGAGTCAAGCTCCATCGTACGAACTCAGAACATCAAAGAAGTGTAACCATTCCTAATGTCCTATAGCTTCCTGTTTATGAAGTGTGGTGCACAACACACACATAAACAAGACTATACTAGACACGACTTCATAAACTCCTTAGGACTCTTGAACTTGTGCTCTGATACCAAGTTTGTCACGCCCCGGGAGGTACCCTAGGCGTGGTCGGCACCCAGAGACTATTGCTAGTCCCTAAGCGAACCACTCGTTCTCAGGATAGTCACTCAACATCAATATAGCGGAAGTAACGTAGTGAACTACCTCAATAAAAAGCCAATGGCCAACATCAGTCTCAACATCACACTAAGTAAGTAAGAGTACTACTTAGTTCATAAAGAAAACATCAACTTCAAACCTTGGCACCATGTATATGAAGCCTCTAACCTGACTCAATTGTCTAAGATGGTACCATGACAGGCCATGGTTACCAGACTCAATGAATAAAGAAAGCATCAAATAGAAGGGTCTCCTCCGGATAGCAAGGAGGCTCACTAATGTTGGAACTCATAATCTCTGACCTCAACGGTGCGTCTGCTGAAGTCCTCTAACTCCTGTATCTGCATCATGAAATGATGCAGCGCCAAATGGCATCAGTACGTGGAATGTACTGGTATGTAAAATAGCTGAATAACAATATAGGTACAACAACATAGGGAAAAACATTAACTCAACATCATACTCCATTAGAAGGTCAAATGTCTATCTAAAGAAAGAGATAAGATTAGACAGATGACCCATCAACATCCCGTCAATACCTCATCAATACATCAGACTCATCTTAAGAAACCTCGACATAACTCAACTCAACTCAGGGAACATCAACATCAACTCAACTCAAAGGACTTGACTCAAAACATCACATCAACATCAACATCGGAGTTCTATCAAAATGGAACCTAACTGGGAGTTTCTCTAACCGACAACCATCACCTATGAGCCAGTGATGATACAATGAAGCGATGCCGTTGCCACATCCATCCAGTACCCTGCTCGGGGTAAAGGACATCAATCTCAGTGGATCCACAAGAAAAACCTCAGTCCTCATTTGGGACAAGAAATGAGCCATCCACATTGCGGTTCAATCCCCTCTTCCTACGCGGGCCACATAGTTAATGGGTTTGAGTGGGACTCACTCTTACCCATTTCGGTGCTCAATACTCCTCCCAGAACTCGATATGCTCATAAAACATCAACCTCATCAGTCCCATAGGGACATAATACCTCATCATCAGTCCCATGGGGACATAACATAATACCTCAACCTCAACATCAGTCCCGTAGGGACATATATAATAGCTCAACATTAGTCCCTTAGGGACATAATATAATACCTCAACATCAACATCACCTCACCTCACCTCACCTCATTAACATCAACATCAACATCATGGAATCAAGATATTCTTTTAGAAATTAATCTTACAGTTTTAAGACACCATAAACATCATTCTCATCAACATCAACATCAAGACTCTCATCAAATGTGAAACACAATCACAACATCACACTATCATCCTCACTAAGGCTCTAGACTCATCTCCTAAGTTCATTATGCATGATTTTCAAATAATTATGTAGGGTTTTAAAAACACGTTCATGAAAATGGATTATGACATATAATAAGTTTGTGATGATCATATTCATGTAAAAATATATGCATAAAGTAAAATTAAATATACACACTCAAACTCTTTACATTAATTTCATTATATTTCAAGACGCAATTCAATTTACTCAGAAGGGCGGCACATGTGACCACATTCCTATGTTTTAGGTTAGCCTTACATACCTAGAATGATTTGCTAACACAGTTCTTGCACAAACTTCCCTTGATCTCCTCAACCTCAACTCTCCTCAAGCCCTGGCTTAGTGACTTTTCTAGGAAGAATGCTCTTGAATGGGGTTTTTGAAACCCTTTTCTTAGAAACCGACCTTAATTAGTCGTAGGGGAATGTTTAGGAATTATAGGAATGGACTAGAATGCCCTTCGTAATTTAAAAGAACTTTTTCCCGACCTGAAATAGCACAGTCCGCGATGCGGACCTGTCGCAGACAGTGTATTTTCGAAAAACTCCACTCCGTCGAAAAATTACAGAAAAACATAAGTGTGGCTCCGCGACAGGTCCGCAACGCGGTTCCATCGCGAAGTCACACTGTTTTTTGTTTTGGAATGAAAAATTATCTTTCGACTCAGTCGCTCTAAAAATCGACCGAGACCCTTCTCCTACTCAATTTTCAGTGTTGATCACGAATCCGCTCTCAGATTTTCAATCTGAGCATCGAAAGATGCGTTTTACGCACACATCTTTCCTAGAGGTATTTTGGTAATTTACTGGGCATTACAGGTGTATTTGGCTAGTTCGACGTATAAATATGCCTACAATCACCATCCACAAAGCCAAGAAGTTCATAAGAGATCAACAAAGAGGTGATTGAGTATGCCAAGTAAGATAATCCTCAATGGAATTAAGTTTGATAGTCACCAAGTTGGTAATATTAGGTACTGCCAAAGCTGCGACAAAGTGAAAGGGAGATAGAATTGATGGTTCTATTATTCCAACGTGAGGTGGGAGAGATGGTAAGCCAATCTAGCCTATAGAAGAACTGGCAGAATGCTGGGACCAATAATATGAAGAGTTAGAGAACGAGAAAAAAAGGCAAAGGAGGAATTAAAAAGGATGAAGTAGATGGTCTCAATGCAATAACAGACGTAGATGGAGGTGTATTTGTTGTAGAAAAAGTAAGCGAGACATCTGAAGAAGAGGAGACAAGCGACTCAGAAGCCATATTATTGGGAAGAACTAACTGGACAAAGAAGAAACACGTGAACTAAGGAATAGATTTTGGATCGTCTTGAACGTCTGATACCATGTACAATAAAGTGATCAAAGGCTCGTGTGCTTGCTGGTTAGTTCTATTCACACACACACATACACACACACATATATATATATAACACAAACTCCAGAGTAAGAGTCGTACTATGAATTTGTCAAGTACATGGACTAAGAGTCCGAATAAAAAGAGTTTGAGGACATTTTTATTATTTTAGATACTTTATACCATGATAAATTATCTTGGAATTATTGTTCTACCTCTAGGGAAGAAAATAACTTATCCCAATACTTATTGTTACTCTCGATATAAAATATTCCAACTTTTGCAACCAAACAACGGCTTAAAGGGCATTTAAAAGTTATTTCGAGATTAACTTCTCTTATGTATCACACGAAACGATCCCTTATTGTTTAAGGCCTTACTATTATAACCTATAAATAGTTCGCTTTATTTAGTTATTTACTTGTATAGACATTCTAAATTCCAAGTACAAGAGTAATATATTATTTTCTCGAGCATTTTTGAGTCCTTGCTTAGCACATTCATATGGAAATACTCTCGGAACTAAGATTGGAGCCCCGGGACACACTTGCAACCTCTAAACCTTCGACTCTGTATTGATTACTCTCTACTTTGCTTTATTTACTTTGCATAATAAATAGGCAATATTCAAACCGTTAGTAAATTATATCACAACAATGTGCTCTTGAACTCAAATGGATTAAATAGAGTTAGTTAGAACACGTACCCTTAACTTCATATAAATTAAACTTTTAGGATAAACAATAATAATACTTAGAGTTGAGGTCTAATAATCAAACACTAAAAATTACTTTTCATTCAAAAGGAAAAAATGACATTAATGTTTCACTTTTCTTTTTATAGTGCATTTGAAATATTCTAAGTACTGAAACTTTCGAAAATGCCGGAGCGACATAATTTCTTATAAAAAAAAAATTCCCCTAAAAATATTGTCCTTTATACCAAAAACGTGAAGTTAAAAAGAAACCCAAAATACACACATAAATTTAGTATCTCATTTCCCTTTTCTCTAAATTTCAGAAACTCATTAATATCTCAAATTAGAAGATTAATAAACATGAATCCTGTTGAGAACGACTCGAGGAATTTCTTCCTATCATGAGTGTGCGTGCGTGCTTTTTTAAAAAGTCACGTTGACATTAGAGTTTGAATATTTGAAAGATAAATATATTCTTAGTTTTACGTTCCACGTGCGCAACTCTCTCCCATCTAACCAAACTCCCTCACATCCTCCCCCATAAATTAATCCTCACAAATTTTTCTTTGCTTGGTGTGTCTCTCAATGGTTCTCCGTAGTAGTTGGAGAACTAGTAAAAATTTAATTTTTTTTTTTGTAATATTGATTAGTTAAGTGAATTAATTCAATGGCAGCCTTTCTTTTCTTTCATTTTTAGTGCTCTGACTAAAAATATTGAGGGTGGTCATCGACTACAACATTGATCAAGATCAAGAGTGATTCCTAAAAACTATGATGAAAAAAGGAAACATTTGTTGTCATGGTTGAGAAGAAGACCACCCAATACATTGTCTCGTATCGGGAAGATAAATTAGCTAGCTTTTCCATAGCTTATAAGGTTATGTTTTGAGAAAATTTGAAAAAAAAAAAGAAATGGCAAGCTTGTCGGGTGCACCATCAAAGAAGACAACACGTAGCCCTGGAGGAACAAATCCTGGAGGCTCTCAGGGTGGTGGTGGTAATAAGGGAAGTTCTAGCGGGCAAACAGTAAAATTTGCACGAAGAACGTCTAGTGGACGATATGTGAGCCTGTCGAGAGAAGACCTTGATATGTCTGGAGAATTATCAGGAGATTACATGAATTACACTGTCCAAATTCCGCCTACGCCTGACAATCAGCCAATGGATACGTCTGTTGCTGCCAAAGCAGAAGAGCAATATGTTTCTAATTCATTATTTACAGGGGGGTTTAATAGCGTCACTCGTGCACATCTCATGGATAAGGTGATTGAATCCGAAGTTACTCATCCTCAAATGGCTGGATCCAAAGGATCTTCATGCTCCATGCCTGCTTGTGATGGAAAGATCATGAAAGATGAAAGGGGTGATGATGTAATCCCATGTGAATGCAGGTAATTTATTTATGTTTATACGTACAATCATGTCACTTTTTGGTAATCAATGACTTGCTATTACAAGTAAAAAGTGAAAAGGTCGAATGTGTTTATAAGGTTCAAGTTGATGTGTAAATTGGGGGCAGGGGCAGGGGAGTCGAAGTTCAGGTAGTCAACCAATTGAGTGAGTAATAAGATTTCTCGAAGTTGATGCGTTTGTTTTGTGTTTAGGTTCAAAATATGTAGAGATTGCTACATGGACGCACAAAAAGACACGGGTTTATGCCCCGGTTGCAAAGAAGCTTACAAGGTAGGTGATCTTGATGACGAGATCCCAAATTTTTCTAATGGAGCATTGTCATTACCGGCACCAGATGGTTCGAAAGGTATGATGAGGAGAAATCAAAATGGAGAGTTCGATCACAACAAATGGCTCTTCGAGACACAAGGCACATATGGGTATGGAAATGCTTATTGGCCTGATGATAGGGATGGAGATGATGGTGATGGAGGTATGAATAAGTCCATGTTGGATACATCTGCTGAGATACCTTGGAAACCCCTCAGTAGGAAATTGCCAATACCACATAGCATCATTAGCCCTTATAGGTTTGTGCTTCTAATTTTTTGTGTGTATACTCAATTATAAGTCAGTTCAATCTGTTTTTAATTTATTGCAATGTATGTATAGGTTGCTAATTGTTATTCGACTAGTGGTATTGGGGTTCTTCTTGACATGGAGAATACGACATCCAAATCCAGATGCAATGTGGTTATGGATCATGTCAATTACATGTGAAATATGGTTCGCATTTTCATGGATCTTGGATCAGATGCCCAAGATAAGTCCAGTTAATCGGTCGACTGACCTAGAGGTACTACGCGAGAAATTTGAAATGCCATCACCATCCAATCCTACGGGTAGGTCGGATCTACCAGGAGTTGATATGTTTGTGTCAACAGCTGATCCAGAGAAAGAGCCGCCCCTTGTCACAGCCAACACCATCCTATCGATCTTAGCAGCTGACTATCCCGTGGAGAAGCTAGCTTGCTATATTTCAGATGATGGTGGTGCCCTTCTAACATTTGAGGCAATGGCAGAAGCTGCTAGCTTTGCTGATTTGTGGGTACCATTCTGCAGGAAGCATGATATTGAGCCTAGGAATCCTGAAGCCTATTTTCTCCTCAAGGGAGACCCCACAAAGAACAAGAAGAGAACTGATTTCGTTAAAGATAGACGAAGGGTAAAAAGAGAATATGATGAATTTAAGGTAAGGATAAATGGTCTGCCAGATTCAATAAGAAGGAGATCAGATGCGTTTAATGCTCGAGAGGAAATGAAGATGTTAAAGCACATGAAAGAGAATGGGACTGATCCTGCAGAGGCAATCAAAGTGCAAAAGGCTACGTGGATGGCTGATGGAACTCACTGGCCTGGAACATGGTCTGTCGCTAGTAGGGATCATGCCAAGGGTGATCATCCCGGAATCCTTCAGGTTCCTTTCTCAAGAAAATAGTACATAACTGTTAAATCCTAATTATAAATATTAACATACATAAATGAAATTGTAATTTCTAGGTAATGTTGAAACCCCCAAGTTGTGATCCACTAATGGGAAGGAGTGATCAAGAAAGTCTATTGGATTTTTCAGACGTGGACATTAGGCTTCCTATGTTTGTATATATGTCGCGTGAGAAGAGACGTGGGTACGATCACAATAAAAAAGCAGGTGCCATGAATGCCTTAGTGCGAGCTTCCGCCATATTATCTAACGGCGCATTCATACTCAACCTTGATTGTGATCACTATATATACAATTGCTTAGCTATTCGTGAAGGCATGTGTTTCATGATGGACAGAGGTGGTGAAGACATATGTTATATTCAATTCCCTCAACGATTTGAAGGAATTGATCCCTCAGATCGTTATGCCAATCATAATACTGTGTTTTTTGATGGAAATATGCGTGCCCTTGATGGCCTCCAGGTAGTTATAATGACCCTATTCAAATTTCTCGTTCATAGATTATTAAACTTGCTCAATCGTCCATTGTGTATACATAGGGTCCTATGTATGTTGGGACGGGTTGCATGTTTAGGCGATTTGCACTTTACGGGTTTGAGCCAGCAAATCCAGAGAAGACACCACAAAAAGTTGGAGAGGCTCAAGCATTGAAAGCCACAGATTTTGATCCTGACTTAGATGTGAATCTACTACCAAAGCGTTTTGGTAACTCCACAATGTTAGCAGAGTCTATTCCAATTGCTGAGTTCCAAGGCCGCCCTATCGCCGATCACCCTGCTGTCAAGTATGGACGACCTCCTGGTGCTCTTAGAGCCCCAAAGGAACCACTTGATGCAACCACTGTCGCCGAAGCAGTCTCCGTCATATCCTGTTGGTAAGTAAACTAATTAATTTATCCAAGGTATTGATCTTAAACATTCACACTTTTAGTTACAATATTAATTCAATTATTAGGTATGAAGACAAGACAGAGTGGGGTGATCGAGTTGGATGGATTTATGGTTCGGTGACGGAAGATGTGGTGACGGGTTATCGGATGCACAACCGTGGATGGCGCTCTGTATATTGCATCACCAAGCGTGACGCATTCCGTGGATCAGCTCCGATTAACCTGACAGATAGGCTACATCAAGTGCTCCGTTGGGCTACAGGATCTGTTGAAATCTTTTTCTCAGGGAACAATGCATTTTTAGCATCCAGAAAACTCAATATGCTCCAACGCCTTGCTTACCTTAATGTCGGCATTTATCCTTTCACTTCATTTTTCCTCATCGTCTACTGCTTTCTCCCTGCACTCTCCCTCATATCCGGTCAATTCATTGTCCAAAATGTCAATGTCGTGTTCCTTGTATTTCTATTGACCATATCTATCTGTCTCATCGGTTTAGCTATCCTGGAGGTGAAATGGTCCGGCGTTGCTCTAGAGGACTGGTGGAGAAATGAACAGTTTTGGCTCATTTCAGGTACTAGTGCCCATCTTGCTGCTGTCGTGCAAGGTCTCCTTAAAGTTATCGCGGGAATTGAAATATCTTTTACTCTCACTTCAAAATCGGCTGGAGATGACGATGATGATGCCTATGCTGAATTGTACTTGGTGAAGTGGACATCATTAATGATACCGCCTATTGTGATCGGGATGGTTAACATAATTGCCATTGTGGTTGCATTTTCCAGGTCCATGTTTTCTGCTGTACCCCAATGGGGAAAATTCATCGGTGGAGCCTTTTTCGCTTTCTGGGTGTTGGCTCACTTATATCCTTTTGCTAAGGGACTTATGGGTAGAAGGAGAAAAACACCCACAATTGTCTTTGTCTGGTCAGGCCTCATTGCAATAACACTCTCCTTGTTATGGATAGCTGTTGGCAACCCACAAACAGGAGTACAAGGAGTTCCTGGTTCTGGCTTTCAATTTCCTTAAGTAAAACTAAAATCAAAAACTTCATATTTATGTTGCATCAGGATTATTTAATTAGAGAAACTAGATTTCAAATTAATGTATGTATGTAACTTATTACCAATAATTTTTTTGGTTTTGCAATTTTTTTTAGCATTGGGTATAAAAAAATTAATGGTGCGGTTCCATTCAACTTCCGTTCTGAAAAGTTCAGCTATGGAGATTAAACATTTTGTGCTAGCCTATATTTTGGATGTCATGGCTTGTCGATTTCACAAAATAATTAATTTTCTTTCATTCTACTGTCATATAAAGGCAATGTTCTATTTATTATTGTTAATATTATTTTAATAGTAAAATTATCCTGAAAACTTGTAATGGATGTGCGAAATAATTTTTTTTCTAATACATAAATATAAGATTTCTTTTTAACTTTTTAAATACAAATAAATATATTGTGTGTTTTGATTAATCCATTTTGTTATTTACAAATGGTTCTATATGTTTTTCTTCCTTTTAATTAATTTTCACAACTTTATTCTTTTATGGATACTTGATTTTGTGTATGTGATACTATATATATATTTTTTAAGAAAGATGCTTAAAGATAGATAAATCATTTCAAGAAAAGTGATCAACTTACGAGTTTATGCCTAATAAAATTTAAAACATGATTTTTTAAATTAAATATATGTGTGTCAGTATATATATGAAATATCTTTTTTGTACATGTAAAATAGACGACAAAAACACTTGATGATAATAAAAAAGAAGTAAAACAGGGTGCATATCACCATATTAGACCATCTCCAACCTACTCTTTATTCTATTCCAAAAATAGAAAGAGTAATTGGAGATAACCAACTCCAACCCAATATTCTATTTTACTTCATAAGAAAAAAAAAATCTATTTCTCTCTTTTCAATATTATATTATTATTTCTATTTCATTTTTATTTTCATATTTCATAATATAAATCATTTCTTTTTATCACTATAACATAAATGTGGATTGTTTGGCAGTTTGAATCATTATTAATAAATAAGAAAAATTTATTTATTTGGGATGGAAGTAGTATGCTTGTCAATAATATATTTTTAGATGTTATATTATATTAAAAAATAATTACGAATATTATAGACTTAATTAATGGTCTTATATAATAACAATATTAAAATAATTTTAAATTAAACTGACAAAAATTTAAAATAAGATAAAATAGAAAAATTATTAGTTCAGATGAAAATTGTATACTCGTCAATAATATACTTTTAGATATTGTATTATATTAAAAATAATTAATTATCTCGTATAGTATGTTGACACCCAATTTTGACCCTTCACAGTGCGAATTAATTATCGAGCTTTTAGTTCTAACAATTTTAAATAATTAGCTTTCAAAATGCAAAAAAAAAAAAAAAAAAAAAAAAACAATATTTTTAAAGTGATTTTTAGGTTTAAATTCCAAAAATTTCTCAAAATAGATTTTTCTTTAAATACTCTACTTTAATTATTTTAGGATTAATTACCCTATAGTTAATTTAATTATTTTAAGTTGCTAGTATTATAAAGCTCTTTGATTAATTTATATTAATTCATTTCGTGGTCGGATTAATCGATCAATTTCAATTTGGTCAAGTTTGTAATTTAATTGGCTAATTCTTAAATCATTTCTTAATTACCCTAAATCTAAAACCCACTTCTTTTTTTTAATTTCTAAACCCCAGGCAATTTTTTTTAAATCACCCCAGACCCATTTTTGGGCCAATTTTTGGCCCATTTTCTCCTTTTCTGCCAGCCCAATTCGTTTTTTTAAAAAAAAAAAAAAAAAAAATCCCTAACCCTACCCAACAACCTAACCCGACCCGACCCAAACAATTAATTAAAACCCTTTTTTCTTCTTCCCAAAACCCCAGCCGCCCCTTGTCTTCTTCCCGTCCCCCACACGCCAAAACCAGAAAAAGAAAGCAAAAAAATGGCAGCCATGGCAGCTTTCTTCTTGGCAAAAATGCCAAGAAACCATCATTGCTCCCTCCCACGCGTCCCCTCTCCCCATAAACCCCGAACCAAGCGGAAAAATCAGAAAAAGAGAGGCAGCCGCGAACCAGTGGCCATTTCGGCCATTTCTTGGTCGAATTCGCACTCCATCTCCTCTTTTTCGTTGTCACTACACGTCAAAGAGACCCCCTTACGTGTCTCAAATCTCAACCATCGATTTAAATCGATGGTTGAGATGTGAGACTTGTAAAGTGGTCTCGATTTTCGAATTCGTTTGGAGATTTTCCCCTTTTTACCCCTGATTTTCGGCCCTTTTTTGGGGCTATATAATCAGTGTTCAACACTGATTTTGGGAGTTGGGGGGGGGGGGGAACTTTTTTTAGGATTTCTTCTTTCTCGGATTCTTGCTCATTGAGGAAAAATATTTGAAAAAGTTTCTTGAATTTGTAGAAGCTTGGCCGAAATTTTTGAGTTCAAAGGTCTCGGGTTTCGGAGTTCGTTTCTTCGCGATTCAGCTCGTTGGCGTCCTAGCTCGCTGCCCCGGGAAAGGTAATACTTGTCACTCTTCGACTCGAATTAATATACATGTTTGAATCCGAATGCTGAACCATTTAAAGTATGTTGTTTTGGTGGCTGTTTACTATGTATTTATGTATATGGGGATATATATACGCGTATACATGTATAAAATTTGAAGAATAGTTGAATATATGTTGATTTTGATGGCTGGTTTTGTTGTATATCTATGTATATGAGGATGTATATGCGTATGTATGTATAAAACTTGAAGAATAGTTGAATATATGTTGATTTTGATGGCTGGTTTTGCTGTATATCTATGTATATGAAGATATGTATGCGTATATGCATGTATAAAACTTGAAGAATGTTTGAGTATATGTGTTGTTTTGGTGGTTGTTTGCTGTATATCTATGTATATGAAGATATATACACGTATATGTATGTATAAAACTTGAAGAATGTTTGAGTATATGTGTTGTTTTGGTGGTTGTTTGCTGTATATCTATGTATATGAAGATATATACACGTATATGTATGTATAAAACTTGAAGAATGGTTGAATATATGTGTTGGTTTGTTAGACATCTGTTGTATATCATATATATATCAGCATACATATGTATATGTATGTATAACTTGGAGAGTTATTTGGTTATATGGTAAGTATAGTCGTATCACAGTGTATATGCAGCTGTATACACACACATATACATGAATATCTACATATATATATCCATATAAGCTTGTATCTACATTTAAATGTTGTCCGGTTGTTTGTTGGGCTGCCATATCTATGAATATATATACAAATAATGTGTATTTCTACGTGTATGTATACAAATGTATGTAAGTTGAAAGTTTGTTATTTGTTTAGTTATATGGTGGTATCACAATGTCTATGTATTTATATATACGTATATACATATACATATAAATGCCTATACATGAATGCATTTATGAAACTTGAAGATTGTTGGTTATAGTGTCATTTTGCCGTAGGTGTACATCTATATATATGTTATGTATCGCATTATCTATGTGTCTATGCATCTTTATACATCTATATATATATACATACATATTCATCTTATATGTGTTTGTCTTAATTTGTACAATTTCTTTTCTCTTAGTCTTACGGTCTTTTGATTAGTATTTGATATCGTTTTGTGTTGCTATGCAAGTTGTGAGTTGCATATCCCTTGTGAAACATAATATTTCTTATTATTCATTCCTTATCTTTATTTTCTTTGCATGTAATGTTGTACCGGGTCTACTTTTGACTCCTCCTTGCATTTCGTTGAGCGTCAGGTCAATTTCGGCCTATGTCCAGCTACTCGGAGCTGCCGGATTTTATTTTTGAGGCGGCAACGTGTCTATATACACTGGTATACACTTTCTGTATACAAAAGATGCTTACACAGGATTATGGGCCAAAAGCCCAAATGATCAGCAGCAGGCCCAATTTCAAAGGGAATGGGCAGGCCCACTTTTAATAAAATAATCATGCAGGTTTGGAGATTGGGCCTGCCCAGGCCCAAATCGTTTTTGATATATTTTACTTGCATTTTTACGATATGTGCCATATTCTTTTTGTTGTATTTTATTTTGTTCTAACTCTAATTTCATTTTACGCGTTTTAACTTAATTAAATTCCCCGAGCTAGCCATCTACGTCGTCTATGATTTTTTAATCTTGACTACAAGAATCACTTTAGGAAATTAGACTTTAGAATTCTCCTTAGAATATTTCAAGTGCTTCTTCTTTAAAATATTCTTTCTTTCTTTTTTTTAAAAAGAAAGTATATACATTTATCCTTTTAAACACTTGGAGTTTTGTAGGTTTTAAGATTTCTAATTAAATTGATTAAATTCACCAACCCCTTTTAATTAAATAAAATTAGTTAGATTTTAATAATATATCTTTGTTGATTTCCTTTAACTGGTTCACTTAATTAATCCCAATTGATTAAAATATAAGAATAGAAAATTTAAATATTCTATTTCCTACTCTTAAATATGTTACTTAAACTTTTCAAGATTAATAATACAAAATTATATTATTTCAAAGTTAGTCAAAATATTTAATCGTCGGATAACCGCACGTTAGCGGATATTTCGGGTGCGTAAAACCTTCCCGAAATAGAAATATGAACCCGAACCCTTTTCTTTGGATTTTTTAAAAGGATTTTTCTGTTAATTGTTTTAAAAATAATTTTAAAGTGTTTTTCTTGATTTTTTCCTTAAAAATTAAGTGGCGACTCTATTTTCTTTAAAAAAGATTCGGTTTTACTTAAATCTAATTAAGTCTTTAATCGAATTTTTAAACCGAAAGTCATTTTCCGATGTAACAGAAATGGCGACTCCGCTGGGGATTTCAATTAGGTTCTAACCATTAGATTAAGTTTTTGACTAACTTTAATAATTGTTTATTTCGTTATTTGCTTATTTGTCTTAATTGTTTAATTTCGATTATTATTTAAACTGTCATTGCATGCATAGCACTTTCGCCACTTAGCATTTTTTTTTTGTTTTCCATTAAAAAACGACGGTTATGCGGGTCGCAGCCGTTTAGTCCAAAATTTTCCATCGGGGTACCCTGACGAATTGAGTCGATCTTGCGGGGTCGACGGTCGTTAACTTCCCCAGCCCAGGTTGTCCGCTTGGGTTACCTTTTCACAGTCAAAATTAAACCCACTCTTAGTCCGCCTAGCGTAGAGCGATACCAAAACCCTGTAGGAGCATTGACCTAAGACGACCCGATACGTAAGGCGTATCGGGCCCATTAGAAAGACCACCTTGAGTCCATACTGGCCCCTGGCCCAATTGGACGATCATATTTACGTGTTTAAAATTTGAAGGTTGTATACGCCATTTTGACGGGCCATTGTCTCTTTGGGTTGGGTATTTTTCATTTTTTATAGACAAGTTGTTAAAGATAAAAGAAAGACGTTTGGGGACGTTTGGAAAGTTCGAGAAGAAATATTCATTTTGAAGATTTAGATTAGTGTTGTGCCCCTGCGTGAGACTGTTGATTTGTATCCCTCTTTCCCTATTATGTATCCCCATTTAATTTATTTTATAAATGTTGTAATTATTTTTGGGGCAATGGAATGTTTCAAATGGTGTAATACATCCTTCAAATCGTTAGGCCTACCCTTGGCATAAAGGGTCACATATGTATATTAGGACGCGTTATAAATGATATATAATTTGTTTATTTGTATTATTTGACTTGTGTTAAATACATATGTTTTGCCTGAACATGATTGGTCCATTATTCAATCCAAAATTTTAGGATACGTTAGGCGTATAAATTCAATTTTTTGAGTCTTTTTGAAATAAAAAATAATATGTTTGAGTCTATTGTCGAAACGCTTAAAATCACTTTTTAATTAGGTCATCACTCGAATTCACGGTGACCTTGTTATCCTTGAAAAAGTATTTCGTATAAAATAATCGAAATTACCAAGCACTCCCCAAGTTTCAGATCAAATTTTTTTTTTTTTTAAAAAAAAAACATCTTTACGTTTAGTTAAGTTTTTCAGAAAGTTAGATTATAAATATTTTTACTCAGAACATAAATACATTTTAGTCCGTTAAGATTATCAAATTTTTATTTTTAGTCCATCAAATAATCAAACTTTCACTTTAGTCCATTAAATAAATTGAGCCTTCATTTCAGTCCGTTGAATGATCCAAATTTTTCATTTCAGTCTATTAAATGATCAAATTTGTCCATTGGGTCATTCTTTATAATATCTCATTTTTTTTTTTGAATTTTGGATTAATCCGTTTAGGCAAAACAAACATTATTGTTGTTTAATTGATTATTGTTAATGGACTAACTCTTTCACCTTTTGAGTTTTTCTTTTAAACAGAAGAGAGGTCGATTTGCGTTGGTTGTCAGACTTACCAAAGAAAGCTTTTTGAATATCCGCTGGCCGAGCATTCGTATTTCACACGGTCTAAGGCCGAGAAAGTCACTACCAACTCATCATTCCTTACCTGGACTACTAAGAAAACTCGCTCAAAAATGGACTCCAGTTCGATCAATACCGCCACATGATCGGAATTCCCTGCTTCATCTGTCGCGGCAGATACCCGTACAGGAACGGAACCGCACTTGGAGGTCATTGCTCGTCTAGAGCAACGGGTTGCTGAACTAAGTCTTATGGTGACGCGGTACCAAGCTGCTTTCCAGAACTTACCTCTGGATGCTCGCCAAAAGGATCATGTGATGCCCTCGCTCCCAGCCTCGAATGAGTTTGATCAAGGAAATCCTTTGGTCGCCTCTCCGCAAATTCAAAGTACTCCGTTCACTCGTCCGACTCAGAATACTCCGTTTGTGTACACCTTTGCTTCTTCCAAGGCTCCGACTACGACACATTACGCTCCACCAGTCTATACTCATGCCACTACTCCACCTGTTGTCAAGGTTCCGGGGTTTTACCATCAAAATGTTGATCACTATGTCGAAGCTGAAAATGATGCAAAGCTTTTTGATATAGACGCAATGAATAGGAAGATGAAGGTCTTGGAGGATGCTATGAGAGACCTTCGTGGACTCGGGGGTAATCAGAGTGTGAAATATGAAGAGTTGTGTACATTCCCTGATGTTGAACTGCCACCCGGTTATAAGATTCCAAAGTTTGAGAAGTTTGACGGATCAGGAAATCCAATCTTTCATCTGAAGGTCTATTGTGAAAAATTGATTGGTGTTGGGAGTAACGAAGGGATAAGAATCAAGTTGTTCAATCAAAGTCTGACTGGAAGAGCCCTGGAATGGTACTCCAAGCAAGATTTGACCAAATGGCGCACTTGGGATGATTTGGCTAACGCTTTTGTAGATCATTATAAGTTTCATGTTGAGATCGCTCCCGATAGAATCTCCATAACAAAGCTAAGGCAAAAATCAACGGAATGCTTCCGAGAATATGCCATACGTTGGAGAGAAGAGGCATCTAGAGTACATCCACCAATGGAAGAAGCAGAAATGATAACCTACTTCATTCAAGCTCAGGATGCAGAATACTATGAACGAATGGTGACGATGGGTGGAAAAACATTTGCCGAAGTCATCAAAGCTGGAGAAATGATTGAGGATGGTCTCAAGACAGGGAGAATTGCAAGTAACCGAGCTTTCCAGAATGGTTCATTTGGAATTGGAAATAAGAAAGAAAAAGAAGTTATGGCGATAATGACTCGGGGATCTACTTCATATAATCGTGTGCCGCCTCCAGGTTACCCCACTGCACAATACCCCGCCTACAACCTGCAAGCAGCATATCGTGCTCCAGGACCGGTGCAAAATAATGCACCTCGTTCTAATTTTGAGAGAAAACCCCCTCGGGTCTTCACTCCATTGGCAGAACCATTGGCTGTTCTTTTCGAGAGGTTGAAAACAGCAGGGTTACTCCACCCAATAGAAGCTAAAGTTGTGAACACTTCAGCCAATTGGTATGACCCAAATAAGCATTGTGCCTATCACTCAGGGGTTGCTGGACATGATACAGAGAAGTGTATCACCCTTAAGCACAAGATTCAAGACCTGATTGATAACAAGACAGTTGAGCTTGCACAGGCTCCGGATGTGAAAAACAATCCACTTCCCGAGCACAAGGGTTAGTTAATGGAAACCAGTTATGAAGAAGACGGGACATTCTTCAGAGTTTGTGTTTTGGCATCTTCCGGTCCCGCATTTGAAGTTCAGTATTTCCTTGTAATCGCATTTTATTACTTTTTATCCTTTGTAATGGCACATTATGGTTTTATTTCTTTTGGAATGTTTTCTTTGTAACATGAACTACGTCTGACCTGATTTCCTCAATGGAATACGTAGGCGGCCTTTATTGGCTTCGGTCACGTTATCTGAAAAATTTCAATTTTCTTTTATCTTGGAACTACGTTTGACCTGATTCCTGTATCAACGGGATACGTAGGCGCCACACCGGCTCGGTCATATGCCCATAAGACTTTTATTCCTCTTTACAATGGAAACTGGGGCAGAATTTTGAGAGGATCTCAAAATTCTATTGAAGAAGATTTCCTCCGAGGAGTCGGAGTTAGAAGTTGCAACTGGGACATCTATCCAAGCGAAAATTCATTGGGAATTGCAAAAAGAATAAGACTTTTTCTGTGTTACAAAACTGGGCGGAATTTTTGAGGAGGGTCCTCAAAAATCCCACTAAACTACGTTTCAAAGAGCGGAGGAGTGCACAGGTCAATTGCATGAAGGAGCACGAGGACAAGGCCAACACAAATCAGTCTCTCAAACTAAGAATTTTTCTTTGGATGCAGGGACAATGAAATCACAGAAATGACGATGTTAAATCTTCAAGCATAAGGCGTCATTTACACATACCACGACCTCGACATAATCAATCAAATAACTTCTCATCTTATCTTATCTTCAATTTATTATATTATGTCAAGATGATTTCCAATTGCTTTCATTATATTTTGCAGTAATTAGACACGAGTTTGACTGATCCTCTCGAAGTCCAAAAGAATCAAGTTAGCATTGCCAGATACAGAGCGCGAGCAAGCACTACAGGCATCAAGTAGTGACAAGTCATGATTGGAATCACCGCTACGTTTATTATGGCCTGATCTTAATAACTGTCATGATTGGAATCACCGCTACGTTTATTATGGCTTGATCTTAATAACTGAATGGCATAGCCTCACACGTTATCTTAAAGTGTATACTTTACTTTATTATGATTTGTTAATGTTCGATCTCAAGTTTTGCAGGTGGCTATGCTAGTAAAGTTGGGACAATACTGAAATCAGTATCGAAGCTGGATATGATGCTATTTCATAAATGTTGCAAGGAAGTAACAGGTCTATCGAATCAATAGGCGCTGAAGATTACATGTCTTCGCGACAATTGAGGTTATTAGTCAATTCGAGTCTTCAACAGCGACTGAAGATATCGTGCAATAAACTCGAAGTTTATCGAGTTTTTGGTAGGAGATGAGAAAGGCTTAAATCTTCGTGCAAAAGAATTCAGCTATCTCACTTCGTCTGTTCTATCTCTTAAGGAGGAGGTAGTCGTAACCATGACAAATGTACCTGTCAATACGGTTTCCGCTTTGTCCATTAGGATGACCGTCACGTATCTATTTAAGCATACGTGTTTGTTGACCATGTGAGGGTTAATATCCTAGAATTTTTGGGTTGCCCACCCCATAAGTGGTTTATGAATTTTACTTGTCTATTCGAGGGCCTTGACATATGATTTTGTTGGGATAACCACCCCATAAGTGGTTTGCATAGTTTGTTTGTCTATTTCAGGGGTCTTATGTTGAATCAAGCATGATTATTGGATCGTCACCTCCTTCAGCGTGACATATTAATCTATTATTGGATCGTCACCTCCTTCAGCGTGACACGTTAAAATTATTATTGGATAGTAACATCCTTCAACGCGACATATTATATTATTATTGGATTGTCACCTCCTTCAGCGTGACATGTTATATTATTATTGGATCATCACCTCCTTCAGCGTGACCTGTTATATTATTATTGGATTGTCGCCTCCTTCAGCGTGACATGTTAATTTATTATTGGATCGTCACCTCCTTCAGCGTGACATGTTAAAGTTATCATTGGATCGTCACCTCCTTCAGTGTGACACGTTGTATTATTATTGGAGCGTCACTGCCTTCAGTGTGACACGTTATTTTACTATTGGAGCGTCACTGCCTTCAGTGTGGCACGTTGTTGTTGTTTTATTATTATTATTATTATTATTATTATTATCGGATCGTCGCCTCCTTTAGCGTGACACGTTAAAGCTATTACTGGATAGTCACCTCCTTCAACGTGAAATGTCGTATTATTATCGGAGTGTCACTTCCTTCAACGTGACGGTTAAATTATTATTGGAGCATCATCTCCTCCAGCATGACACATTAATCTACTATTGATTCATCATCTCCTTCTGAATGATACATTAAACAGGTTTGTACAAGTTGTATTCATATTTATGTTTCATTTACCACTAACAAGTTTTATCTCAGTCTCTATCAAGAGCATCCGGGAGGATGAATTCTCAAGCAAACCACAGACGTGGACGTCGTCAAATAGGATGCAGCACAACGTGGAACTTGTTCTTAGCAGCGAACTGGGACATAGTCTGGAGAGGGGCGTCAAACTCTTCGGACACGAGCTGAGAAACGACTACCACCACAATCCAACCACACCCCTGTTAGAAGGCGTGTGGGTATTTCTTTGAGTTCGTTAGTTTTCAGTCTCGCATCCAGGTGATCTCAATTCTCACCGGACGCAACGTTTCCAATTTGAGTGACAATATACCAAGGATTTCGAAAATTATGTCCGTGTAAGTTCTTAATTATGGGTGTGAAGTGCACCACATTTATGGTTAAGAGGTTGCAAGCCTCTTTTTCATAATTCGTTTTGTTTGTCACTCCTCCTGAACCAAGGGTTATCTCAGAATAAAAGATTTCCTTTTCAACCGATAGAGTCGAACTACAAACAGCCTGATTCCTAAGTCCAAGGATATGTAGGCGGGCTCAACTTTGAAAACTCGGCTGTATTCTAACATTTACTCGTAAAATCTCATCCCAAGCATTCCAATTTCTCCATAATTCGATGTTGGATAGCTTTTGAATTTTTTCAAAATCGTGCGTGGAATCAAGCGTTTTGAACTACAAGTGGCCTGAATTCTCATGTAACCTGAGATATGTAGGAAACTCGAAACCGGGGTCCGACCACAATTTCCTGTAGCCCGTGCCAAGACCCTTCCACGAGATGAATATGTGGTCGGCTTAAAATTGGGTTAGTCAAGTTTCTTTGTCCACGATCGCTTTCATCGATCATGCCCAAAGAAAGGGACAGCTGTTGACACCCAATTTTGACCCTTCACAGTGCGAATTAATTATCGAGCTTTTAATTCTAACAATTTTACATAATTAGCTTTCAAAATGCAAAAAAAAAAAAAAAAAAAAAAAAAAATTTAAAGTGATTTTTAGGTTTAAATTCCAAAAATTTCTCAAAATAGATTTTTCTTTAAATACTCTACTTTAATTATTTTAGGATTAATTACCCTATAGTTAATTTAATTATTTTAAGTTGCTAGTATTATAAAGCTCTTTGATTAATTTATATTAATTCATTTCGTGGTCGGATTAATCGATCAATTTCAATTTGGTCAAGTTTGTAATTTAATTGGCTAATTCTTAAATCATTTCTTAATTACCCTAAATCTAAAACCCACTTCTTTTTTTTAATTTCTAAACCCCAGGCAATTTTTTTTAAATCACCCCAGACCCATTTTTGGGCCAATTTTTGGCCCATTTTCTCCTTTTCTGCCAGCCCACTTCGTTTTTTTTTTAAAAAAAAGAAAATCCCTAACCCTACCCAACAACCTAACCCGACCCGACCCAAACAATTAATTAAAACCCTTTTTTCTTCTTCCCAAAACCCCAGCCGCCCCTTGTCTTCTTCCCGTCCCCCACACGCCAAAACCAGAAAAAGAAAGCAAAAAAATGGCAGCCATGGCAACTTTCTTCTTGGCAAAAATGCCAAGAAACCATCATTGCTCCCTCCCACGCGTCCCCTCTCCCCATAAACCCCGAACCAAGCGGAAAAATCAAAAAAAGAGAGGCAGCCGCGAACCAGTGGCCATTTCGGCCATTTCTTGGTCGAATTCGCACTCCATCTCCTCTTTTTCGTTGTCACTACACGTCAAAGAGACCCCCTTACGTGTCTCAAATCTCAACCATCGATTTAAATCGATGGTTGAGATGTGAGACTTGTAAAGTGGTCTCGATTTTCGAATTCGTTTGGAGATTTTCCCCTTTTTACCCCTGATTTTCGGCCCTTTTTTGGGGCTATATAATCAGTGTTCAACACTGATTTTGGGAGTTGGGGGGGGGGGAATTTTTTTAGGATTTCTTCTTTCTCGGATTCTTGCTCATTGAGGAAAAATATTTGAAAAAGTTTCTTGAATTTGTAGAAGCTTGGCCGAAATTTTTGAGTTCAAAGGTCTCGGGTTTCGGAGTTCGTTTCTTCGCGATTCAGCTCGTTGGCGTCCTAGCTCGCTGCCCCGGGAAAGGTAATACTTGTCACTCTTCGACTCGAATTAATATACATGTTTGAATCCGAATGCTGAACCATTTAAAGTATGTTGTTTTGGTGGCTGTTTACTGTGTATTTATGTATATGGGGATATATATACGCGTATACATGTATAAAATTTGAAGAATAGTTGAATATATGTTGATTTTGATGGCTGGTTTTGTTGTATATCTATGTATATGAGGATGTATATGCGTATGTATGTATAAAACTTGAAGAATAGTTGAATATATGTTGATTTTGATGGCTGGTTTTGCTGTATATCTATGTATATGAAGATATGTATGCGTATATGCATGTATAAAACTTGAAGAATGTTTGAGTATATGTGTTGTTTTGGTGGTTGTTTGTTGTATATCTATGTATATGAAGATATATACACGTATATGTATGTATAAAACTTGAAGAATGTTTGAGTATATGTGTTGTTTTGGTGGTTGTTTGCTGTATATCTATGTATATGAAGATATATACACGTATATGTATGTATAAAACTTGAAGAATGGTTGAATATATGTGTTGGTTTGTTAGACATCTGTTGTATATCATGTATATATCAGCATACATATGTATATGTATGTATAACTTGGAGAGTTATTTGGTTATATGGTAAGTATAGTCGTATCACAGTGTATATGCAGCTGTATACACACACATATACATGAATATCTACATATATATATCCATATAAGCTTGTATCTACATTTAAATGTTGTCCGGTTGTTTGTTGGGCTGCCATATCTATGAATATATATACAAATAATGTGTATTTCTACGTGTATGTATACAAATGTATGTAAGTTGAAAGTTTGTTATTTGTTTAGTTATATGGTGGTATCACAATGTCTATGTATTTATATATACGTATATACATATACATATAAATGCCTATACATGAATGCATTTATGAAACTTGAAGATTGTTGGTTATAGTGTCATTTTGCCGTAGGTGTACATCTATATATATGTTATGTATCGCATTATCTATGTGTCTATGCATCTTTATACATCTATATATATATACATACATATTCATCTTATATGTGTTTGTCTTAATTTGTACAATTTCTTTTCTCTTAGTCTTACGGTCTTTTGATTAGTATTTGATATCGTTTTGTGTTGCTATGCAAGTTGTGAGTTGCATATCCCTTGTGAAACATAATATTTCTTATTATCACAAGACCACGAACAACGAACTAAACTGCTAACTACCTTTTCTAGTCTACTTGAAACTTCGCTAAATCGATGGCACTTCGCCTCCAAGACCGCCAAAAAAGTTCCGGATACGAGAATAAGAAGAACGGAAGTACAAGAGGACAAGAAGGATATTCATTCCTTATCTTTATTTTCTATGCATGTAATGTTGTACCGGGTCTACTTTTGACTCCTCCTTGCATTTCGTTGAGCGTCGGGTCAATTTCGGCCTATGTCCAGCTACTCGGAGCTGCCGGATTTTATTTTTGAGGCGGCAACGTGTCTATATACACTGGTATACACTTTTTGTATACAAAAGATGCTTACACAGGATTATGGGCCAAAAGCCCAAATGATCAGCAGCAGGCCCAATTTCAAAGGGAATGGGCAGGCCCACTTTTAATAAAATAATCATGCAGGTTTGGAGATTGGGCCTGCCCAGGCCCAAATCGTTTTTGATATATTTTACTTGCATTTTTATGATATGTGCCATATTCTTTTTGTTGTATTTTATTTTGTTCTAACTCTAATTTCATTTTACGCGTTTTAACTTAATTAAATTCCCCGAGCTAGCCATCTACGTCGTCTATGATTTTTTAATCTTGACTACAAGAATCACTTTAGGAAATTAGACTTTAGAATTCTCCTTAGAATATTTCAAGTGCTTCTTCTTTAAAATATTCTTTCTTTCTTTTTTTTTAAAAAGAAAGTATATACATTTATCCTTTTAAACACTTGGAGTTTTGTAGGTTTTAAGATTTCTAATTAAATTGATTAAATTCACCAACCCCTTTTAATTAAATAAAATTAGTTAGATTTTAATAATATATCTTTGTTGATTTCCTTTAACTGGTTCACTTAATTAATCCCAATTGATTAAAATATAAGAATAGAAAATTTAAATATTCTATTTCCTACTCTTAAATATGTTACTTAAACTTCTCAAGATTAATAATACAAAATTATATTATTTCAAAGTTAGTCAAAATATTTAATCGTCGGATAACCGCACGTTAGCGGATATTTCGGGTGCGTAAAACCTTCCCGAAATAGAAATATGAACCCGAACCCTTTTCTTTGGATTTTTTAAAAGGATTTTTCTGTTAATTCTTTTAAAAATAATTTTAAAGTGTTTTTCTTGATTTTTTCCTTAAAAATTAAGTGGCGACTCTATTTTCTTTAAAAAAGATTCGATTTTACTTAAATCTAATTAAGTCTTTAATCGAATTTTTAAACCGAAAGTCATTTTTCGACGTAACATAGTAAAAATAATATTAAAATATTCAAAATAAATAGAATACAGAGTATGAATAGTAATTCTATAAATTTCACTATGTTGTTGTTGTTATTGGAAAGCCCCCTGGTAATTGAAATTAGTGTAATTACTAGAGTAGTAATTATCAGCCTAGTAATTATACAACCTAGTGATTATGGTGACCTATTTGTTTGCCACTATGTAATTACAAATCTACTATTTGGTTGCATATGTGTAATCATAAAGCTACATTAAGTTTTAAAAAATAAAAGTTAATTATCTAAAATTAAGAATTTATATTAGACAAATAAGGGACCTTATGAAAGATCTTAAATTAAATATTTAAGATATATATTGTCTTTTGAGAATATAGTAAATTAATAAATATATGTTCTTAATATTATTATAAAAATAATTAATTTATATTTTTTAAATCAGTATTTTAAATTAAATTAATCATCAAAACTTAAAGTACAAAATTTCTGTGAACACCATGAAATGCGTGTGTAAGCATTTAAATTTTATTGTATTTAAATTCATAAATGAATTTGGACTATATTAAATTCAAAAAAATAGTCCAAATAATGTGTTTATTCAAGTCAAATTAAATGAGCCACTAAGATCGTGTTACATGTCAAAATTATGTGAAAATCCAAATCAAATTAAATGAGCTAATAGAATCATGCCATGTTCAAAGTTAAGTGGCAATCCAAGTCAAATTAAGTGAGCCATTAGAATGACATGTGTCAACGTTATGTGAAAATTCAAGTCAAATTAAATGAGCCACTATAATCATGTCAAGTATGTATGTGACATGTTTTGACTAATGAAATTAGAGTTTTTTACTTGAAAAATCTGATTGATCAGTTTAACCGACCAATCAAATCACACAGTTATACCATTCCCTAGAACTACAAATAAGGGTTCTCATTATTCTCATAAGGGGGATGCTTTCAAGAAAAAGAAGCAAGAAGAGAGATCCTGGGTCAAAGGTGGCAAATTCTCTACAAGCTAAACGATTAACCAATAAAGTTTACGTTTAAATCCAAGACCAAGAATGAAGTCAACTATCGAGGCATTCAAGATCAAGTTACTTATTTATATTCATTATTCATCATAATCATACAAGTGTCCATGATGAATAATTCAAATCCAAGTTCAAAAGTAAAAAAATTCAAGATCAAGCTATTCAAACTCTTGAATCTAAACTAAATTCAAGTTCAACATATTCCACATTATATGACAAAATCAAAGGATAGTCATAGAAACTATAACACTTACTATGTTTTGAGATCAAATATCATATTTTGTTACTCTAATTTTTCTGTCTGGATTATTTATTTATTTTTGAGTAAAAAATATGTTGTATACAAATTTTGACACGTCTAGTAGGATA
Organism: Solanum rostratum; assembly: GCA_029948455.1. Classification (NCBI taxonomy): domain Eukaryota; kingdom Viridiplantae; phylum Streptophyta; class Magnoliopsida; order Solanales; family Solanaceae; genus Solanum; species Solanum rostratum. The sequence goes on from CM057055.1 coordinate 54,577,239, forward strand.
ATCTCTACCTCTTATCTCTTTACATTTATCATCAAATTTCAAAAATACTAACATGGCATCTAAGAAGTTTGACTCCATATCTGTTGTCGCTAAGGCTACTAATTTCAAGTTTTCCTCTAAGGGGAAGAGCATACTAGATGCTACTATTACAAGTTTGGGATCCATCACTAGGAACAAAGCGAATTTGCTAGGACAACAAGCACTTCAAGTGCCTTCAGTATCAATTTTGTTTTATCTTCCCTCTTCAAAGGAGCAAGATTCTTTCTGAATGAATTGGAAGAAGGGTAGAATATAGTTGAGACTGTTGAAAGGACGTTGGCCCGACTCAGTCCAGTAAAGACAAAGGATCACACTACTTAATATGAAGATGATATCTTGATTACTAGATCCACCCCGATCACTACATATAGCTTGTTCCAACCAAATTTCAGTTTGAGGAAAAACTTGTGTTTTACTTTATCATCTATGAGGTCATACAAGCAATGGTGACCACACTTCAACCATTGAAGAACAACCGATGAGTTTAAAAAAGACAATTGAAGGTCTAATAAAATATGTGCAAGATCAAGATAGTCAAATTATCAAGTTGACAGACCAAATTGAAAATATTATGGAGGTGGATTTAAGTCGTGCACTTGGGAAGCGTCCCATGGTACAAGGAGAGAGAGATCACCTATAAAGCAAATACATGTTGGTAATGAACTACAAATATCCATCGAAGGGAGAGTTTCCATTCATCAACTGAAGGACTTCATTATAAGAACTATCAAGGATAAGTATGATATATTTTCAAAGTCATCATTTACATATACCAAGCCATACACTTCAAGACTCGATGTTTTGAAGAAGTCTTCATATTATCAACCTCCAAAATTTCAATAATTTGATGAAAAGGAAAATCCAAAGCAACATATTTCACACTTTGTTGAAACTTGCGATAGTGCTGGAAATATGAGGAAAATCAATCTTATGTTGATCATACTAATGATAGAAGGATGGATTTTGCTGACACGATGACGCCGCTAAAAATGAACTCATGAAAAGAGCCAAGTAAGAAAGTGATAAGAGGAAAGATAAAGAAACTATCCAAAACTCAAAGAGTAAATAAGAATGTGTTGCAATCAAGAGTTGAGGAGAATCACTATCAAAAGTCATGTTCTCTGGTGACATTAGAGGAATTCTTGCCAAGATGATTTCATACGAAGATTTCTCATTATGATGCAAAGGCCTCATATTGTAACATTGACAAATATGAGATAGTGGGGGGGCGGGGGGAATCAACACCACCATTACTCCCATAAAACGAGGATCCCATCAAGTTTCTCTCTGAAGAAGTGAACACTACTGATGCAAAATTAACATTTACTAATGATGATCTTTTATTGGACAAAATGTTGAATAAACGTCCTTTATATATGGTAGGTTTGGTGTATGTGCATAAAGTAAATAAACTTTGATTGATGATGCATCTATGGTTAGTATTTTCCCTATTTGCACTTTGAAAGAACTTAGAATCTCGATGAATAAGATCTCTAAAAGTCTTCTAATGATTCAAATTAAAGGTTTAACCAAGGGGACAAAGAGCCATTGGGGCTGTAAAATTAGATATAACAATGGGAGATATGTGTCTGAGTGCATAGATCTATGTTATTGAATCAAAGGCCTCATATAATATCTTATTAAGAAGGCCATGGGTACATAAGAATAAGGTGGTGCTATTGTCACAACACAAGCTAGGCTCTAGATGTGACATAAGTGATTAGAATTTTGAAGAACTCCAACCAAGCCTCTTAGCATTCATTGTATACATAAGGTATGCAAAGACATAAGATAATTCATAAAGTGGAAGATAAGTATAAAAAATGAATCTAAAAATAAAGAAAAGGCTCAAAGTAAGCATGCCCGAAAAAAAGAACTACATCAGCAACCGTGGTCCAATATGCCTCTAAAACTATGATGGCGGTGTAGGAAAGATCTATCTCATCCTCAGCATAAGAAAATGAAATAGCCGAAAACATGATAAAAAGGAACATAGTAGGTTTGCCCTAAAATTATGAGGACTTACCATATCAACTTTAATCAAAATTCAAAACTAGCCACATGAGGGGTCAATTGCACTTCTCTTGCTGCATTGTAATCTAGTTCAACCCAACATGAATGCAATGACACATTTTTAATGCAAAATTATGACATTTTCTAAAATTCCACATAAAACATAGTTAAAATTCAATTTTATGAACATGTATGTGTATAAAATGACAAGAAAAAACTAAAACATAGAAATTCATTTGAATAGATCATGAGGGGCTAAATACGTTAGGCTAGAAAGGAAGGAAAGAGGTAAGATAATGCATCATCATATTGGCTTCAGCCTCCCACATAGCACCTTCAACCTCTTGGTTTCTCCATATCATTTTAATAAATGTCACTTCCTTATACCTCAATCTTTAGACTTAACGGTGAAAAAAATTTCAACCAAAACCTCTTCATAAGATAGACTCTCTTTTACAATCACACTCTCCGAAGGCACAATTAATGTAGGGTCACCCACACACTTCTTCAACAAATTCACGTGAAACACTGGATGCACTAATGCCAACTTTAAAGGTAAATCCAACTTATAATCTACTTTACTAATATGCCTCAACATCTTATATGAACCCATATAGCAGGGACTAAGCTTCCTTTTTTTTTTACCTAAAATGGATCACACTCTTCATTGGTGAAATTTTCAAGTAAGACCCAATCATCTATCTCAAATTCAAGCTCTCTTCTACTTACATTCGTATAAGACTTCTGTCAGCTTTGGGTGGTCTTTGACCTCTCTCTAATGAGTCTAACTTTCTTCATAGCTTCAAACAACAGCCCAGATCCTATCAAAGTGACCTCACCAACCTCGAACCACCTAATGGGAGACTTACATCTCCTACTATATAAAGCCTCCAAAGGAGCCATTTAGATGCTGGAATGATGACAATTATTGTAAGTAAACTCAAATAGAAATCATCCTAATTACCCTAAAAATCAATCGCCCATGCCTTTGTCATGACCTAAACTTTCAGGTCATGATGGTGCTTGTTAGACCCCACCTGACAGGCAAGCCAACCCAATACGGACAATTCCTGTCCCAATGGCTAAGCATAACGATAGCTAAAACATATAAAACAAGCTAATAACAACCCACCCTAGGACGTAGAATTCATCTGTAGAGAGCTACTATAGACTCAAAAATAAAATATATACATAGCTAGAATAATACAAGGCAAAACTAAATATGGACAAGGCCAATATTTGAATACAAAATACGGCTAAATAACGGAAGGAGACTGTAAAAGGTTACAAAAAGCTATTGATGCTTACCAAAAGTCTCCTGAAATGCCTACAATGCCCCAAGATCAGCATTCATGGCTCGTATCTAGACCTACAGAACAAGTAGATGCATAGAAATAAGGGCGAGTACCGGTGGAAGGTACCCAATAGGCATCATCAACCGACTAAGTAAAATAAAATAGAGTAAGAGTAAATGCAATAAAATGATGCAGTTCTAACTATCCGAACCTGGGTCAAATGATAAGCATGTTTGCAGAACCATGGAACCCCAATTGAGCGAAACCCAACAATGTACAATAATACCAGTTGACAAAACCCAAACTAGAACTATGTCATACTGTCACATGGTCAAGGTATAGTGTTGTACGTGGGTGTAAGGCACTAGTGTCTATACCTGTGGTTCTCCATAAGCCCAAAAGGTACACTCACACATAATTAGAGTATGTGTATAGGTGGATGGGTACAGGGGTCAATAACAGATGGTATGAGATCTCAACCAGTGTAGGATACAATACCACATGGGGCGTCGAACCTCTAACTGTCACCTGGGGCCTCGAACCCCTATAATATCAAATGGGGCCTTGAACCCCCTTCCCAACCTATCCTCTAGTCGGGGAAGCCAGTGAGGCAAAGTGGTCTGATAATCAACTGGTCCTCGAACCCAGAAAAAAATCAACTAGTCCTTGAACCCAAGAATGAGCAACTGGGCCTTGAATGTAGGAACAATCAGCTGGGCCTCAAACCCAAGAACTATCATCAGGGACTCAATAGTTATCTAGGACTCAAACCCAAGAATAGTCAACTTCTTAGTTGGTCTACCAAGATCTTTGTCTCCCAAGTCACACCATGTGTATATGTAACAATACAGGCCCTGAACACTGCAAGTCTAGGGCTGCACTAGCTTAAGCCTAGGCTAAGGCCCAACATAAAGCAGATAACCAGAATTACCATAAGTATCCAGTATAACAATAGACCGACCATTGATACATATAACAATTTATCTAAAGAAATAATAAGCAGCCCAACTGCTAAGAGCAACAAGTATTCAGATCAATAACAGACAATCTAGTTAACTCCCAGGGTGTAACATGCACCTCACCTGTAGAACCACAACCCAGTACCTAGGTAGCCAGAAGCATAGTATATCCATAGAATTACAACACCGAGCCTCAACATGTCCTCAGGAATATAACAGGCAACTAGCCCCTAAAAAATACAACATTATCCAGCATCAGACAACCCATATAGGCAAATGAGTGACTTGATAGACATACGTGTCAATCATGTGGTAGACATTTACATTTAGCATGTAACAGATTCATTTACAGCCCCAGTGGTACCGAAACTAGTTATTACAATAGATACCATGTCCAAACAATGATCACAGTCTCAACTAGCATGTATAGCCTCTAACTCAATGATTCTCAACAATATACAGATACACAATACAAGTTCTAGCTCAGTCTAGGGAAAGAGAATCCTAGCCTACCTGGAAGGAAAATCAACATGCTCTAGATTAGTCCACATGAGTTTTTCCCTTTTTGATAGCCTCCACATGTCGTTCAACTGTCAAAACATGAGTCACAACATCAATACGGCCATTTCGGCTATAATATCTTAAACAGGTGAAAATACATTAAATGCAACTAAAACGAGGAAAACTGGAGCTCACGCCAGAAATACCAGACCAACCCTGATAAAATGACCTTTACATCACCCCAAGTCCATAGCAAAAAATTAAGCTCAAAACGAGGCTCAAAACAATAAGAAACTCCGTAAAAATCACACAACATTCTTATCGATAATATACACTACAACAGATTCTCAGCTAAATTCCTTAAAAATATGATTAAATTAGTAAATTTCAAATATATCACGACATAGGTCTCAAAAAGTAGTACAATTTAGACCCAAAATTTACTTAATTTCGATAAAAAATGTCCAAGATATCACAACATGAAGTTTTCAAAAAATAAACACAACATTACAGCAGCTAAGATCAGACATTTGGACCAAACAGAGCTCTGTCAATTAATTCCAATATCACCACGACGTGCGCCTTGCAAAAATACACAAAATAGACCCAAGTTTTACAAAAGTCCGACTCAAAATGGATAAGAAATTGCATGTCAAAGTTTCCAAAAGAATATTCAATATCACAGAAGGAAAACATCAAGTTTTACCTCAAACGACATGCCAAAATCAATTTCTAAAGGTCCCACAGCGTTCCTCTTGAGAAAATACACAAGTTAGCCTTTTGAATCACCCAAATCAGATAAAACGCGAAGGAGATATCGTTGTTCAAAAATTGTTCGTCGAAGTTTTTCAATTTCTAGAAATTTTTTCACATTTATACACACTTTTCGTTTTTTTTTAAATTTCGAACCAACTGCCATGTGGCAGTTCCTCATTTGGACACGTTGATGCCCTGTTTCAATTTTCATCTACTGCTCAAACTCAATTTTGATGCTTCGACCTCATTTGGAGTTGAAAAAAATATAATTCATATGTGAAATTTGATTGGAAATGGCTTCTAGACTCAATGATGCATTCGAAATTCCTATCGGAGGTTGTTTTGTCCTAATGTGGGTACCACTTCCCAATATCAAAATCTATCAAAGGGACCAAAATGCACTCGAAAGCCTAAAAAACTGAATGAAAGGTCCTCTTAGACCAAACTCGACGTTTCGGATCTAACGATGTGGTCATAATTTTTGTTTGGGCATGTTTACCAAGACATTGACTAAAATTAACTATTGACTTGGAGGCTAAATTTACAAAACTCAATCTACTTGCATAAAATATTCTCCTAGCCTAATTTGGACGTCCTAGACTGATGGAACCATCAGAGTTCTACTCCGAGACTGTTTAATATGACTTTACCTGAAAGTTTGTTTTACAACTATAATCCTTCCTTTAACTCTAAAAAGCTACATAAATATAAAAAAATTCACTCAACATCCGAACTACCAGTACCACCAAGTTAAAAATGATCTGAGGTCTCTATGCACATACTCAAATTGATAAAATTATTGCAAAAACACAGAAATGATCCGGAGGGTTGTTACGACATTCCCCACTATAGAAACTTCATCCGCGAAAGTAGAGATAAAGGCATACCTGAAGGCTCAAATAAGTCGGGGTACTGCTCCCGCATGTCTGTCTCTAGCTCCCAGGTAGCCTCCTCAAACGGTCGGTGGCGCCACTGAACCTTAACCATCTATATGGCTCTGGAGAGCAACTGCCTGACATCCCTGGCTAAGACAGACACCAGCTCGTCAACATATATCAGACAGCCATCTAACTCGACTCAATTATATTGAAGCACGTATGACTCGTCAGGAATATACCAATGTAGCATCGATACATGAATAATGGGGTGTATAACAAAATATACTGGAGGCAAGGTAAACTCATATGCAACTGGCCCAACTCACTTCGAAATCTCAAAAGGCCTGATATATCGAGGACTAAGCTTATCCCGTCGGCCAAATTGCATCACCGGTGATACTCTCAAAAATACCCTGTCACCAACCTCAAAATTCAAAAATTGACATCTGCAATCGGCATAGCTCTAGAGTCGACCATGAGCAGTTCTCAACCTGTCCTGTATAACCCGAACTCTAGCTAAATCATCTTGTAATGAATCTGAGCTATACGAACCAGGCTCGATAGACTTAAACCACCCAACAAGAGTACAACACCGCCTACCATACAATGCCTCAAATGGGGCCATCTAAATACTTATATGGTAGCTATTATTATATACAAACTCAGTTAAAGGCAAAAACTAATCCCATTGACCAGCAAACTCTAACAAAAGGCCCGCAATAGATCCTTGAGGACCTGAATAGTATGCTCTAACTAGTCTTCGATCTGTGGATGAAATGCCGTACTCAAATCAACTCAGGTGCCCAACTCTCTTTGAAAAGCCATCCTAAAGTTGGAGGAGAACTGTGAACCTCGATTAGATATACTAGATACAGGCACCCCATGTAAATAGACTATCTCCTTAATATAAACACGAGCCAATTGCTCAGCATTGAAGGTAGATCGGACAGAGAGGAAACATGCCGACTTAGTCAACCAGTCTACTACAGATGCTATCAAAACCCTTGAAAGTACAAGGCAGACCTACCACGAAATCCATAGTCACTCACTCCCACTTTCACTCTAGAATGGGTAGTCTTTAGAGGGTCCCACCATGCCTCTGATCTTCAACCTTCACTTGCTGGCAACTAAGGTAACACGACACATAACTAGCAATATTTCTCTACATGCCATCCCACTAGTACTGTTGCCTCAGATCTTGATACATCTTCATTGTACCTGGGTAAATAGAATACCTGGAGTCATGTGCCTCTTGTAGTACTAGTTGTATCAAATCCCTCACTCTAGGAACATACAACCGGACACTAAATTTGAGGCCCCTATCTAAATCGATTGTAGCCTGACCACCAACTCCACGAATAACTTTGTCTCTGAGGCCCACCAATGCCTCATCCTCGAATAGTGTGGCCTGAGTCTGATCAACCAATAATGACTAAGCTTCTAGGAAGGCTAACACCTGGCTGGGGTCGAAAATGTCCAACCTGACTAAACTGTTAGCGTGGGATTGAATGTCCAAAGCTAAGGGTCGCTCCTTTGTGTATAAGTGTGCTAAGTTGCCCATACTCGTTGACTTTCAACTCAAGGCATCTGCTACCATGTTTGCCTTGCCCGGATGATGAATAATGGAGAGATCATAATCAACCAGTAGCTCATCCGTCGCCTATGTCTGGAATTCAAATCCCTCTGAGTCATAATGTACTACAAGCTTCGGTGATTGGTATATATATCATAGTGAACCCCATACAAATAATATCTATAGATCTTGAGAGAAAACACTACTGTCGCCAACTCTAAATCATAGGTGGGATAGTTACGCTCGTGGGCCCTCAACTATCGGGAAGCATAAGCAGTGACCTGACCTCTCTACATCAGCACATAACCTAACCTGACACGGGAGGAATCACAATAAACAATAAATCTATCACCTTCAATAGGAAGGGTTAAAATAGCAGCAGTAGTCAATAACTCTTTCAACCTTAGAAAACTAGTCTCATACTCCTCGGACAACATAAATGGCATACCCTAATAAGTCAACCGAGTCAATGGAGCGACAATAGTGGAAAATCCCTCAATGAATCATCTGTAACACCCTGCCAATCCGATGAAACTCCTAATATCTTTTGCAGAAGTAGGCCTAGGCCAACCACAAATTGCCTCAATCTTGGCTGGATCTACCATGATACCCTCTTTGGACACCACGTGCCCCAAGAAAGTCATAGACTTAAGCCAAACCTCACACTTAGAAAATTTAGCATACAACCTGTGGTCTCTGAGTGTTTGTAACACAATTTAGAGATGTTGGGCATGCTCCTCTTGACTATGGGAATATACCAAAATATCATCAATGAAAATTATGACAAAAAATTCAAGTACGATCAAAATCCCGAGTCATCATATCCATGAATATAGCAGGGGTATTGGTCATCCCAAAAAGCATAACCAAAAACCCATAGTGGCCATAATGGGTCCAAATATGTATTCTTTGGAATATCCGCTACCCCGATCCGCAACTAGTGATAACTTGACCTCAGATCAATATTGGAAATACTGCTACTCCTTGTAAGTAATCAAATAAATCATTGATACAAGGTAGAGGATTATAATTTTTCACTATCACCCTATTCAACTGCCTGTAATCAATACACATCTAAAGAGTCATGTGTTTCTTTTTCATGAACAGAATAGGGGCTCCCCAGGGAGAAATATTCGGCCGAATAAAACCTATCTCTAACAAATCTTGAAGCTGAGTACTGAGCTCTTTAAACTCTGCAAGAACCATCCAGTACGGTGGAATAGATATGGGCTTAGTGCACGACACAACCTCGATAGCAAAATCGACATCTCTCTGTGGAGGTAGCCTGGGCAAATCAGCAGGGAATACATCTGGAACTCACAGGCTACTGGAATTCACTCTATAGTAAGGACCTCAGCTATCATATCACAAACATAGGCTAAGTAAGCCAACCAACCGGTGGAGATCAACCTCTGAGCTTGAATATATGAAATAATACAGTCAATGCATAACTAATCGATCCCTGGCACACTATTGGGGACATTCCTAATATTGTCAAGGTAACAATCTTGGCATAACAGTCTAACACAACATAGTGCGGAGCTAACTAATCCATACCTAGAATAATATCAAATCCAGCATATCTAGCAATATCAATTTTGTCCAAGTATCAAACCCTTGAAGAGTAACTATACGTGCCCTGCACACCTGATCCACTACCAATAATCCCCTACTGGGGTCAGCACATGAACTCGGGATGAAAGAGGCTTGGGAATCACACCGAAGCGAGAAGCAAAATACATAGACACATATGAAAATATAGAATCCAGATCAAATAAAGCAGAAGCCAATTATTGGCACACATTAATCATACCTGTAATTGCCTTGTCTGAAGCCTTAGCCTCTGCTCGTGCTAGAGCTGTATAAAGTGTCCTTGATGTCCTCCTCCCCTAGAATCACCTCTACCACTAGCCCTAACACCTCAAACGAGGTCCTTGGAACCCATATGAAAGCTCTGTTGATCATCTTGGTAACTATAATGGTCGTCTCTACGATCTTCGTCCTAACACCTACCTTTGTCAGCAGGTGAAGGAGTTGATCTGGCATCCTGTGGAGTTGTACCTATTATCCTACGCCTAGGACAATCCCTGGACCAATGATCTAGTGCCCCACAATCGAAACAACCCTGAGCGGCTCGATCTCTGCTATCTCAACTATGCTGACTCTAGCTCTAGCCTGTAGAAAAAAATGATCTAAATTATCCTGATGTAGTAGTGTCGCTGTCCCTTTGTCTATATCTGGGCGGATAGGAAAAACCACCCTGACTGGAAATGTTTGTACCCCGATGGCTACCATCAGAAGCCTGCAATGATGCCTTATATGGACGACTGGACTGACCCTGCTGATATCTCATCAGTGGTCTGTCACTCTGTCCCCTGGAACCAGATCAGGATCCACTGAAGCCTCCCTCACGCCAAGGATGTTTGCCGTTGCCCACTTAGGCCTCACGACTAAATTGCTCTATAGAGCAAGCGTGATCCACAAGATCTAGATAGGATCAGCCCGAAGTCACCAATAAATGTATGCCAATCTGCAACTATGGTCTTAGTCTGCACACAAAATAATGGATCTACTCCTTCTCTATTGGTAGAATAGCAGTGGCATATCTGGAGAGCTCTTGGAACCTTGCCTTATATTGAGTCATCGTCATCGGACCTTGCTCAAGTTGAACAAACTGATCACTAAACTTGTACCTAAGGCTTTTGGGGACAAATCTAGTCAAGAATGCCTCGGAGAACTTAGCCCAAGTCATCAAAGGTACATCGGCTGGTCTCATATCCCGGCAGGTCTACCACCACTGTTTGGCTGGCCCGTCCAACTAGTAAGCCGTAAACTCCGCGCCTCTGGACTCTGGTAGTCTCAATGCCTACAACCTCTCCATACAAGATGTCAGAAACTCCTGGGCGCCCTCTCTGGCACTCATGAGTACCTCCGTAGAGTCAATCTCAAAAAATACCTAAGCATCTGCAGATCCTTGAAGGGTGTGGCTCTGTTTGGCTGTTCAACCAGAGCCTCTGGAGTTACATGCTCTACTGGGGCCTGTGTTGGAGGAGTTGGGCCGGTGCTAAACCCTGTTGCAGGTCTCCAAGTGCCACTAACAACTGTCTGTATCTCAAGTGTAACCACAAAAATGGCTGGCGGCTGTGGGGGAACTGGCACCTCCTGTTGTGGGGGGGGGGGGGGGGGGGAACTAGTGTCTCTAATTGTGGGGGAGCTGGGGCATCCTGCCGCATCTCAACGGGACCTGGGGGCTGCTTCCTTTTGGAAACTAATGACACACACCTGCCTCTACGTGAAGGACATCCCTTGCGAGCTATATCTATGAAAAAGTGAATCAATCAGATTCCAAAAGGTCGACAGATAATACTAGACAAATATAATCAACAACAAAGAATTTCCTGAACATCGCGTAGCCTTTTAAAGATAACTTACAGACGTCTCTGCACCCATCCACAGGATTCTATTAGACGGTAGTAGCTCTGTATTAATGAGACTGGTGAACCTAAGAATCTGATACCAATTTGTCACGACCCGATCTTTCAAGTCATGATGGTGCCCTTTAGACCCCTCCTACGGGCAAGCCAACGCAATACTCACGGTACTCGTCCTAATAACTAAGCATGATGATAGCTAATGAAATATAAAACAAGCTAACAACAACCCATCCCCAGGACCTAGAAGTCATTTGTACAAAGTTATTACAGAGTAAAAAAAATATATGCATAGGCAGAATAGTGCAATATTATACAATCCAAAACTAGATATGGACAAGGCCAATATATACAAAAGACGGCCAAATAACGAAAGGAGACTTTAAAAGGTCTCAAAAAGCTGCTGGTGCTCACCAAAATTCTCCTAAAGTGTCTACAATGCCCCTAGATCTACGATCATGGCTCGTACCTGGAAGCACACTATGAGTAGATGCATAAAAATAGGCATGAGTATCGGTGAAAGGTACCTAGTAGGCATTATCGGTCGACTGAGTGAAATATAGCAATTAGAGTAAGAGTAAATGCAATAAAATGTTGCAGTGCTAACTATCTAAACCCGAGTCAAATGATAAACATGTTTGTAGAAACATGGAAGCCCAATTAAATGAAACCCAGAAAGGTACAATGATACCAGTTGATAGAACCAGAATCAAAACTATGTCAAACTGTCACATGGTCGAGGTATAGTGTTGTAGATGGGTGTACGACCCTAGTGTCTATGCTTGTACACCAACTGGGCCCCCATAAGCCCAGAAGGTACACCCGCATACAATCATGGTGTGTGTATAGATGGAGGTTTACATGGATCAATAATAATGGTATGAGATCTCAACCAGTGCAGGATACAATATCACATGGGGACTCGAACCCCTAATTGTCACTCGGGGCCTCGAACCCCTATATTATCAAATGGGGCTTTGACCCTCCTTCCTGACCTAGCCTTTGACCAGGGAAGTCATCCAGAGCTAAATGGTCTGATATTTAGCTGGGCCTCAGACCTAGGAACAGTCAATTGGGCCTCAAACCCAGGAACAATCAACTAGGCCTCGAACCTAGGAACAAACATTAGGGACTCAAAACTTAGAACAATCATCTAAGACTCGAACTAGGAATAGTCAACTACTTAGCTTGTCTACCAGGATTCGTGCCTCCCAAGTCATACCATGTGTATATGTAATAATATAGGCCCTGAAAAATGTAAGTCTTGGGTACCACTAATTTAAGCTTAGGCTAAGGCTCAACAGAAAGCAGATAATTAGAAGTACTAGAGGTATCCAGTATAACAATAGATCGACCATTGATACGTATAGAAATTATCCAGAGCAACAATAGGTAGCCCAAATGTTAAGAGCAGCAAGTATCCAGATCAACAACGGACAATCTAGTTAACTCCTAGGGTGTAGCATGCACCTCACCAATAAACCCACAACCCAGTCCCTAGGTAGCCAGAAGCACAATATATATCGATATAATCACAACAAAGAGCCTCAACATGTCCTCAAGAGTACAACAGGTAACTAGCCCCTCAACAATGCAACATGTATCTAGCATTAGATACCCATACTGGCAAACGAGTGACTAGATAGACATACATGTCAATTATGTGGTACACGTTTACATTTAGCTTGTAACAGATTCATTCACACCTCCAATAGTAGTGAAACTAGTTATTACAATAGATCTAGCTACTACCATGTCCAAATAATGATTACAGTCTCGAATAACATTTATAGCCTCTAACTCAATGATTCCCGACAATATACAGATCTACCATACAAGTTCCAGCTTAATCTAGGAAAAGAGAAGCCTAGCCTACCTTGAAAGCAAATCTATCTGCTCTGGATTAGTCCACACGAGTTTTTTCCTTTCTAATTGGCTCCAAATCGCTCAGTTGTCAAAACATGAGTCACAATGTTAATATTACCGTATCGGCTATAATATCTTAAGAAATGAGGGAAAGTATATTAAATGCAGCTAAAATAGGAGGGAAAGTATATTAAAAATATGGTTAAATTAGTAGAATCCAAATATTTCACGATGTATGTCTAAAAAATTAGTACAATTTAGACTCAAATTTTACTTAATTTCGATAAGAAACAGTCGAGATATCACAACATGAAGTTTCCAAAAACACAACATAATAGCAGCTAAAATCAGATTTTCACACCAAACAGAGCTCTATCAATTAATTTTGACATCATCATGATGTGCGTCTCACAAAAATACACAAAATAGACCAAGTTTTACCAAATTTTGACTCAAAATGGATAAGAAATCGTATATCAAAGTTTTCGAAAACATATTCAATATTACAACAGGAAAACATCAAATTTTACCTCAAATAACGTGCCAAAATTAATTTTTGAAAAGCTCCCTTGACGTTCCTCTTCAACAAATACATAAGTTAGCCTTTTGAATCACCCAAATCGGATAAAAAATGAAGGAGATATCACTATTCAAAAATTGTTCATAGAAGATTTATACACGTTTTCCCCTTTTTTTAATTTTTTAACCCAGTGCCACATGGCAATTCCTCATTTGTCCATGTCGGTGTTGCTTTTTAATTTTCAGCAAGTGCTCAAACTTAATTTCGATGCCCCGACCTCATCTGAAGTTGGATAAATACAATCCATATATGAAATTTGATCGAAAACGAAATTCTGGACTCAACGGTGTAGTTGAAATTTCCACCAGAGGTCATTTTTTCCTATTGTGGGCCCTACTTTCTAATTTCAAAATTTATCGATGGGACCAAAATGCACCCAAAAGCCTCGAGAACCGAACGAAAGGTCCTCCTAGACCAAACTCGAAGAAGAATCATCTAGAGATAGAGGTACAAAAAGGAGGAAAGTAACAAAGAAGAAAAAAGGAATCCAAAAGCTAACACCCAACAATATCAGACTTAACAACAGAACAATAAGGAGCATGAAGAACAATGGTAGATACAAAAAAAAGAAGCAACATGAACCAACAAAAGGTGTTTAAACCTGTAGCAGATCCAAAGAAAAATGAAGAAAAACAGGTCCAAGAAGTAGGAAAGGAATCAGGTATGATTTCCAATCACTCTTCCCTCTCCTAATACTAGTAACATGAGTCTTTTTATGTAGGAAGAACATCATATAAATGCAGTGGATTCCTATGTAAAAGCTTCAGGTATTGACTTTGATATCCTAACATCCAATGAACCCATACCCTTTATTAATAATGAGAATGATATTGATGTTGAAGAAGTTGTGGGGTGATGGATGGAATGAGTATGGAGAAAACTACTAATGTGTAGGATGGGGTACCTAAATGGGGAATCTGTCTCATGTTCTGCATGAGACCTCTATGGTTTCAAATTCTAATGACTCTAAAGCTCCTGCTACCCCTATACAACAACCCCAAAGTAGTGCTCCGTTGGCTACAGATCCTGTAGAAGTTATTACCCCACAATAGGATACTCTTAAATGGGGTATGAAAAAAGATTTAGGGTCTATTTCTAGCACTAGTAAATAGGGTTCTAACAAGAATAAGCTGAGCAAGAAAAGGATGCCATTAAGAGAAGACATAATGAGGTATGAAAGCAAAAAGATGATAATCACTTTATGGAGGAGAAGTCTTAGGATGATAGTTGTTCCAAGAATATTCTGCCTAAGGATTCCTCTAAGGTACCAAATGATGAATATGTTATGATCAACTCAGAGGATGACCAAGTTGTTAAAGCACAGATTGATGAAGACATATGGAGCTTAATGATTGCTCTTTGTAGTGTAGATTGATGAAGACATACAACATTTTACCAACAGTCAAAGATTATCTCCTTGAGGTATACATAGAACAAGATTCTCTACCAAATCTAATAATCCTATTAAGTCTGCTCCTGTCAGTAAGCCTAATACTAGACTGTATCAATCCAAAGAAAGTCAATGATTAAGTATATTATATGGACTGTTAGGGGTGTTAACACCTAAGGGGTCTTGGAAAGACTTAAAAAATTGAAGGGTATACACCACTTGTCCCTTATTGCTATGTTGGAATCGTTCTCTGATAATCCTCAGATTCATCAGGCTATGACTCATCTTCAGATGGATCAGGCAGTATATAATCCTAATGGCAACATCTAGATTATTTCGAATAAGGATATAGACTGCAAGGTATTGGATAGGTTTGATCAACATATCAATTGTGATTTTAGTCACATAATGCTCCCTCGGAGATTCACAATAACCTATGTCTATGCTAAGTGTATGGATGGCTTGAGAAGACCTCTTTGGGATACTTTGTTGAAGCAGGCTAGTACCACATCACCTTGGTGCACTGTTGGTGACTTCGAAGTTATCACTTCCCCTGAGGAAAAGGTGGGAGGTGTCCCATACAATATAAGCAAAAGTTTTGAGTTCATTAGTGTCATTGAAGCTTGTGGTCTTATGGATTTAGGCTATAGTAGTTAGAGGTTCACCTGGTCCAATCTAAGAGGTATTTTCTTTAGAATATGGAAAAGAGCTGATAGAGCTATGGTGAATGACAAATGGTTGGAACTTATGCCTCACACTTTTATAACTCATCTTCCTTCTGTGGGTTCAGATTACTGCCCCCTACTCATGGAGGTGAGGAAGAATTGCAGTAATCCTGTGAAATATTTTAAATTCCCAAATGGCTGGACTGAGCATCCCTCATTTCTACAAACTATGGAGAATTTTTGGATTAGGAACTTGGGAGATAATAATAGCCCCATGGGAAAATTCCATCTCAAGCTAAAAAGGTTGGCTAATACTCTCAGCAACTGGTCCAGAAAAGAGTTTGGTGATATCTATTCTAATGTAAAAGATTATGAAGAGAAAATCAGAGCTGCTAAAGAGGAGATGATTGAGGATGATTCTACTCATAGAAGAATCAAACTTCATGGCCTTAATGCTGAATACACTAGGGTTTCTTAAGATGGAGGAATCCATATTGAAACAAAAAGCCCAGCTTTAGTGGTTTAAAGAAGGTGATATAAACTCTAAATACTTTTATGTTGTTATTAGATGTAAAAGAAGAATGGTTGTAGATTCAGAAAATCCAGGATGAAGATGGAGAATGGTTTGAAGGGAATGATAATATTACCAATGCAGCCTGTAGTCACTTTTAATAAATCTTCACAGGTGAAAAGATGGCTATTCAGGAAGATGTGCTTGATATTCCGAGAGATAGTCACAGATGATCAAAATTCTATCCTTCAGAATATGCCCACTCTGGATGAAGTCAAAAATGTTATTTTCTCTATGAACCCCAACTTTGCCCATGGTCCTGATGGTATGAGTGGTCCTTTCTATCAAACTTGTTGAATGTCATTGGCAAGGACCTCCTTGATGTAGTTCAATCTTTTTTCTGTGGTCATCCCATGCCTAGGTTCTTCACTCATACTTGTTTGGTTCTACTCCCAAAAGTAAACCATCCTAATAAGTTATCAGAGTTTAGACTCATCAGTCTTAGCAACTTCACTAATAAAGTCATTTCCAAAATCATTGGCCTCAGAATTGCTCCTTTTCTCACCCACTTTATTTCCTCTAACCAGTCTAGTTTTGTGAAGAATAGAAGTATTTCTTAGAATATTATGCTGGCTCAGGAAATCATCCATCATATTAAAGAACCTAACATTGGAGGGAATGTAGTTATCAAGTTGGATATGACCAAGGCATATGACAGGGTATCTTGGTCATTCACATGCTTGGTGCTAAGAAGAATGGGATTCCGTGAATTCTTTATTGATATGATATCGAGAATTATGTCCAATAGTTGGTATTCTGTAATTGTTAATGGGTCTAGACATGGTTTCTTCCACTCTACTAGAGGACTCAAACAGGGAGACCCTCTTTCTCCAGGCCTATTTATTTTAGGTGTTGAAGTCCTTTCCAAAATGTTGAATCTGTTGCACTCCCATTCTTTGTACCATAGTTTTTATATGAAAAAAGATGACCTCATATTAACCATCTTAACTTTGCTAGTGATATTATTATTTTCACATCTGGAAGGAAGAAATCCTTACAGCTTATTATGAATACTCTGGATAGTTACCAAAATGTCTCTGGTCAGGAAATCAACAAGAGGAAAAGTTACTTTATGGTCCCTTCTAATGCTTTTAGACCTATTGTGAGCAGAGTTAAAATTATTACTGGTTTCACTCAAGCCCAAAAGCCTTATCAATTATCTTGGTTGTCCTCTATTCATTGGAAGACAAAGAATTGTGTACTATGTTGGACTAGTGGCTAAAGTGATTGCTAAGATAAGTGGTTGGCACACAAGAATACTAAGTTATGGTGGAAGGGATACTCTAATTAAGCATGTTATTCAATCCCTCCCTATCCACTTGCTTGCAGCTACCTCTCCCTCTTCTACTATTCTCAAGAAAATTTAGGCACTTACTGCTTAATTCTTCTGGGGATGGAAAAAGGATAAAAAAAAAAAGTATCAATGGGTCTCATGGAAGAAGTTACGTTATCCCTATGAGGAGGGAGGCATTGGTGTTAGACTATTACATGATGTGGCTTTAAGTTTTCAATATAAGCAACGGTGGATCTTTAGATCCAAGAGCACCTTGTGGGGGCAATTCTTGAGAGTCAAATATTGCATCAGGTCTAATCCCATTAGCAAGAAATGGCATTCTGGTCAATCTCTCAATTGGAAGCACCTAATGGTCAATAAGCATAAGATAGAACCTCATATTTAATAGAGAATCAAATCACGTTCCTGCTCATTTTGGTGGGATGATTGGATGGGAAATAGTCCTTTAATTAATTACAGAAATGAGGATTCCAATCCCAATAACATCAAAGTTTCTCACTTTCTCAACAATGGGCTTTGAGATGAACAGAAAGTCAGGCAAGTGGCTCCTCCTGATCTGGTTCCTAACATCCTTGCCATCTAGATTCAATATAAACCTCCAATGCACAGCATGCCTATTTGGAAGCCTAATTCGAATGGCACATTCAGCTGTTCTTCTGCCTGGGAGATTATCAGAGATAAGCATGCCAAACAGCTTATCAACTCTTATGTTTGGCACAAACTCATACCCTTTAAATGTTCATTTCATCTTTGGAGAACTATAAGGGACAAGTTGCCTACTAATGAGAAGATTGTCACCTTTGGACAAAATCCTGCTCAATGTTGTTGTTGTTCTACCCGTAGTCAAGATACTATAGATCACATCTTTTTGTCTGGGCATTTGGCCAAGTATATTTGGTGCTTGTTTGTTTGATCTGTATGAATTTACATGCGCAATAGTTCACTAAGATATCTTTTGTTGAAATGGTGAAACACAAAGCCTAAAAATGAGGCCCAAAATTGGTCTTGTAAGTTGCTCCTATTTTCATTATATGGAATCTATGGAAGAATAGGTGCTTTGTTAAGTATGGAGGAAAGATGTCCAGCGCTGATAGAGTCAAAAATATGATTTTCAGAGACATTTCAAGAGTGCTAACAGTGGCATACCCTCACACCAGTTAGCCTCCTAGCAGGTGTGAATTGATCCAAACTATTGAAAATTGCTCTGATGAATACAAAATCACCATGGTATCCTGAAAAAAGCCTCCAGGTAACTATGGTAAATTAAATACTGATGGTAGTGCCCTCCGAAATCTAGGTAAAATAGGGGCTGGAGGTATCTTAAGGAACAAAAATAGAGGGCTTATCTTGGCATTTGTAGTCCCTCTAGGTAAGGGTACTAACAACTATGCTGAATTAGAAGCTGTCATTGTGGGACTAACCTGGTGTATTCATCTTGGACACACAAGGGTGATGCTTGAACTTGACTCTGAGCTAGCAGTAAAATGGATCCTGCAACAACATCAACCCCTTTGGTAGCTTCAGAAAAGTCTGCTCAAGTTACAGCAGCTCAACAGACAGCTCCAACACTTTGAATGTAAACACATATTCAGGGAAGCCAATCAAGTACCTGGTTCTCTTGCCAAATACAGTCGAAGTTGCACTTCTACTCAAGTTTTCTCTTCAATTAATCAAATTCCAAGAGATGCTCAGTCATATCTTCACCTGGACATGCTGGAAATGCCAAACTTCAGAAGAAGAAAACTCAAAAGAATTAAAAAGCCTCCTTAATTCTTTTCCTTATACTAGCTTTATTGTAGGCCTTATGTAAGGGGGGAGATGCTCCCTTGTTTATGCTTTCCTAGAATGATATATAGAGAGGAGTTCTCTCTTGGAAGTAGTTATAGGTTAGTAACTTGCTTGTATGAGGAATAAGTAGTCTAACCTTAGATGGTTGGATAACTTACAGCTTGTTTGGATGGTGGTTTGCCATGTTTTCATAATGTATGGTATGGTATGGTATCGTACAGTACAATACCATATAATGTTTGGATTGACTGTATGGGTTTTTATTATTTAATGATAATTTGTTGTTTGATTTGACTGTATGGTATTGTATCGTAACTTATAAATTTACGAAAATACCCTTCATGCTATATTTAAAAAAAAAAAAGCCAAAAGGCCCAATTCTATTAGAAAAAATAGAATATTTACGAGACACCTGGCCAACAATTCAGACCAAAAATAAAAATAAAGAAAAAAGGAATCAAACAAGTTTAAAGATATTGCTTTTGTGTAGATAAAATTTAACACAAACAAGATTAAGGTAATAGACAAACCAAATGAATAAAGATGTACAGAAAAATAAAGATGTTAAGTCAATACAAATTCATTAAAAGGATAATATTGTATTAACTAATAACACATAACAAAATAACTTCTATTAATAAAATATTCAAAGTGTTCATAAAAGAAGCAACACTTAAAATTTAAATAAAATTATTCTAAATTTAATTGTCTTCTCCCATCATTTCTAATAAAAGATCTTTGCGGGCCTCTTTCGGGCATCCTATTAGAGTGCGGCATGCGTTTGCATTTTGGCAAAGAAATATGTAAGATTTTGTATTCACACGAGATTTCAAATTCATCTCTGCCAACATATTCCATATCTCGCTCTCAGAAATAGGTAGAGCGGATGAAAGTCCACTAATAGCGCTAGCCAACTTGTCCATCCCACCTCTCAACATGTTAGCCATGCTTTCAAGATGACCATATTTAGATTTTTTGTTCTTGCTAGGAGTTGGTGCTTCTGGATAGACATTATGTGTAGGTGCATAATCAGTTGCTTCACTTTGCTCACCCTGTCCATATTCGTCAATATTTTCCAAAGAGACAACATTCGTATAAATCATTTCATCTACCTTATCAATAGTCAATGGATGAATATTTTTTTTTTTTAATTCTTATTAGCACTCCTTCTTAACATATCTGGGCCAGTCTCAGCATGCTTTCCATTTGCCCCGTCCTTTCCATATAATATCATCAGCTTTTCATAATTTTGGCATGGCTTGGTCCTTAAATCTGCAGCTGCAGGCGTAGTGTGTGTGTGTGTGTATATATATATATAAACAAAATGAATATTATAGTAAGAAAAAGAACACACATATCTGAAACCTACAATAAAATAAAAACTCAACCAAAAAATATAAATTTACCTGAATTAATTGATCCCATACTTCAGGTTCAGCAACAAACTTGTTTGTGATAGGATCCCATGCAAATCCACTCAGTCCATTCGTCTGAAATATATCATAGTATCTGTTGAAGTTCCTTTTAATTGTTTTCATTCGATTGTGAATTTTCTCTTTGTTAATAGCTTTGTCAGGAAATTTTGATTTTAGCTCCTTCAGTATGTTATCCATTGCATGTGTAGAGAAAGTTCCGCCAACTCTGTGCCCAACTGAATTTTCTTGACAATATGCATCAATTAAAGTGTCATCCATTGCATTTGTCCAAACACATATAGAGTTATCTGAAGCCTTTAGATCACTTGAGGTAAATTCCTTTGCGTCTTTTGCCATATCAACTACTTATTCAAGACAAATATTCACAAAATTAAGAAAAAATATTGTTACACATAAATATTGATAAAAGTTACTATAATTTTTAAAGTAAATGCACTAAACATAATATTTATTAATAAAAAATATATACATCATAAAATGAAATTGTTATCAAATAACATCAAGTAAAAAGAAAGCGACACAAATAATCACAATAGTTTTTCCACTATAAAACTAATGTTGATAATTAATCCACATGGCAGCTGCTATGCCATCTCGAATCAACTCTCCTTTTCTATATTTCTCATTGTTCTCCCTAGAATTTGAATGTTCCTCATGCACAGTATTATCATTAATAAGCTCTGCATCAACTTGAACGAGTAACTCATCATTTGGATCTACACCTCTTAAGTAGTTGTGCAAATACAACAGGCAAATATGATAAGTTTTTGAGTTTCAATGCCATATAATGATTCCGTTGAACTAGAAATTATAGGAAATCTCTTTTTAAGAACTCGAAATGCTCTTTCGATAGCGTTACGCAAAGAAGCATGTCGCAAATTAAATAATTCACGAGAATTTCGGGGTGGATTTTTTGAATACTCTTTCAAGTGGTATCTCTCTCCCCGATAAGGTGTAATAACTCCACTTCTCAACATGAGTCCAGCATCTACAAGGTAGAATTTTCCTAAACTTTAAAAAATAAAAATGATTTAATTATATAATTTATCATATATTACTAACTCTAAATATATAATATATACCTTCTGGAATTTGTAGTGGGTCTTGTCTATTTAGTGCTTCTTTCATAATTCTTGAATCAGATGTTGTCCCTTCCCACCCAGCTAACACATATGTAAATTTTAAATCAAATTTACATGCAGCTAATACATTTTGTGTTGGATAATCTTTCCTCCCACGATATCTCGGTGCTTCACTTTGTGAAACTTTAACACGTATGTGTGTTCCATCAATCGCACCAATACAATCCTGATATTACAATCATTAATTAACAATATAATCTTGGATTTCATTTAAATATAACTAGTGTAATAAATGAGCTTACCTTAAAATATGGGTAGAAACGTTGGCTACTAGCAATTTCAGGAGGTACATGGGAGCCATCAGGTTGTTTAATAAAGTCCTCATATAACCTCAAGATAGCTCATATGACAACGTGAAAATGACGACTGACCAACTCTCTAGAGCTTTGAAATATGAAAGATAGCTCACGATTTGTCACATTATGTGCTAACAAATAAAGTATTTTTGTAACTTGTTTTTCAACTGTAACTTGAAGTGTTGGTCTAAGACCTCCATCTTTAACTAAGATTTTACATAATCCAGTAAAAGCCGAAGGACTCCTTCTTATTATATTATGACAAAGTTCAGTGGAAAATAGGTGATTCAATAATTTATCTCTAACTTTCTCTCTTTCAAGCTTTATGTCCTGTGCGATCGTGCGTCGATCCATTTCAATTTCATATGTATAATTCCAAAACCAAATAACTACCATAACAGTTGCATATGAAGCTGTAGAGCTCACTTGTTTCAATATGTAATTACTATCTTGATTATTTTGATTAGCCTTCTACAATAAAATCAGAAAGCTAAGATAAAATAGCGTGAAAGTAACAACGTATGAACTTGAATTGTTGTTATTCATCTTTCCCTAATCTCTCGCCACTTGGGTGCTAATCAAATGGACCATCATATCAACAAAAAGAATAAAAAACAGAAGGGAAAATAAACACTTTGTTCTTCTTCAAAATTGTCAAATATAGTCTCTAGCTAAATTCCAATTAGTTGTCCTCACTGTAGTTTCAGATGAAAAAAAATGCAAACTTATGTCCTAGATGTATTGAAGTTTGTGCTAGTATACAGGCCCACTCCCAATCTGTATACAGGCCCACACCCACTTGCCTATCTGCACAATAGAGAGACAGAGAGATCTATAACCCCATTTGTGCAACACAGTTGCTTTGGTCGATCCCGAAACTCCCAAGTACTCCAAGGCTAGGTATAACTAAATTGTGAAGGAAGTTTCTTCCTACCTCAAGAAGGTTGGTTACAACCCTGACAAGATCTCCTTCGTCCCTATCTCTAATTTTGAAGGAGATAATATGATTGAGAGGTCTACCAACCTTGACTGGTACAAGGGCCCAACTCTCCTTGAGGCTCTCGACCAGATTAATGAGCCCAAGAGGCCATTATTTTATGTAACTGAACTTCTTGAATTCAAATTAAAACTTCGAGTTATGTTTCCTATTGAACTAATCTTCTTACTATTATTCAACTACTTTCTTGTAGGATCCACACGGCTTAGGATGATCAGGACAAAAATTGTTTAGAGCTAATAAAAACAATTAACATCACTTTTCTGAGGGAAAACGAAGAACTGGCATAGCTAGACCGTAGAGTGCAAACTCAAGGATTAGGTTGTTAAATGGCCAAGCGTTGGACCTATTTTGATAGCAAATGCAGGTAAATTGCAAGTTGAACAAACCTCAAGATATCATAGTGAAGTTTATACATCAATATTGTGTCCCCAATGGATACAATCATACAAGTACATGAAAATGGGATCTACGAAAACCTGCAAGACGAGACAGCAACAAGTTCCCAAACTTACATCTAATATGAATTGTTACTTTCTTCTGTCTCCATCTGTTCCCCCTAATCTGATCAAATACTTAAAAATGTCCAACGGGACACATTACAATACATCAGTTTTAGCCCTAGTTCAGAAGTTATGCACTTCCAATTGTGGACATATTGATATCTATTATGTGCCAGGAGCACTAAAAATTAGAGAAGATTAGGACACAATAAATCATCTTTTCAATCATATCAGATTCATTGACAGTTAACCTACTTCAATTCGTTTCTCTAAGTTGCTACAAAATCTTCAATGAAATGAGGTATCATCAAAAATCCACCCAAATAAGCAGAAATCGCAACAAATTCACTTCATGTGCTCTATAACAACATTAGTAATTTTTATTTCGTGCTCTGTCAATTCTCCGACCCCAAAAATAACCCTTCTCCCGCAGCCACTGATAGCGATTTCTTTTTCAGACCAAAATTGTAGAAAGCATCATCCAGTGCATAAAGTTGATACCATAAATTCAGATTTTTGCAAATAATTTAGCTTGCAAGTATCACGAAAGAAAACAAAAAAATTAATGTAGAAACAAAAAAATCCCTCCTCAATCTCATCAATAGCTAATCACGTCAAAACAAATAAAGAATTTCACGAACCTCAAATTGTTGTTGCTGGAAATGTGGGAGAGAAACAGGAGATGGAGAAGAAGCTTCAAAATTGAGATGAGTCAAATCATTGTAGGATTGTGCGGTAGATATTAGGATAAAGTTTAATAAAGAATAAAAGGGTAAATTAGGATTATTAAAATTAAATAAGGGTATAAGTAGAAATAAAAATAAGTAAACAATGAGTTACCACCAATTTGGTGGTTTAAAAAAGTGAGAATTTTCATGGTACCATACCATACAATGAAAATAAAGAAACAATCAAAACAAACGCGGTTCTTTCACTAACCACACTATACCATACCATCAAAAACCATCATCCAAACAAGCTGTTAGGAACCAACTTAGGGTGGAGGTAAGGTTCTTGTCCCCCTTCTTGTAATTTTTTGTTTTGAATTAATGATAAGGCCCGGGGGTGTTGCTCAGCCCCTGACCCTCCCACGGGTCATTAAAATTTAAAAAAAAAACAGGCAGCAAGTCGACATGCCTGATTGAGCAGGTTGAGGGTATATTTGCAATTTTGTTATGGTTTTTTGTTTTAATTTATTTATCTTATTTTAGGATTTTTTACATTTAAAAACTGCATAAAAAGTACTATTAATCATGATAATTGACAATATAAAATAATTTTAAAAATATGTTGCATAAAAGAATAGAAAAAATCATAAATCATGACAAATGAAAAATGACAACTTAAAATATTTTAAGAACAAATAAAAAATTTGATTAATTATTGAAAGTAATTTATCGGCGTCACATAAATAGGACAAAAGAAGTGACATGCATTATTTAATTAGGAAACTACGTAAAACATATTGTAAATCTAGATAATTAACAATAGTAATATATTTATATATGAAAAATTAATTTAATAACTATAAATGACAGGAATTAACAACTTAAAATATTTAAAAGGTATATAAAAAGTTCAATTAATACTTGAATCAGTGTCACATAAATACAAATAGATGGATAACATATATTATTTAAAAATGAAGTAAATGTGGCATAGATCACAGTAATTGAAAAATCAAAAATTAAAAGACATATAAGAATTTTTTATTTTCCAAATTTTAGCAGTGTCACATAAACTGAGACAAGAGGGGTCTGGAGAGGGTAAAATGTATGCAGACCTTACTACTACCTCATAGAGATAGAGAGGTTGTTTCCAAAAGATCCCCATCTGCAAAAATATCATCCCCAAAAGCGAAAAATACTAGATATGAAACAGAACAACTAGAGTGGAAAGCAAATGATAATTTATAAAGACAATAAAAGCAATAGTAACGACCGTTAATATTACTCCCTTCGCAAAAATTTACAATAGTAATATGTATTATTTAAAATTTATGTAAAAAAAAATACTACTCCTTCTATCTCATTTTAATTGAATTTGTGAGGTAATACACGCATATTGAGAAAAACATTCAAAGACAAAATTTAAATCATACTTTTCACTATTGCCCTTTGTAAAATCATAAGTATGTAGTATAATTTATCTCCTTGAAAATGTAAAGGTTCAACAAATGAAAGAGAAAATATGAAAAAGTTTTAAACATTCACTTTAAACTTTGAACATTCAAATATTTCGAACATTGAAAAAAGCCTCAAAAATTTAATTAATTTGGTGCGGGGGGGGGGGGGGGGGGGGGGATTCACAATATTGATAGTTTAAAATATTTCGAAACCATATTAAAATTTAATGAACTTTCTAAATTCTATCTATATCACATAAATAGAGCCATAAAAATAAAAATATTGGGCCCGTGCTAGCACGGGTACTATTGATGTCTAGTACTTATATGTAAAAGGGAGTTCAAGCTGCTCAAGCATGCAATAAGTCGACATGCCTGCTTAAGCATATATGTGTAATTTTTCGATGGTTCTTCCATTTCAATTTGTTTGTCTTATTTTGGTGTTTTATATATTTAAAAATCAATAAAAAGTACTACTAATCAAGAAAATTGACAACTAAAAATAGTTTTTAAAACATGTTACGTAAAAGCATAAAAAATACTATAATCATGATAATTGACAACTTAAAATATTTTTAAAACAAAAAAAAATTGATTGATTATTGAAATTAATCTATCGACGTTGCATAAAATAGGACAAATAAAGCAACATATATTATTTAGTTAGGAAACTATGTAAAAGGATTGTAAATCTAGATAATTAACAGTAGTAATATATCAACATATAAAAATTAAATAAAAAATACTATAAATCATAATAATTAGCAACTTAATATATTTAAAAGACATATAAAAAGCTTAAAATTAACGTTTGAGTCAGTGTCACATAAATAGGGATAGATGGATAACATATATTGTTTTAAAATGACGTAAACATAATATAGAACACAATAATTAAAAATTAAGAATTAAAAGACATATGAAATTTTTTGACTTTTGAAATTTTATCAGTGCCTCATAAACCGGGACAAGGGTTAATATGTATTATTTAAAAATTACATAAAAAGTACTATAATTCACAATAATTAATAATTTAAAATATTTTAAAACTATATTAAAATTTAATCAACTTTCGATCTATATCACATAAATTAAGACACAAAAATAACAGATATTGAGCCCGTGCTAGCACGAGCACTGATATCTAGTATAGATAGAATATAGATTATTATTACTATTATTTTAAGAGTCCAAAAAAATTAAACACATAAATAAAGAGTTGGAAAAGAATCTTCTCATTAGTACCCACAAAAAGTTTTTGATGTACTTTTATTTTATGTTTACTTGAAAAGGATTATAACACTCTTTGTTCAATAGATGTCCATTATTGACTTGATATAAGAATTAAAAAGTTATAAATAATAAATATAATTTTACCACATTATTCTTATTAACTATAGATCATTTAAACATTAAAAAATGAATACTATTTAATAATAAGGATAAAATAAACATAAAATAAATTATTCATTAGTTTTATAAATTGAACAAATATGTTGGACGTAGGGGTGGCAAAATTGAATTCAACCCGTCCAATCCATTGAAGTTTGGGCAGGTTAATAACTCATCCATTTATTAGCTCAACTCATCTCAACCCAACCCATTTAAAATTGGGTTGATATTCAACCCGAATTGACTCGAGAAAGATCTTGTCAAAATATTTTTAAAACACTTTTTTGTTAATTTGATATGTTTTATATAGCCAAAATAAAAAAAAGTATAATTTAATTAAGTACTAAAATATTGAAAAAGAATAAATTAATTAAGTAAAAGTTAATAAAAGTTGGGTCGGGTTGGGTCTTGATCCGCTCTATAACCCATGACTCAACCCATTTTGACCCAAACAAATTTGGGTTGGGTTGGGTTGGGTCTTGACCCGTTTGTTTCTTGACCCATTATAACCCGTTCAAATTTGACCCGATTCGTCCAATTGTCATCCCTAATTGGACGTTCCAAAATAGTATCGTGGATAAGTAAAGATAGATAAAATCACTGTGTATACTCTCTCATTTCGATCTCTAACTTTCCTACTTAATTGCCTATTTTCTGTATCTTTTCTTTTTTCGCCCATGCAACTCTCTACAATCCAACCAAACATCCTCTTATCCTTCCCATAAATTAATACTCACAAGTTTTTCTTTACTTGCTGTGCCTCTCATTGGTTCTCCACAGTAATCGGATAACTAGTAAAATGAAGAAAAATTATAATATTGATCAGTTAAGTGAATTGAATTAATTTAATGACAGCCTTTCTTTTCTCTCTCTTTTAGTACTCTAAATAAAAATACTGAGGGTGATCATCGACTACAACATTGATCAAGAGCAAGACTAATTTTATGATGAAGAAAGAACACATTTGTTGTCACGTTTGAGAAGATCACCCGATTCATTGTCTTAAATTAGCTTTTAAGGTATATATATTTTGGAAAAAACAAAATAAAAATGGAAAGCTTGTCGGGGGCACCATCGAAAAAGACAACACGTAGCACCTCTAGAGGAACAAGTTCTAGCGGGCAAACAGTAAAATTTGCACGAAGAACATCTAGTGGACGATATGTGAGCCTGTCGGGAGAAGACATTGATAAGTCGGGTGAAATGTCAGGAGACTACATGAATTACACTGTCCAAATTCCACCTACGCCTGACAATCAGCCAATGGATACGTCCATTGCAGCCAAAGCAGAAGAGCAATATGTTTCTAATTCATTATTTACAGGGGGATTTAATAGCGTCACTCGTGCACATCTCATGGATAAGGTGATTGATTCCGAAGTTAGTCATCCTCAAATGGCTGGATCCAGAGGATCTTCATGTTCCATGCCTGCTTGTGATGGAAAGATCATGAAAGATGAAAGGGGTAATGATGTAATCCCATGTGAATGCAGGTAATTTATTTATGTTTATATGTACAATCACATCACTTGTTAGGTGATAATTAACTCTGAGCAAGTGGGTTAAAGTTCAAGTAACCAACCAACTGAGATATTAAGATTACTCAAAGTTGATGTGTTTGTTTTGTGTTTAGGTTCAAAATATGTAGAGATTGCTACATGGATGCACAAAAAGACACGGGTTTATGCCCTGGTTGCAAAGAAGTTTACAGGGTAGGTGATCTTGATGATGAGATCCCAAATTTTTCTGATGGAGCATTGTCATTACCTGCGCCAAATGGTTCAAAAGGTATGATAAGGAGAAATCAAAATGGAGAGTTTGATCACAACAAATGGCTCTTCGAGACACAAGGCACGTACGGATATGGAAATGCTTATTGGCCTGATGATAGGGATGGAGATGATGGCGATGGAGGTATACACAAGACCATGTTGGATACATCTTCTGATATACCTTGGAAACCTCTCAGTAGGAAGTTACCATTACCACACAGCATCATTAGCCCTTATAGGTTTGTCTTTGTAATTTCATATATGTAAACGAAATTGTATATCAGTTTGATCTATATTTAATTAGTTGCAATCTACGTACAGGTTGCTAATTATTGTTCGACTAATTCTACTAGGGTTCTTCTTGGCATGGAGAATTCGACATCCAAACCCAAATGCTATGTGGTTATTTGTGATGTCAATTATATGTGAAATATGGCTCTCATTTTCATGGCTCCTGGATCAAATGCCCAAGATATCGCCAATAAATCGGTCTACTGACCTAGTGGCACTACGCGAAAAATTTGAAATGCCATCACCATCCAATCCTTTGGGTAGGTCAGATCTACCAGGAGTTGATATGTTTGTATCAACGGTGGATCCGGAGAAAGAGCCGCCGCTTGTCACAGCCAACACCATCCTATCCATCTTAGCAGTTGACTATCCTGCGGAGAAGCTAGCTTGCTATATTTCAGATGATGGTGGTACCCTTCTAACATTTGAGGCAATGGCAGAAGCTGCTAGCTTTGCTAATTTGTGGGTGCCATTCTGCAGGAAACATGCTATTGAGCCTAGGAATCCTGAAGCCTATTTTCTCCTCAAGGGAGACCCTACAAAGAACAAAAAGAGAGCTGATTTCGTCAAAGATAGACGAAGGGTGAAAAGAGAATATGATGAATTTAAGGTGAGGATAAATAGTCTCCAAGATTCAATAAGAAGGAGATCCGAGGCGTTTAATGCTCGAGAGGAAATGAAGATGTTAAAGCACATGAAAGAGAATGCTACTGATCTTGCAGAATTAATCAAAGTGCAAAAGGCCACTTGGATGGCTGATGGAACTCACTGGCCTGGAACATGGTCTGTCCCCAGCAGGGATCATGCTCAGGGTGATCATCCCGGAATCCTTCAGGTTACTTTCTCAAGTAAATAATACATAATTGTTGCATCCTAATTACAAGTATTAACATACATAAATGAAATTGTAATTTAAAGGTATTGTTGAAACCCCCAAGTTGTGATCCCCTAATGGGAGGGGGTGAACAAGATCAGCTATTAGATTTTTCGGACGTGGACATAAGGCTTCCAATGTTTGTGTATGTGTCGCGTGAGAAGAGACGTGAGTATGAACACAATGAAAAAGCAGGTGCCATGAATGCCCTGGTGCGAGCTTCTGCCATATTGTCTAACGGCGCATTCATACTCAACCTTGATTGTGATCACTATATATACAACTGCTTAGCTATTCGTGAAGGCATGTGTTTCATGATGGACAGAGGCGGAGAAGACATATGCTATATTCAATTCCCTCAACGATTTGAAGGAATCGATCCCTCAGATCGTTATGCCAATCACAATACTGTGTTTTTTGATGGAAATATGCGTGCCCTTGATGGTCTGCAGGTAATTATAATTACTCTATTAAAATTTCTCCTTCGTAGATCAAGTAACATTATTAAACTTGCTTGATCATCCATTGTGTGTACACATAGGGTCCTATGTATGTTGGGACGGGTTGCATGTTTAAGCGTTTTGCACTTTATGGGTTTGAACCAGCAAATCCAAATAAGACACCACAAAAAGGTGCAGAGGCTCAAGGACTGAAAGCCATAGATTTTGAGCCTGACATGGATGTGAATCTACTACCCAAGAATTTTGGCAACTCCACAATGTTTGCAGAGTCTATTCCAATTGCTGAGTTCGAAAGTCGCCCTATCGCTGATCACCCTGCTGTCAAGTATGGACGAGCCCCTGGTGCTCTTAGAACCCCAAAGGAACCACTTGATGCCACCCACGTTGCTGAAGCAGTCTCTGTTATATCTTGTTGGTAAGTTAATATATCAATTCCAAGTTGTAATTTCGTATTTGATTTTATAAATCACACTTTTACAATATTTAGGTATGAAGAAAATACAGAGTGGGGTGTTCGAGTTGGATGGATTTATGGTTCAGTGATGGAAGATGTGGTGACAGGATACCAGATGCACAATCGTGGATGGCGGTCTATTTATTGCATCACCAAGCGTGATGCATTCCGTGGATCAGCTCCTATAAATCTAACTGATAGGCTATATCAAGTGCTCCGTTGGGCTACAGGATCTGTTGAAATCTTTTTCTCAAGAAACAATGCCTTTCTTGGATCGAGAAAACTCAAAATCCTCCAACGTCTTGCTTACTTTAATGTCAGCATTTATCCTTTCACTGCATTTTTCCTCACCGTCTTCTGCTTTCTTCCGGCACTCTCCCTCATATCCGGTCAATTCATCGTCCAAGAAGTCAACATCGTGTTCCTTGTATTTGTATTAACCATATCTCTGCCTGCCATTAGTTTAGCTATCTTGGAGGTGAAATGGTCTGGGATTGCCTTGGAGGATTGGTGGAGAAATGAGCAGTTTTGGGTGATTGCAGGAACTAGTGCCCATCTTGCTGCTGTGGGGCTAGGTATCCTCAAAGTTTTCGTGGGAATGGAAGTATCTTTTACTCCGTCATCAAAACCGGTTTCAGAAGACGTTGATGAGGCGTATGCTGAGTTGTACATGGTGAAGTGGACATCATTGATGATACCGCCTGTTGTGATCGGTATCGTTAACATAATTTCCATTATGGTCGCATTTTCAAGGGCCATATTTGCGGTTGTACCTCAGTGGGGAACATTCATTGGTGGAGTATTTTTTGCTTTCTGGGTGTTGGCTCACTTATATCCTTTTGCCAAGGGACTCATGGGTAAAAGAAGAAAAACACCCACAATTGTGTTTGTCTGGGCAGGGCTCATTGCAATAACACTCTCCTTGCTATGGATAGCCGTTGTTAGCCCACAAATAGGAGCACAAGGGGCTGCTGGCGGTGCTGGCTTTCAATTTCCTTAAAAGTATTAAAAGCTTAATACTTGTGTTTAATTAGAGAAACTAGATTTTGAATTTTTTGTTTTCAATAGAATTGGGTAGAACAATAAATAGAACCATTCCATCCAACTGAAAACCTCGGGGATGGAAATTCGACACTTTGTGCTAGCTTGTATCTACTGAAAAAAGACATTGTTATGTTTTTACACAATTTGTTTCCTCTTTCATACAATGCTCAACTTTCTTTAATTTTACTGTGACATTATTATTATTAGTGTTATTATGATTAATTTTTCGATTTTAAGAATCCTAAGAATAAAGAGTTGGAGAAAAATAATCCTCTCACTGCCACCAACAAAAGATTTCATTTTGAAGTATTTTGATAGCGTTTTATGTTTTCCCCCAAAGTGCTTGAATTATAATAATGAAATTCACCATTTTAAGGGTTTTAATATGTCATGACCCAAAATTCGAGTGTGATGATACTCATCTAATCCACCAAGGGGAGGCAACCCAAAATCCAAGCAACTTAACAATAACGATAAAAGCGGAAGGTAAACAGTCAAGTAAGATAGATGTGCGGGAGAAACAGAATACAATCATCCCAAGAACTGGTGTCACATATAGAAGTCTCTAGGTATAGAATGCTCAAATGAAATACAAGTCATAATGTCTAGTCCTCAAATATAACATAACAAAATAGTAGAATCTCCGAAGGTCTGCCGAAAGAACAAGCAGCTACCACTCGATAGATACCAAGCTCAATCCAATATAATCAGGAAGCTAGCAAGGTAGATCGGGCTCAGGGGGTGAGTACCAAACAATAGGATACTCAGCGAAATGGAACTAACCTAAAGTAAAGCAATGGAGAACATAAGTAACTCCTTAACTCCCAACCACAATCCACCGAACTATAACCCTGCACTCAAAAAAGTCCCAACACAATATAACAAACAGGTCACAGTAATATAGATATACTCATCCCCTGGCATAGTATCTCAACACACAAGTATATAGGTATCCAACACTTACTCAAAATCAGGGATACAATAAGTATACAATCTCATAAGCAGTATAGATCTAATATCATAGGATATGATATGAGATAGAGTGTATGCCATGAAACATGAATAATGTGATGCAATATCAAATAATCATGATGCATATCTGTCCAACGATACACATCTGCTGACCAGATGACTGCCTCAGTCGAAACTCATGGGGGCCACACATGGACCATGTATCCGTGAATATCGCCGGCAAAGACCTTGGCTAATGCTCACCCATCCGGAAATGACCTCAAACCACTGACATATTACCTCAGCTCTCCTTGGCCATCAATCAACATGTTACCTTACTCACTTCTCGGTCGTAGCCATCACAAGTATCAATGCACAAATAATAATAGATGCAATGTGAATAATCACAATTATATTATAGAATCAACCTTGTAATGATCTCAGTATGTCAATATCATTAGTAGCTTAATATCATCAGTGTCTCAATATCACCACTGTCTCAATATATTAAACATATCACAATATAAGCACCATCTCGCTCTGAATATCGAATGATGCATAATATCACATAGGTTGTGAATCCACAATTAATTTATAAGTCAATAAATCACCATATGAATAATTATGCAATTCGAAATATCATGATCAAGCCTATGATGATACAATTCTACCCCCAAAGTACTATTCCATACACATAGGAGCATACAAGGTTCATTCACACTTAACAAAAGGTTAGAAGCCCACTTGCCTCAAATAAAGTCCCGAATCAAGTCAAAATCGCCGTTTTCTCCCTTCTACGGTATTTCAAATCACCACAATCTATTTAAATATAGCATCACAATCACCTAATGAATTTAATGACATTAAAATTAATTAATTTGGACAAAAAGAACAAAATGATAAAAAATCTCATGCTGGAAAATATAGCCGAAATTTGAAAATCAAAGCATGAAAATGTTCCCCATGTAATAACGAGTTCAACAGTGAAAACGATTGTGAAAATGGAGCTAAAATGAAGGAGAAATCAACGATCAAAGTTTGGAAATCGAACTCCAAGAAATTCCCCATTTACACCATCAAAATCCCAGAATTAGAAGTTAAAATTACAAAATTAATTAATGTAAATCAATGAAATAGGTTAGAAAATACTTACCCAATCGATTTGCCTTGAAAACCTTTGAAAAATTCTTTGAAAATAAAACTTGAAGCGTTGAAAATGGTGGAAAGTGATAAAAATACGTTGTTTAAAAGAGGTTACTGTTTTAGGGACTCTTATGCTCCATGAATGCGGAGCCACAACTGCAAACACTAAAGTTGAGGGGATTAAACGCGAAGGTCTAGCTATTTGGTCTCCGCGAACGCAAATCAACCTCCCACGAACGCGGATGTCTGCATTCATTGACCTTTGCGAATCGGTCAACGAGGCACGAACGCTGAGCACTGATACCAGATGCACCAGATACAACACTAAACCAACAACACACAACATTCAATTATCAAAACTAGACCCTCGGGAATTCATCCGGAACCCCGTAAACACAAACTAAAAATGGAACCCGATCAAAAACAATGATCCAAAATAAATGGAACTGTCATAATTCGAATCCAGAACCTCCATGGTCCCAAACCCGAGAAAGATCATTTAAACTAGTTTCGGACTCAAAAATTCAAAATATTCTCGAAAGTTCTAAAAATTAAAATAAAGTTATTTCTAGCATTAGTTTCACCACCCGAAAACACTGGAACTGACGGAATTTTTATACGAGCCCCCGAATTCCGAATGTTGACCAAAGTCAAACCTATGATCCAAAATGAACTAGAAATGCAACTTGGGGCCTAAAATTTTCGTTTTAACTCTGAATTCAGTTATGCAAGTTCTTCTAGATCATACTCGACATTATGAAATCGATGAAATCGACAGAAACAAATTTTGACACTCGAAATTCAAAATGACCTCAAAACTCGAAATTTTCAACTTTAAGCCTTTTAAAACCATTTCTTTTGCAAAACTCCAGCTTTTTACAAGGTCTTCAAAAATCGACTATTAGACTCATCCAACAATGACTCAAGGCAACTTTCAGAAAGCGTAAAATGATAATTTGATAGAAACTATAAAAAATGACTTTCGAGGTGATTACATAATATTAGATTAATTAACCTTTTGTACGGAAGCACAAAGAGCTTGAGAGTAGCAATAATATTCAAGAGACCAGAATTATAAAATTTATAATACAATAACCTCTAGTAAAAATTGTGATTAACGCTACCAGAAAAATGGATAGTATCAACATGAAAATATTTCTTAATAAATCAACCAAGTTCCAAATTGTTATTAGTGATAAAAGAATCTAATCTTCACTCATCATTCATTATAGACATGGTTGCTAAAATTAAAGACAATTATAACAAGCAGGTATAATGAGTAACTATATTCCTTATTTAGATGGTTGTTACTTATTATTTCATTATATGTCATATCATATTATAGTGTACTATTGGACCTCTAAAGTTTTAATCATAGACAAAATACAATGGCCAACTAGATCCGCTAGGCAAAATTACAGAACCTGAAATAGATGGATGAACCTTTTTCATGCTTAGGTGTCTTTAGAGTGTTTTAGATAATCCGCACCACCTAGTGATTTGTCTACGAGCAGGGGTCACAAAATCAAATCAACGCACTAAAATTTGGTTGATATGCAACCTAAATTGACTCGAGAGATATTTTATCAAAATATTTTAAAAAAACTTTTTTTTCTAATTTGATATGTTATCAATAGCTATAATAAAGAAAATATAATTTTATTAGGTACTAAATATATTATAAAAGAATAAATAAAATTTAATGAAAATGAATTGGGTTGAGTCTAGACCCGTTCTACAACCCATCATCCAACCCATTTAGACCCAAGCAAATTCACGATTGATTGGGTCTTGACTCATTTGTTGTCTTGACCATTATGACCCGTCCAAATTTGATCTAACCCGCCTAATTGTCACCCCTACCTATGAGCGAAACAAGTTTCCTAACGTGTTTCAACAAAGTTAAAGGAGTAGGTAAAAGAATACACTATTTTTACATGAAAAACACTTGGCTCACAAAATGTGTAAAACATTATAACCTATACCTCTGCAAGATTTAACTCAAACTTCACTTAATCAATTAGCCTCAACAAAATGATTACAAACCTATGTAATCTAAGAAATTGAAACCTAAATTCCCAACTCAACACAAACATCCCAAGGTTTATGTTTCCAGGTCTTCGAATTTCTCTCAACTTGAAGATTATCAATCTACTTCAATTTATAGATTCACTAAACAAACATTACAACAAGACTCAACACAAAGAACAACTTCCTAGAACAAAGACTCTGTACAAGACCAGGTTCTTCAAAGTGTTTCTTCAGTAATCAGCACCTCTTAAAAGTTAATCTTTTAATTGCCTTTTTGCTCTATAAGTGCATCTTTATTTAGGACAACCTTACTTCTATTTAAGCACACCTCGCCATAGAGTTGTTCTTTTTCTTCAGACTTCTCATCTCTTCAAACTATCTTACTTTAAAGTTCCACTTCAAGTGAGACTCCTTGACTTCAAACTCCTTGCTACTCTTGTGTTGTAATCAAACTCCAACTCTTTAATTCAGCATATATTTGTTATATCACAAAATCCTCATCCATTCCTTGATAAATGCATACCTATCTGAATGTGTAATACTCGAGAAATTGAAAAGCCAGAATCAAGAGAAAATCTCAGAAAGGACACTAATCTAGGAAATACTAGCCCATTTTATGAGCCATAAAAGGGTGCTTGTGGAACTTGTGAGTAAATCCTACCTTCAGACTTCGAACTACAAAAGGATATACACCGGTCGTGGTTTGGAAAACGGCTCATAGATTGAGTCCATAAAAGAGATTCAAAAAATGGGAAAATGGAACTAGTCAGGACAAGGGGGATTACAAATCATGGGTTAAATCGTGGAAGTCATGGATGCTTAGAAAATTATCAATAATTAAGGGTGATCCTACGAGTTGGGTTTACAAGTCATAGACCCAACCATGAGTTATGATTTTTTATTTTCATTTCTAACCAAGATTTAAGTAATTTCAACAGCTTATCAATGAATGGTTTTGACAACTTGTAGAAGACAGGATGGTTTATAGACTTGTGTCATGGTTCGAGATTTAGAGACTGCTTTTGGGGTAGATCAACAGATAGGGTACGATTCTACAATCCCTAAAACTTTTCACGAGTCATGGATGGACCTCATGATCCCTATCTAAAAATTTTAATTAAGGGTCTTGCTATCTTTTTTTACCCTTCTAACACCTAAACTATGTTGTTTTACCCTATAATAACACCCCATAACTGTTTTTGTACCATTTCCCTCCCTATTCTCAATTATTCATCTAATTCCGCAATTCTCTCCCAAGTTTTTTGTAATGATCCCGAAGGTCATTTTTAATTTTTTCAACTAAATTGCCATTTTCTCCTTCCTAAAAGTTGTTTTGAGTCATTTTTGGATGAGTTAAAAAGTCAAATTTTGAAAATATTTTGAAAATTTGGAATTTCGCTAAGAGTTTTTAAAGTTAAATTTTGAGTTTTGATGTCATCTTGAGTTTCGAGTGTCAGAATGCGATTCGTTCAATTTCATTAGCTCCGAAATGTGGAATCTAGCCTAGTATAACTTATGGAACTAAATTTGAGCTAAAATGTGGATTTTGGATCCAAAGTTGCATTTTCAGTTGAATTTAAATCATCGTTTGACTTTGGTCAACATTCAGAGTCGAAATTTCAAATCAAAATTTCAACAGATTTAGTGGTTCTGGATGGGGAAAATAATGCTAGTAACGGTCTCATTGTAATTTTTAGATTTTTTGAGATCATTTTGGGTATTTGAGTTTTTGATTGTTTTAATGAGCTTTATAAGGTTCCAAATAAAACCCGGGGGTTCGTTTCGAATTTTTAAATAGCTAGTTTTTCTGAAATTTGGTGCAGCCATTTTTCTTTCTACGTTAGTGGAGGCTTATTGTTTGTGACCTCCGTATTCGCGGATCCAAATCCGTGTTCATGGAGGTGTTGAGATTGTTGAGCTCCGCATTCGCGGATTTTTATCCACATTCCCAGAGTACAAAATTTCCTGGAATGGTGCTTAATTTTAAAAGTCAAGTTTCATCACTTTTCCTCCATTTTTAACATTTCTAAGCTCGGTTTGTAGGAGATTTCTTTAGGGTTTTCATGATAAGGCTTTTGGGTAATGTAGTTATAACCAATATCCCCAATTCCCATTGATTAATTCAAGTTTTTAACATCAAATTTGGGAATTTTAATTGGAGAAATTGGGATTTTCTTGAACATTGATTCTTGATAGGGAAATGGTGATTGTGAGTTCATTTTAACTCCTTTTCGAAACGGTTTTCACCATTGGATTCCTATACTTGGGTAACATTTTCATATGAAAAAATTTCAAATTCCAGGAACCTTTTTCTGGTATGAGATTTTTCGATCATTTACCTTTTTCACCTGAATTGCTTGATTTTAGTATCATTAGTTTTGTATTGAGTTTTTGAATCCATATTTGACTAGATTGTGATGTTTCGGGTGCAAATTCGAGGGGGAAAGCTCCGGTTTTGGCTTGATTTGGCTATTGATTGAGGCAAGTGAATCCTAAAACCTTGTTAAGCTTACTTAAATACGATATTTCCTTTGTTTGTGACTTAGAATGATTGTGTAATTGTTGTTGGATAAATTGAACTTGGTAAATTGTGAAATTCCCTTATGATGTGAAAGTGAGTGTTAGAGATTGATATGTGTTGACCTGTGCTATGATATTGAATCCTTTGTGATATACAAATGTATATTGTGGATTGTGGATCATGTTATGGTTGATTATGATAAATATTAGAGATATTACTATTGAATTTGATTTGTGGGTTAGAAAATTGACTATTAAGCTTGGAACAAGTGGACCATTATACCTTGTATATTGAGATATTATTTACTTGAATTAATATGTAATTATTATAATGTGGACTCTAGTATGCACTTCTTATTACTTCATATGAACACGTTCTTGTTATGCCTTCTTAACTGATTTCTATTGATTGATTCATTATAGGGATGGGCCATACGCTCCATGGCATGTGTTGGCCTGTGCTATGATATTGAATCCTTTGTGATATACAAATGTAGATTGTGGATCGTGGATCATGTTGTGGTTGATTATGGTAAATATTGGAGATAATACTATTGAATTTCATTTGTAGGTTAGAAAATTGACTATTAAGCTTGGAACAGGTGGACCATTATACCTTGTATATTGAGATATTTTTCACTTGAATTAATATATAATTATTATAATGTGGACTCTGGTATCCACTTCTTATTACTCCATATGAACATGTTCTTGTTATGCCTTCTTAACTGGTTTCTATTGATTGATTCATTATAGGGATGGGCCATACGCTCCATGGCATGTGTTGACCTGTGTTATGATATTGAATCTTTTGTGATATACAAATGTAGATTGTGGATCGTGGATCATGTTGTGGTTGATTATGGTAAATATAGGAGATATTACTATTGAATTTCATTTGTGGGTTAGAAAATTGGCTATTAAGCTTGGAACATGTGGACCATTATACCTTGTATATTGAGATATTTTTTACTTGAATTAATATATAATTATTATAATGTGGACTCTGGTATGCACTTCTTATTACTCCATATGAACACGTTCTTGTTATGCCTTGTTAACTGATTTCTATTGATTGATTTATTCTAGGGATGGGCCATACGCTCCATGACAAGTAACACTAATTCATTATGGGGATGGGCCACACGCTCCGTGGAACGATACATTGATTTATTATGGGGACGGGTCACATGCTCCATGGCATATGACACTGATTATACAGGGGAGGGGTCTCACGCTATGGGGCAGGTACATGGAAATATATATCCTCCATGAGTTTCGATCTGATAATATCAATGAATGTATATCGTAGGCAGGCATGCATCATAGTTACTTGGCGTTACACTAATCCATTTCATCCATATCATTTCATTACATATCATATCATTCCATCTCGTGATTGTGACTCAATTTGGTTATTGAGATTTGATCCTGAGATGATTATGCCTGAATTGTATTTGATGAGTATCTGAGATTACTTTGAGACACTTATTGTATATATCTGGGTTGTATATTGAGGCATTGAATGTATATCTGTTTTGGACCTTGTGAGAACTATTGGGTATATTTATTGTATAGTTTATGCATATATTATTGTTGCATTGGGACTTTTCTAAGTACAGGTGTGTAGTATTCTTAACTTGAGTTTAGATCTTCTTGCTGAGTGGTTGTTGCTATGTAGGTTTTAATCTCGGTTCCACTTGTCTTAGGATTCTACTTTTGCAGACCGAGCATCTGGACATTCGAGAGGTAGCAGCTTATTTATATCAGCAAACTCTTAAAGTCTTATATCTTATCTTGTGTTCTATTTGAAAACTAAGACTCAGACTTGTATATCTTTACTTTTGTGCCCTTTTATATCAGAGGCTTGTACATGTGACATCAGTCTTGGGATAATTCGTAGACTTAATTATCTCATGCTTATCCTAGCTTATTAAACTTTATTTCTTCCGCTTTTAATATTTGTATTAAATTGAGCAGGTCTAGACTGACTTGTCTTGGTGGGTTCGGCAAGTATCATCAAACCTTGTTTTTTGATCTTGACAATTTGGTATCAGAGCCTCAGGTTCATATGTCTCACATGTGTATAAGTCCAGTCGAATATAATCTTAAGGATCGGTGTGAAGACGTCTGTTACTTATCTTTGAGAGGCTACAAAGACTATTAGAAAATTTCCTTTTGTTCTTTCAATTCATGTTGTGTATGGTTGTTGTGGGGTTGTTGAATATTGTGTATTCTTTTAGCAGATGGCCAGGACCAGATCCTTATCTATAGGCAGAGCTGAGGAGCCAGCTCGCGAGGCTACTATTAAGGCCCAGCTCATGGCAGAGGTAGAGGATGTAGTAGGGGCCGAGGAAGTGCCTGTGGTTCAGCACATTTGAGATATTATGAAGAGGTGTCTCACTCGAGCCTCTAGAGGTCGAGGATCCTATGACTATTTAGGGCACTCTTCAGCGATGATGGGAATGCTTGAGACTATTGCCCGAGATGCACCTCCCAGGGCCAGTTAGGAGTGAGGTTTCCTGTCACGGCCTAAAATTCGGATGTGATGGCACTCACCTAATCCACCAAGGCGAGTCAGCCCAAAAGCTAAATATCCTAAATAATAATAAAAGTGAAGGATAAACAATCTAGTATAATAGATAGGCATAGGAAAATCAAACTACAACCATCCCATGACTGGTGTCACATGTACAAGCTTCTAATAATAAGAATACTCAAGTGATAATACAAGTCTCAATGTCTAGTCCTCAGATAGAATATAACATAAAACAAAATCCTCGAAGGCTTGCCGAAAAGACAAGCAACTACCTTTCAGTAGTTCCAAAAGCTCGATCTTGAATTGGAAAATTTAGAAAGATGGATCGGGCTCACAACCTACAAAAATGTAGCAAGGGGTAAGCACCAAAAAATATGGTACTCAGCCAATGGAAACTAACCTAAAATAAAGTGATGAAGAATATAAATACTCCTATCCAACCAACCATATACCACCGAACTATATACCTGCAGTCAGAAAAGTCTCAACACAACAATAATATATATATATGTGTGTGTGTACATATAAATGTGCACAGATACATTTCACAGGATGAAATCTCAGAATAAACGATTGATTCTCGGAATCAAGTAGTAAAATAATCAATTAATAATATATGACCCACATAATCGAGCCTGTACATTATACAAGGCTCAAGTTATCACATATATCACAGTATTTTTATAATTTCCAACTTATTCACATCTAAAATTCAAGGCATCCTATCCATCACACGTAGCATATATTACAACTTCAAGAAAGAATGATATAAAATTGAATGAATGCTATGAAATGTAAACAATGCAATGCAATGTCAAGTAATCATGATGCATGTATGTCCTACGATACACATCTTTTGATCGTGTAAGACGGAACCCATGAGGGCCACACATGGACCATATACCCACCGGAATTATTTCCCTTTGGCATTTACTTAAATATCTAGCCAGAACCATTTTCTCTTTGGCTTTTCATTTCTTTTCTTTTTTTTTAGGCGGAATCATTTTCCTTCGGCTTTTCATTTTTTTCTTTCTTTTTCTAGCTGAAAAGTTTCCCTTTGGCTTTTCAGCATCAATGGAACATCAAGCAAATACACATCATCATAGCACAATAATCACTTTTATTGGTAAGATTATGCAAGATGTCCACAGGTAATATTTATTCAATAATCAAAATCAAATAGTCCACAAGTTTATAAATATTCACGGTTCCACTATTATTTCACAATACAATCTCAAAATCATTATAATCTCAATCACAATATAGCCCCAATATCAGCATAATTTTTAATAACACCAGATAATCCACAATTATTTCACAAGTCAAAGATTCACAACATTTATAATTACCCAATTCGAAATCCCATGATCAAAGCCTATGATGATATGTTTCTAACTCATCTCATTCCACAAATCACCCAAACACATTCAAATAGGATAATACAAAGTTCAGTTATACTTAACAAAAGGTTAAAAGTCCACTTGCCTTAATAGAAGTCTCAAATCAAGATAAATCCATGCCTTTTTCTCTTTTTTGATACTCCAAATCACTGTAATAGTCAAATATAACATCACAATCATATTACGAATCTAATAACATTAAAATCAAACAATTTAGGTGAAAAGGGTAAAACGATAAAAAATCTCATGTCAGAAAAAGTGCTCAAAATTTGAAAATTAATACATGAAAATGTTCTTTGAATAATAAAGATTTCAACAGTAAAAACTGATTCGAAAATGGAGTTAAAATGAGGTCATAATCACTAATTTAGTACTAGAAATCAAAGTTTAAGAAATCCCTAATTTCTTCAATTTAAAACTCCAAATACTATGTTAAAATAACAATTTAATCAATAGAAATTAGAGAAATAAGTTAGAAATTAGTTACCCAATGATCTTGCCTTGAAAAACCTTGAAGGTTCTCTCAAAACTAAGCTTGGAATATTAAAAATGATAAAAAATTAGGAAACCGGTCACTTTTAAATCACACACTGCTTTAGGTAAGTTAATGCTCCACAAACGCGGAAGGCACATATGGTCCAACACTCCGCGAATACGAAGGGTACATCCACGAACGCGAAACAATAACTACCCACCCTCCGTGAATGCGGGTCCCACCTGTGCGAATGTAGAGGTCAGAGAATGTAACACTCCGCGAACGCAGAGTACAAAAGTTAGTTGCACCACATTGCAGCAACAACCAGCTATTTCACACACAGAATGGACCCCCACAGTTCGTTCGGAACCCGATACAAACAAACTAGACATGCATCTCTATCATAAACAATGTTTCAAACTCAATGAAATCATTGAAATTAAAATTTGAGGCCTATTTGGCTCGGAACCCAATAAAATTCAAAGAAACTAGTTAAAATTTAAACTACCCAAATTACCCTCGGAACCTTTAAAAATTACAACGAGATCATTTCTAGCGTTAGTTTCATGACTTGGAACCACTTGAACTATGAAAATTTTGATTAGAGCTTTCGAACTCCGAATGTTGACCAAAGTCAAACCATGATCCAAAAATCAACTAAAAATACAACTTTGGGTTCAAATTTCTCATTTTAATGCCAAATTCAGTTCAGCAAGTTCTTCTAGACTAAATTTTGCATTTTAGAGCTAATGAAATCGACAGAATTGCATTCAACATTTGAAACTCAAGACGATCACAAAACTCGAAATTTTCAACTTTAAGCCTTTAAAAACTCTTTAACAAAACTCCACCTTTTTCCAAGATTTTCAAAATCTGACTTTTAGACTTGACTAAAAATGATCCAAGGCAACTTTTGAGAGGACAAAATGGTAATTTTTGTCAAGAGTGCAAAAAATAACCTTCAAGATCATTATATTTCCCC
Source organism: Solanum rostratum (assembly GCA_029948455.1). Taxonomy (NCBI): domain Eukaryota; kingdom Viridiplantae; phylum Streptophyta; class Magnoliopsida; order Solanales; family Solanaceae; genus Solanum; species Solanum rostratum. The sequence continues at coordinate 54,621,666 of CM057055.1, forward strand.
TCCTCTAATGCTAGAGCAGCATCATGATTTTAATGAGTTTGTGGTAGACCATTCAACTTTGGCAGGCCAGATATGGCAGGCCAGATACCTTGTATGCCTGTTGTTGTATCAGTTGATACACCAACACAGATGGTTCCTCCAGCCCAGGTTTTTCATGAATTGGTATTGACAACAGATGACTAGCAACGATATGAGCAGTTTCAGATGATGAAATCACTCCAATTTTAGGGTGGTAAGGGAGAGGATGCATATAAGTTCCTTACCTTGAGCTATGAGATGTTGGAGGCCGTGGGCCTAGTGGATTCTCGGAAGTTAAGTTTGTTTTGTTACAGTTACGAGGAGCAGCACGGGGTGGTGGCAGTCTTACATGAGCTCCAGGCTAGTAGGGTTCCCACCGACCGAGTGGGAGGTATTTTCAGAGGCGTTCCAAGAAAGGTGTATCCCTTGGAGCATTCAAGAAGAGAGCATGTCCATATTCGAGACTTTGACTCAAAGAGGCATGGTGGCCGAGTATGAGGCTAGATTCCATTAGTTGTCTCGATATGCCTTATCATTGATACCTACAAAGGCAGAGAGGGTTCGTAGATTTGTGAAGAGATTGGCATTCACTATTCGCTCCTATATGTTCAGGTCTTCATGTGCGGGTGCATATTTCAAACCATAGTGGGTACCACCAAAGAGGTGGAATTGTTGCTGAAGAAGAAGTATGGAGACCCCAAGAGGGTCCAAACATCCGGTCACTTATCAGGTACCTCATTAGGTGGTAGAGGTTTCCACAGAAGGGATGGTACTTCTCAGTATCGAGGTCCAATTCATGCTTCATTGCTAGCTTTCAATGGTGGTCAGGGCCTTCATGGTTCACATGGTTGTGGACAGGGATCATCCAGTTCTCAGCAGAGGCCTGTAGGATAAGGTGATTACAGTATTCCCCCTCCATCTTCTCAGTTTTTTCTTCACTCAAAGTCATGCTTTGGGTGTTGTTCTCAAGATCAGGTGCTTAGATATTGCCCTCATAAGACTCATGCGGGACCATACCATTCTTATTTAGCAACGCCGGTCAGAGATCAGGTTCCTCCAGCTAGAGTTGTAGCCCCTCAAATTAGGGGTCAGGGTAGGGGCAACCAGTTAGAAGTGGGCGTACTTTAGGTGTTAATTGAGAAAAGGGATTCTAAGAAAAATATCAATTTAAAACTTAATTAATTTAAGAAAAAACAATTTCTGAAAAATAAGAGAGTCGCCACTTAATTTTTTTAAAGAAATTAAGAAAACTTAAAACGATTTTAAGACTCTAACAGAAAATGTCCTAAAATTTTAGAGAAAAAAAGGTAAGGGCTCCTACTACTATTTTAACAAGGTATTGACACTTAAAATAGCCGCTAATACACGGTTAACCAATGGGCCACACGCTCCATGGCAAGTGACACTGATTTATTATGGGGACAGGCCACATGCACTGTAACATGAAATATTGATTCATTATGGGGACGAGCCACATGCTCCATGACATGTGACACTGATTATACAGGAGACGGGCCTCATGCTCTAGGGCAGGTACATGGGCAGTTATATCCCCTGTGGATTTCAGTTTGATGGTATCAGTGAATTTGTATTGTAGGACAGACATGCATCATAATTATTTGGTATTGCATTAATTCATTTCATCCATATCATTTCTTTACATATCTATTATTCTATCTCGTGGTTGTGACTGGATTTGGTTATTGAGATTTGATCCCGAGATGATTATGCTTGAACTGTATTTGATGAGTATCTGAGATTACTTTGAGTCACTTGTTGTATATATATGGGTTGTATATTGAGGCATTGAATGTATATTTGTTCTGTACCTTGTGACAACTGTTGAGTATATCTATTGTGTGTGTGTATATATATATAATATTATATATATATATATATATATAATATATATATATATATATACAGGTGGGGATTTTCTGAGTGCGGGTGTGTAGTTCGGCGGTATATGGTTGGTGTGGAAGGATTATTTTGTTCAGTATTCTTTACTTGAGTTTAGATCTTCTTGCCGAGTCCATATTGCTTTGGTACTCACCTTTGCTTCCACACCACTCCTGTGTAGGTGTTGAGTGCGGTTCCACTTGAGTTAGGATTCTACGTTGGTGGACCAAGAATCTAAACATTCAAAAGGTAGCAGCTTGTCTATATCAATAGACTCTAGAAGTCTTTTATCTTATCTTGTGTTCTATTTGAGAACCGAGACTCACACTTGTATTTCTTTTCTTTAGTACTCTTTTATATTAGAGGCTTATACATGTGATCCCAGTTTTGGATGGTTTGTAGACTTGAATATCTCGTTCTTATCCTAGTTATTAGACTTTATATCTTTTGCTTTTAGTATTATGTATTAAATTCAGCAGGTTTAGGTTGACTTATTTTGGTGAGTTAGGAAAGTGTCATCACACCCCATTTTTTGATCGTGACATTTCTTCTCCCAAAGACTCCATTGAAGAATCAACTAGGATTTTCAATTCCTCCATTAATTCTCAAAATTTTCAGGGATTTCTACTCAAGGTATGTGGATGATCCATAGATTCCTTCCATCCATGGAACCCAACAAATTTTCAACTTTTTCTGCAAGTTTCAATAATGACTTCTATAGGTTTTCATGATTTCAATTCCAATTTCTTGAATTATCTTGTATATTATGATTATCAATTTAATTATGCATGAATTGTCATTAATCACTTGATTTCAATGATTTTTATGCACATTCTCCAAGAAGCTATCTAGGGTTCATGAAATCAACCATGTGTTACTTTAATTATGATTTTAGTTATGTTATACTTTACTATTATGCATGATTCAAATTTAAGTTGCATGATTCAAGTTTAAATTGCATTATTTCAAGACTATGCATGATCAATATTACAAGCTCAATCCACATTATCAACTCAACAAGTACGTATCGATTCAAAAGTCAATTCATACATATTATCACCTCAACATCCCCCATTACCCCATCATATCCGCTATATCATTTCACTAATCGCCAATTACACAAATAAAGGAAGATACCAAGTTCAATTAAACTCAACAAGGTTTAGAATCCACGTTCCTCGAATTATCCAAACAATCAATCCAACAAGAGTTTCTTCCCCTTTTTGAATCAAATTTAACACACCACAATCTAGCCAAAAATAAGTTCACAATCACATTTCAAGAATAAATACATCAATATCAAGTAATTCAGAGAAAAGGGCAAAATTGTTCAAAAATTCAATCCTGAAAATCGAGGTCAATATAAAATTTTTTAGATGAGAACTCCCCTCACATAATTAGGGGTCCATTTTTTAAAATTAATTTGAAAATGGAGCTAAAATGAGCTCAAAATCACCATTTTTGTGAAAAATTAAGTCCATGAAACTTTTTTCAATTTTCTCAATTGAAATCTCCAAATTTGATGCTAAAATCAAGGAATAATTAATGGGTAATAAAGACAGGAGTTGAAAAACACCTTTTATGTGAAATCTCTTCGAAAAATCAAGTGAAAATCATCCAAGCCGAGTTTTCAAAGTTCAAAAATGGAGAAAATGCCTAAAACTCGAGACCATGGACCTGAAATCAAGTCTTTGATGTCGCTAAAGCGACACCCACCAATAAAGAATGAAGTCTGGTCTCAAAAAATGACTCTTCGCTTTAGCGAGCCTTACCTTGCTTTAGCGACCAAGCTCTCGATAAAATCAGACTTAAGGCGCTAGAACACAACAAAATTTTCAAATAGTTCAAAAGCTTGGAATCAACCTTCGGAATTCGTTCGAAATTCTGTACACAAAAATCATATATGCAACCCTACTAGAATCGATATTTCAGTCTTAATGGAATCGTTGAAAATTGAATCCGAGATCTCGTTGACCCGAAATCCAATAAGGCGCAACTAAAGTAGCTTAGGCCACTTGAAATATCAAAATGCTACCAGAACACTCAAAAAATATGACGAAGCTCCATCTAGCACTAAAGTCACCTTTCGGAAATAATGAAACCATCAGAAATCCAATCCAAGCACTAAAATTCAAAATACTGACCAAAGTTAAAGTTTAACTTAACTTTCAACTTCAGACCTAAAATCCACATAACAACTCCAAATTTAATTTTGATAACTCTCCTAGATTAATTTTCACATTTCGAAACTGATGGAATTGATGGAATTCCATTCTGAGATTCGAATTTTGGGGTGACTCAAAATTTCAAAATTAGGCAACTTAAACCTTCAAAAATCAAATCTTTAGCAAAATCTCAACTTCTTACAAGATCCTTGAAAATCAACTTTTAAAATTGATTAAACATGACTCGGGGTCGTTGTTAGGAGGGATAAAATGGTAATTTTGTTAAAAATGCCAAAAATAACCTTCAGAAAAGGTCATTATATTAACTAATTTGTAAAATATTTTTTTCTAAAAAAAAACTGAAGTTGAGAGTATTTTTAGAGTAAAAGATGGAACGAGGTTGCAGTGTGCAAAAATCAAACTGACCGATAAACCAAACTGAAAAAAATGTTATTGGTTTATTGTTATCAGGTTATTGTGTTATGAATTTTTAATGGTTTTACACAAAAATTATTGGGTTGTCGGTTCAATTTTGGTTTTTAGGATTTTGTTATTAGGTAAACCGATAACCCATTAAGACTATAATAATTTACTAATTTATCTCTTCATAAATATTAAATATTAATAATTTAACATCTCTTGATAAAATCAATACTCGTAAGTCATGTATTTGCTTAGTTTCCTATGTGTAATCCTTTTGCTGGAAAGTAAATTAGAATGTGAGGTTAAATATTGCATATTATTAAGTTTAGGTGCTGATTTATTTATTTTACTGTATCTCATCGTATTGCGTCAAATTGTGAGAGAAGTTATATATTTATTTTATGAGTATTTTCTTATTGGGTAAACTGAAAATCAAACCATTAAGGACTAAAAAGCGATAGATTGAAAATCGATAAAAATATTTTATTGGTTAAGTATATTTAAAAATTGAAAATCGACAAATTGAGAATCGATAATATATAAAATCGAATCGAACCGATCGATGCACACAACTAGAAAGAGGAACCAAAAACAAAGGTGGAGGGTTATTTTAGACCAAAAGGTAGAAGAGGATATTTTTGAGCTATTTCCATTAAGTTAGAGGTATTATTGACCCTTTTTCCTTCTAAATATAGTTGTCTACCTTACAAAATCAAGAAATTATTAATTAATCTTTTTCTATATTATTCTTGCAATTAGTTTTTTGTTTTTAAATGTTTTCATATGTATTTATAAAACTCCTAAGAATTCGGGTGAATTAATAAAATTTATGATTTCTTAATATAGGATGTTAAAAGAAAAATGATCAACTAGTATGAAACATACTTAATTAAATTCCTAAATAAATTTTATTATTTTATTTTAAAATTATTAAAATCTCGGTGGATCTGTTCAGTTATTACCCCTCCTCCCTCCTCCCTCCTCCGTTGCTTCTACCGCTGTGCACAGCCGGAACGCCCCTGCACAATCGATCCACCGCCACCAAAATTCAGCTATGCCATTTCCTTCTCTGAATCAGGTTTCAGTTTCTCCTCCTTTTAGGATCACTGATGACTACTTTTTTTTCCCCCTTTTTCGTATTTACATTTTCCAATGTTGGATCACAAAAGAATTAGCGTTATTTGTTGTATTTAGAGCTGAAAATTCCTACTTTAATTTCCTTGTATTAATTTGAGTACTAATTCTGGTCGCAATTTCTTCGCTATTTTACATTATGAAATAGTATGAGAAAATATTTTTTATAATCTTAAAATCTTTATTGAAGTTAATTGACAAAACTGAATACTGTCTTATTTTGATCTACGTGTCAACAATGACAACAACTGTTTCTCTGTTCCAGATGAGTTGGGTTTATTTTGTTCTATATGTTAATTTTTATGTGTTTATTGTATATAAATGTAAATGCTAATGGTGTACATAATAATCATCACAGATATAGTATTGATGGACTGAACATTAGTATTAATCATTCTATCTCTCCCAATTTTTCATTATTTTTGTGGTGTGGGATGGATTCACTAGCACTGCAATGCCAATTCCATAGATCACCACTGATCCTCGATAGTTGGGGCTGCATAATATGCATTTGGTGGAATGGAAGGAGAATAATTCTCTCTTCATTAGTAGTTATAGTTAATTAATTAGTAACTTTTGGAAAGAGGGGGTTGGATATCAGCTATTAGCTATGTTGCTTGAATTCTCCAGAAATGCTGCCAGGTGTATGTGGGTTCCTCCAAGAGTATTGCATTTTTTTGAGGATCTGGCATGGGTACGATAACATTATTTGTAGGATTCAAGCAAGATAGGCCATTAGCAAGCAGGTGTATATTGAGATGCGAATGGGTTTTCCGGCTACTAGCCAGGTTTGTAGAGCTCCTAATTACTGATATTGGAGCTTCAATTGCATTTTTATGTGCCTAACGAAGAACATCATTATTGTTAGGATCCTTTGTCAAATATAAGTATGTTCACTTTAGTATATGATTTAGTTTGATCATATCAATGTCTCATTTGTTTTCAATGTAATGAGTCCTTTCCTTTCAGGTTGCATTCTGATGAGCGATGATTAGAGAACAAATCACCATATAGGCTGTTGCAGTTTGTAGTGTATCATAAAGGAAATAGAAGAAGATAGAGATGTTTTCGTTGTTTTATGGACTGTATAAGTACATGTTTAGCAAGACAGAGTTTCATGTCCTTATTCTTGGGATTGACAAGGCTGGTAAAACGGTACATTATTAACTATTTTCTTCCTTAAACTTTTTAATAACTTTGACATGCAATATTTCATGTACTTTATTCAATCCAGATTTACGTATAATCATTTCTTATTACTTGTTATTTTTTAATTAAGGCTCTGATGATTCCATCTCGCCTTCCTGTTGAATTAGGTATTACTGTCATAACAAAGCAAGAACTAAAAGAAGGGGTGGGGGTGCAAATGCATTTACAACAACAAACTTAGTGTAATTCCACAAGTGGGCTCTCCCTACCTTGAAAAGGTAGAGAGGCTATTTCCAATAGAACCTATCTTCAAAATGGTCATTTGGATTGTCAAAACTATTAAGCTATTAGCTATACATTCTTACTCAATCTTTGTTTGATAAAATGACTATCCATTTGTATGTGTTTCATATTTATGAAAGGATATGAAGCAATATATGGTACCTTCAATTGTCTTAAATCAGTTTTGCAGTGGGTTTGAGACCAGTGGTGCTAGTTGTCCATCTCTACATTAATTGTATTTCTTGTGGATCATCGTTTATCTGTCTTACTTTATATGACAGTGATCTTTAAAGTTTAGCACTAAAACACTTACAGGTCTAGAATAACTTAAGGATAGAACTTCCTTTAGGTTTACATGTTAAACCTATGAGAGGGAGGGGTCAAATGGACAATATATGGGTGGAAGGTAAGGTAATTGTTGTGTTCTTTTTACTATTTTGTGGCTGGAAAGATTACCGGCAGCTTGTAAGGAAATGCAGAAACAACAGTGAGTAAGTGTGGGATAGAGAAGAAAGATGGGAAAGAAAGACAAAGGAGATAGGGGGGGAGAGAGAGAGAGATAATCACTTGAAGCTTCTCCGAGATCACTGTATTTACTGTGTCAAACACAAAGATAATGGCTTTTGTGGAGAAAAGAGCTGAAGCAAAAGTCTAAAAGACTACAAGTAAGCTCCAACTCTTGACAAGCCCCAAGGTAGATTCAATTATTGAAGTTTGTCTTTGAATTTGGATTACACTTCATATTGTGATATTTTCCAAACTTTCTTGGGTTAATATTTATATCATCTGTTGTTGGTTCCGAAAATAGTCTTTCTTTCTCCACGAGTCAGGGGTAACATCTGCATATACTTTGCCCTCCCCAGACCCCACCCGTGGGATTACACCGTCGTGTTTGTTGTTGTTCAATAGAATTCTTCATTAGACATCCTCTTCCTTGAACAGAGACTCTTCGTATCTAAAATCTCTTCAGTTTCCTCTTGAACAGTAGAGAAGCAATCACATTCATCTTATTAACATCTTCACAATGGACTGTCTATATTGAAGACATTGCTAATCCTTGTTTTCTCTGGCAATTCAGTGACATAAGCATTAGAGTTACTTTTGTCGAGAACTTTTTATGGTCCAGCATATTGATAATGAAGCTTCTTTTAGTGTGGGTTGGGAATTGTGTCTGGTCACTGAACAATAATTTAAATCCCAGCTTCAAATTCTTCTCATCATCAACGCAGAGCTGGATAACTTTTCTAATCTGCATCACTATAGATAATCTTGGGTCGTGTGTTAGTACTTAGTATGAATTTTGATGAGCTATGCTCAGCGAATGCTTTCCTGTGGGAGTCTGAGAATGTTGAAAGATCTAAGTCAATAGGTTTCCTTGGTTTCATAACCATCTCAATTTCAAAGGGACTGGGACAAATGGTTTGAATGATACTTGACGGAGCTATTGTATCCTATGTCGATCGTGGGCAGAACTAGGTCCCAAGTAGTTTGTCTCCAACAAGATGACACATAACAGAGTAGATCCACTAAGCTTTGAGTACAACTAAGTTTGGCCATGAGTTTGAGGGTGAAAACAATTGCCTGTTATAGCTTAGTGGTCTGAAATGCCAAAATGTCCTCAGTAACTAGTAAACTTTACGTCTTGACCAGAATCAGTAGTCTTGCCAAGTCTATGAAGTGACATGAACTGGACTTTCTTTATGCAATCTGTGGTAGCTGCCATGATACTGCTGAAATTCACATAAATCTATTAGAAAGTAATGACCTTGTGCAATCTCTGAATCTCCTTAGATGATGTAAATTCTAATCCGACAAAGTTTGGTATGTTCTCTGAGCAGAATTCTGCTTGTAACTAAAAACCAAGTGTTGCTATGTGATAAAATTGAATTGTGAAGTTGGGCAGCCTACCTTCTTGATGGATCAGCAATAGGGGAAACAACACTGGTCAGCGAATCTTAAAATTCTTTTCTGAAGTTGGAACCCAGTTGGCTGTAAGATAAGGTCAAACAAGACTGCAAAAATTGTAGAAAAATCACTGCCAGAATCTTGAATAAAACCCTAGATTAAGATGATGAATTAGAGAAAGGAGAAGAGAGTTCTGAAAAATATTAGATATCTAGAAACATGCACACATCTTGTCACGACCCGAAATTCCGGTGTGATGACACTCACCTAACCCACCAAGGCGAATCAGCCCAAAGTCTAGATAACTCAGCATAATAATAGAAGCGGAAGATAAACAGTCTAATAAGATAGATAAGCATAGGAAATCAAAAACTACAACCATCCTAGAACTGGTGTCACATATACAAGCCTCTAAATATAAAATAGTCAATAAATACAATTCTCAATGTCTAATCCTCAAATAGAACAAAACACAAAATGGAATCCTCGAAAGCCTGTTGAAGACATAAGCAACTACCTCACAAGTGATCTGGAGGCTCGATCCTGTATGAAGAATATCTAGCAAGAAGGACCGGGCTCACAACATACAAAAATGTAGCAAGGGGTGAGCATCAAACAACAAGGTACTCAACAAAATGGAACTAACCTAAAGTAAAGTAATGAAGAACACAAGTACGCCTTAACACCCACCCACATACCGCCAAACTACCCACTTGCACTCAGACAAGTTCCAGCATAATATAATATACAAATTACAATAATATAGATATATTCATCACATAGCATCATATCTCAAAATATCCAGATGATACACAAGTCAAATGATATAACAAATATATAGTTTCATAAGCATTATATATAATAATATCAAGACAGGAATGATATGAGAAGGAGTGAATGCCATGAGAGGTAAATAATGCGATGCAATGTCAAATAATCGTGATGCATGTCTGTCCTACGATACACATCCGTTGGTCATATATGTGTCAGAATGGAACCCATGAGGTCTTACATAGACCATGTATCCGTGAACATTGCCAGCAATGACCTCAGCCAATGCTCACCCATCTGGAAATGACCTCGGACACAATATTAGCCGGCGTATTACCTTACTCATCTCTCAGTTGTAGCCATCACAAGTATCAATGCACAAATAATAGTGAATGCAGTGTGCACAATCTCAATTTCATCATAATTTACAATATCATTATAGTTTCAATATCATCACTGTCTCAATATCATCATAGTCTCAATGTCAATCCCATCTCAATATAAGAGCCATCTAGATATCAATATCAATTAATTCACAAGATCATGTGTATATATTTATATATCACGAGTCCACAATTAATTCACAAGTCAAGATATCACCATATAGCAATTACTCAATTTGAAATCTCATGATCAAAGCCTATGATGATACAATCTTAACCCAAAGTACTCAATTTCATACACATAGGAGCATACAAGGTTCAATCATACTTAACAAAAGGTTAGAAGTCCACTTGCCTTAAAAATATCTCGAATCAAGTCAAATCCAAAGCTTTCCCCTTTCTATGATACTCTGAATCACCAAAATCTATTCAAATATAGCATCACAATCACATAACAAATCTAATGACACTAAAATCAATCAATTTGGACGAAAAGTATAAAATGGTCAAAAATCCCATGCCGGAAGTAACTGGAATCTGAAAATTAATACACGAAAACATTCCCCAAGTGATAAGGAGTTCAACGGTGAAAATCGTTTTGAATACGGAGTTAAAATGAGGTAAAAATCATCAATTTAGTATTAGGAATCAAAGTCCAAAAAATCCCCAAATTCCTCAATTAAATCCCTCAAATTATAAGTTAAAAACACAATTTAATAAATGGAAATTGAAGAAATAGGTAGATTTGCCTTGAAAAGCTTTGAAGAATCTCCCAAAAACGAAGCTTAAAATATTAAAAATGGTGGAAAATGGTCAAAACCCGTCTTTTTAAAACACTCACTGTTTAGGCACGGAATTACACTCAGCGTACGCTGAGGTCAAACTGTGCAAACCTCCGAAACGCAGAGAACATCATCAATTGCACCAGAAATAGCAACACAACACAGGTAAAATCATGGAAAAGACCTCCGGGATTTTTTCAGAACCCCGTGACCACAAACCAATCATGGAACCTTACCAGAAACGACGTTTTGGACTCCATGAAACCGTCAGAATTCAAATTCGAGACCACCTTGGCCTGGAACCCAAGAAAGATCGTTTAAACTAGTTTAGGACTCAAATACTCAAAATAATCCCGAAAGCTAAAAAAAATTACAAAGAGACCATTTCTAGTGTTAGTTTCACCACCCGGAACCACTGCAACTGTCAGAATTTCGATTCGAGCTTCCCATCTCCGAATGTTGATCAAAGTCAAATTATGATCCAAAATGAACTAAAAATGCAACTTTAGGTTCAAAATCTTCATTTTAATTCCAAATTTAATCCTGCAAGTTCTCCAAGACCAGATTTGGCGTTCCGGAGCTGATGGAATCGACAAAATTAAATTCCAACACTCGGAACGCAAGATGACCATAAAACTCCAAATTTCCAACTTTAAGCGTTTAAACACTCTTTCTTTAGCAAAGCTTCAACTTTTTACAATGTTTTCAAAATTCGACTTTTAGAATCGACCAAACATGACCCAAGGCAACTTTCGGGAAGGGCAAAACAGTAATTTTGTCAAAAATGCCAAAAATGACCTTTGAGGTCATTATACATCTGCTGATGGTGCACAGGTTCTTAAACTCAGGATGCAAGATGAGAAGAAAAAAACTAGTCCATATTCTTTGTGAAGAGGAGGATATGGAAGTAACAACAGGGTTGCCTTAAAAAAGATTTGGTTTGCAAGGGTAAAAACAGGTTTTTTTGGCCTTGAAACTGGATATGGTTTATCAAGGCTTCTTTGAAGGTCTCTTGCTTCTCTTTAAATTGTGGTCAGGGAGGCACTCACATGTTCCAATCTACAAAAGAGGGGATTTCAGCTTTGTAGTAGGCGCCAATGTGTGAAGAGCACTCTGAAGATGTTTTCGACTTCTTTTTGCACTGTAGATTTATAGTCAGCTGTGGAGCATGTTTCTGGCAATCCTTGGCATGTCCAGGACCATGCCAAAATCCACTATGGAGCTACTGCAATGTGGACAAAGAAGGGTTGTGCAAGAAATCACATAAGACCTGGAATACCATCCCTCAAGCCATTTGATGGATTGTTAGGCTTGAAATTAATGACAGAATTTTTGAAGGCCATAGGAGAAATTTACATAGCCTTAAACAAAGATGTCTTTTTTGCTAGCTTTTTGGTGCAACCTGGCTATTGTACTGAATTGTAATGCAAACCATGCAATTTTAGATACAGTAGGGGATCTGCACAATCTAGAGTTATGTCTTCTCCATCTGGCTTTGTGCGAACATTTATACTCCCTCCATTCGCTTCCCTCCATTCGCTTTTACTTGTCCACTATTCCAAAGTAGATTTTCACTTTTACTCACCAATTTTAACATTACAAGAAAAGACAACTATTTCTTCCTATTTTACCTTCCACATTAGGTACTTGTTTCCCAAATCATTTCGCAAGGCCTAAGACTATACATCAATTAATATGGGCATCGCGGGAACATATTAATCATTGTTTCTCAATAGGCATGCTAAGTCCAAAGTTGACTAGTAAAAGTGAACAAAGGGAGTAATATTTTTTTGTTACTTGCAAAAAGAAATTAGGATATGGCAGTAGACTGCAATATAACAATACTAGAGCTTGAGTGTAATGTGGATATATGAGTGAAGTCCAATATAACTTTATAAAATGAAAAGGTGTCCTTGATACATAAAAGGGGCAACCCAAAGGGGTGTGATGTTGATAGCCTACCCTAATGCAAGCTTTAGTGGCTGCTTCCACAGCTCAAACCTATGGTCTATAGGGTTCATGGGGCAACTTTACGGTGTTCCAAGACTCCCATTCTTGTCCTTCGTACTTAATTAAATAAAATCTTCCCTGGAATTGGTGTGCTGTGAACACTGATCTGGATTGCATCTTCCTTTTTTTGACATGCTACTGATCAGAATTGCTCTGTTACTCTTTTTCATTTGCTTTTAATTTCTAATCTTTTTGTAACTTCTCTTTCCTTTTCTTTGGGAGAGTGTGTGTGCACACGTGCGAAGTTTTACATGCTTAATCATTATGGATATATTATCAAAGTCTAGTCTTGAAAGGTTTCTTTCTAATTCTTCTTTCTATCATTAAATTTCTAGACATTGTTAGAGAAATTAAAGTCACAATACTCAAATTCAGAAGGCCTTCCACCAGATCGTATTGTTCCAACTGTGGGGCTAAATATTGGTCGTGTTGAAGCATCAAATACGAAGCTTGTATTTTGGGATTTAGGAGGTCAGGTATTAACTTTGCTTCCTGTGACCACTGAGATGATTAAATTTTTCATTTTATAACTGTCAAGGGTCTGTAAAATAAATGAAGCAGCAGATAAACGCAATATGTCTGACAAAAGACAAGGTAGAAGTGCTTGACATCAAGCATCTGTTTGATACTTTTTAAGTTTGATGATGAAGTGCATGTTTTTATTAATACATTTGCATGATTTTTTGTGTAAATTGTGCAACTTATGATGGTCATCTACTAGCCTTGTTCAGAACATATATTTTCCAACCTTCAGATTTATTTCGATAATTTTCCTGCGTTATATAAGACAGTTCTTGCAGGCATGGGCTTTTTAATAATTGATGGAGGAAATTATGCAATATTCTTACGTTTTCTCGCTAGAGCTTAGTCAGCAGATAGGGAGTCTCAATTTTCTGACAGCAAGATACTTTTATATATTTCAGCTGGTTATAAACAGTTCATTTAAGTTTCTCTGACTAACATGAGACCATTTATGCACCTAGCCTGGTCTTCGTTCAATCTGGGAGAAGTATTATGAAGAAGCACATGCTGTGATTTATGTTGTTGATGCTGCTTGTCCATCACGCTTTGAGGATTCTAAATCTGCACTTGGTATGTACTGTTGGATAGTTATGTGTTCAAGCTTTTGTCTAGTTCACAATTAGTGGGCATCATAGTTTATTTATTCTTTTACTTAAATAACTGGCAGAAAAAGTCCTCCGGCATGAGGATCTGCAAGGAGCCCCACTTTTGATATTAGCAAACAAGCAGGTAAAGGGCACAAAGCAGTTTCTTCCACACAAAAGAGGTTCTTTATCATGGATGTTATTGATTGAACAGAGCACAGCCTTTTGTCTTTTTTATCCACGTCATTTGTCAATGATAGTTATAGTTGTATAGTCTCCTGATCTAATAATCTTTCTACTTTATTTGTCAAGACTATGTGTTGTCATTCTATTTCTTGTTTTACCGTTGTCAAAAAGGATTCTAATCTACATATGCCTTCATCAGAAAAGAAAAAATGGATTCCAGATATGCCACTAAGCGGATACTGGCTTAAGTGCCACAGATATTCCCTTGATTCCTTTATTTCTGTTTTTCTTGTATGGCAAAAGGACGCCTTTTTCCAGAAGAAGAAAGTGATAGTTGGCGGATGTCATTAACTTTTTGTGCTTGTCATGACTATTCATTTGCTTATGCACATCAACTTGTTAAAGCAGGACCTTGAAGATGCTGTATCAGCAGAAGAAGTTGCTCGGTATCTCGATCTTAAGAAACTCGATGAGAGAGCTTATACCTTTCTAGCTGTTTCATCCTATGATGGGTGAGTAATACATCTTTATCGGTATCACACATTAGAACTATATTTCTCCAGGTTAGTCATATTGAAGACCACCTCATAAAACCATTTTCCCAGAAGGTTCGACTATTATGGTTTAAATGCTCTATCTAAGTGTCCTGGAAACGAGCTTGAATAATACAAGCTTTCACTTGCTTGGTTGCAGGTTAGGAATTAAGGAAAGTGTGAATTGGCTTGTAGATGTGATGGAGAGGAGTAAAAGAACAGAAATGTTGCAATTACGAGCAGGGGCGCAACCTTAGCTCTACTTTGAAGGAAACATCCATATTGCAGTAATTTTCACTATACCATTCCTGTAACTTTTGTAAGTAAATCAGGTTTACCTGATATTAGAAATTCGTCAGTGATACAAGTAAAATGTGATGTGAACTCCCACAACTGCAACCATCTGTGAAGTTTACCTTCAAATTACTATTTGATTCTCATTGTCAATGACTTGTATCTTCTTTCATTCTGAATGGAAAACCAGTTTGTGCACTGGTTTTATAATGATAGTGATGGCTCATATGGAGCATTTGACAAGTTAATTCTTTAACTTGAAATTGTAAAGTACAATCCAAGAATCAGATTCCTGATTAGTTCAGTGGAAGTTAAACATGTGTTTCTTGAACCCTTACTATGTTCTGGGAAGGAGGGAAAGAGCATAGGAAGAGGGCGTCCAAATGATCACTGAACAAACCAACCACTATCAAAAACAGGTACTATGCGTTAAGGGATGAATTTTGATACCCATATTGGCATGAATTAGGCTCAAGGGCAAATAGTCAAAATTAAGGTTAAAATTCAAAGTTCTTGAATATGAAAATTGGCTCAAAATTATAATTCTAAGCTAGAAAAAGGGTTCGTGGGTGAAAATCTCACTAGAATTGAGTCCAAAACAAGGGAGAAATCATCAATTAAAGTTTTCAAATCATAGATACAAAATCCCCAATTCTCCCCATTCAAAATGATGAAATTCTAGACAAAATCAAGATAAAAGTCAAGGAAATTAATTAAGAAGATGATAGAACACTTACCCAAAAGATTTGCCCAAAAAAGCCTCGTCAAAAATCGCCTCAAAAGCTTGAAAGTATTTGAAATGGAGTAAAAATGGTATTTTCATGATTTAATCACTATTCAGGTAATTACTACTCCGCGAATGCGGAGAGTAGCAACTTAGAGAACTCCGTGAATGCGTTGGGACTATCCGCGAATGCGGATCAGGAAAAGGTAACCGTCCACGAATGCGGAAAGGACTCCCACGTATGCAGAGTGTAGGGCAACCTAGACCTTCACGAACGCGGAGGAAATCCTGCTAATGCAGAGAAGAAGGGTGCCTACACCAAATAGCAGAAAACATAGCTATTGCGAATTCACGGAACGAACCCTCAGGATTCATCCGGAACCCAAATTTCACAAACCAGACATGTATCTGTACCAGAAATGATGATCCAGACTCAATGGAATAATCAGAATTAGATTCTGAGGTTTCCTTGACACAATCACCAATGCAACTCAATTAAACTAGTTAAACACTCAATATACCAAAACTTCCCTCAATAACTCTAAAAATAATGAAGAGACCATTTGTAGCATTGGTTTCACCATCCGGAACTACTGGAACTGTCAGAATTTTGATCCGAGCTTTCGAACTCGGAATGTTGACCAAAGTCAAACTTTGGCTTTAGGAACAACTAAAAATGCAACTTTAGGTCCAAAATCTCCATTTTAACTCCAAATTCAATTCTGTAACTTCTCCTAGATCAGATTCGACATTCTGAAGCTAATGAAATTGATGGATTTCCAATTCGACACTTAAAACTCAAAATGGTACAAAAACTCACTTTTTCAACAACTTAAGCTTTGAAAATGCTAAAACTCATATTTTTCATTTTTAAAACTCAGGATTCCAATTCCAACCACACAGATAGTTTGAAATAGGTCCAAAACAACTTACGAAAGGGAAAAATAGTAATTTTCATAGATAAGATAAAAAATGACCAACCAGGTCATTACATCATTCACCATTAAAAATAATGTTCGTCCTCAAATATAAGGAAAAGAAAGGTACGTGAAGCCTAAAAAAGGCTGGGATATCTAGCCCGCATGTCTGACTCTAGCTTCCAAGTAGCCTCCTCAACAGGACGGTGCTGTCACGGAACCTTCACTGAAGGTATATACTTGGTCCTCAACCTCCTGACCTGGCTGTCCAATATTGCTACCGACTTCTCCTCATATGACAAATCTGAACCCAACTCAGCTGAATCATAAGAGATCTCATGTGACTCACTTGGAATGTATTGGCCGAGCATGGAGACATGAAATACAGGATGAACTGTTGATAATCTCGGCTACAATGCCAACTCATAGGCAACCTCACCAACTCTCCTCAAAATCTCAAATGGGCCAACAAATCTGGGACTGAGCTTGCCTTTCTTCCCTAACCTTATCACACCCTTCATGGGTAATACCTTCAGCCACATCCTATCACCAATCATAAATTCAAGGCTTAGTCCTCCTGTCAGCATAACTCTTCTGGAGACTCTGGGCTATCAAAAATCTACCCCAATTCACCAACCATAAAATCTATCACATAGGCCCGAAACATGTCCTCCAACACCTGAATGATGCACTCGGGTTGTCTATCATTCTGAGGGTGTTAAGCTGAACTCAAATTCAATCGAGTACCCAAACCACGTAGTAGGGCCTTCAAAAAATGGGAAGTGAACAAAGACCCTCTATCCGACACTATAGACATTAGCACCCTGTGAAATCTAACAACGTCCCAGATGTACAACCTAGCCAACTACTCCGCACTGTAGCTAGTCTTCACTGGTAAAAAGTGAGCCGACTTGGTCAGTCGATCCACTATCACCCAAATTGAATCAAACTTACCGAAGGCCATAGGCAAATCAGTCACAAAATCCATCGTGATATGCTCCCATTTCCACTCGGGGATAGGCAATCTTTGCATCGAAACCCCAGGCCTTTGGTGCTCACACTTGACTTGTTGACAATTCAAGCACTTTGCCATAAACTCAGCTATGTCTCTCTTTATCCCAAACCCCCAATAATGTTGTGTTAGATCATGATACATCTTTGCCACACCAGGATGGATCAAATATCTAGCATAATGAGCTTCTTCCAATATCAATCTACCCAATCTCCTACTGTAGGAACACAAACTCGACCGTTTATCCTCAATATACCCCCAAAGTCAATGGTAGCCACCTTTGATTCATTCTTTAACACCTTATCACGAATTAAGCACAATCTAGGATCATTAAACTGGTAAGCACATACCGAATCAAGTAATGAAGACCTAGCCTCCACGAAGGCTAGAATACTCTAGGGAGGAGAAATATCAAACGGAATCAATTGTCTGGCAAGTGACTGAACCTCCAAAGCTAAGGGCCTCTCCTTACCTCTCAAGAATGACAAACTCCCCATTCTAAAGGCCTTCTGGCTCAAAGCATCTGCCACCACATTCGCCTTGCCTGGGTGTTATAGAATAGAGATGTCACAGTCTTTTAGCAACTCCAACCACCTACGTTGTTTCATGTTCAAATTAGGCTGAGAAAAGATGTATTTGAGACTCCATTGATCGGTACGGATCTCACAATGCATCCCATAAAGATAACGCCGCCGCAACTTCAACACAAACACCACTGCAACCAACCCTAAATCATCGGTAGGGTAGTTCCTCTCACGCACCTTCAACTGTCTAGAGGCATATGCTATCGCTTGCCTTTTTTGCATCAAACAACCACCCAAACCCACTCCAGAAGCATCAAAATACACCAAAAATGGCGCTCCCTCCTGGGGCAAAGCAAGAATAAGTGCTGAAGTCAATAAATCCTTGAGTTTTTAAAAGTTCGCCTCACACTCCTCCGACCAGTGAAACGCCACATCTCTTTAAGTATAGTCAACAGGGCTACAATAGAGGAAAATCCCTGAATGAAATAACGATAATTCCCCCACCAAACTAATAAAACTCCACCTCTCAATAACAGATGTGGGCCTAGCCCACTCACGAACTGTTGCTACCTTGGCAGGACCCACCGTAATGCCATCCTTTTTCACCACATGCCCAAGAAAAGCCACAAACTCGAGCCAAAACTCACACTTTGAGATATTAGCATATAACTTCTTTCCCTCTATCTGTGAAGTACAGTCCTCAAGTGGTGAACATGGTCGGAATCACTCCTGGAATAAACCAAGATTTAATCTTTAAACATAATCACAAATATGGTTTGAACACCCAAATCATCAACTCCATAAAAGCATTCGGAGAATCAGTCAACCCGAATGACATAACCACGAAATTACAATGACCATAGTGGGTCCTGAAATCTGTCTTCGAGATATCAGACTCCCGAACTCTCAACTGATGATAGTCGGACCTCATAGGCGAATTAGACTAGATATGACAAAGATGAAAGGAAAGAAAGGAATAGGAAGAACGACTACTACTGAAAAGCACATAACATTATGCAATTACTATAAATTTAACACACATGATACAGATAAAGACAACATCCTACAAGAAGAACAAAAACTTTCAGATGAATCAGCTCATGTCACTCTCTTTGCTAATGTTGCTATCGTCAAGGATTTCAGTCTCGGACTTCTTACAACTCCAATCCACCAACAAATCAATCCCAACAATGCAATTCCAAACACAATAATAACAAATGGCCATTAAATCACCCCAATTGCCAAATCCATGAGAAACTTGGTCATGTGGCTAAAAATCGCTACAATCGGTTCAATGATCAATACCCACCAACTAATACACCTTTTCTTCAAGCCGATGGTCCTACCTCCTCGTCAACTTTCTTAGACCCTTCTTGGTGTCTTGACTCAGGGGCCACAAATTATGTCATTACGGAAGTGGGTAATCTTTCCATTACCTTAGACTATTCTGGGAATGACTCGCTTGCTATTGGTAACGGTTCTAAACTCCCTATAACTCACATTGGTTTTTCTGTATTTCCTCTCCTTCTCGATTTTTCCATTTAAAAAATGTCTTAATTGTTCCTCAAATTACAACCAATCTCCTCAGTGTTTCTCAATTTACTCATGATAACAATGTCGTAATTGAGTTTCATCTTCTTATCATCTTTTAAAGGATCTACAAGGAAAGGTTATTCTTCGAGGAATGATTAAGCATGGGCTTTATTGTCTTGTTACCTCCCAACTTTCTACTCAGCCTAGAGCTTTTTTGGGTTTCAAGGTTCCTCTCCTAACATGGCAGATCGACTTGGTCATCCTCATGAGTCTGTTCTTTGTCATTTGGCTTCCATTGTTCATCTTCCAATTTCCAGAAATAAGATCCACTCAGTCTGTGGCCCATGTCAACTTGGCAAGAGTCATCATCAACATTTATCTATTGAATCATATGCCATGTTCCTTTCTTTTGGAATTAGTTTATTTCGATATATGGGGCCTTGCTCCAGTTGATTCTGTTAATGGAAATTAAGTACTTTGTTCAATTTTTGGATGACTACTCCAAATTTGTATGGATCTTTTTTATGTCTTCTAAATTTCAAGTGTTCACCATCTTTAAGTATTTTATCAAAATGGTGGAAACTCAATTTAGTAGCAAAATTAAATCTATTCAAACTGATTGGGGGGGGGGGGGGGGTGAGTTTCACTTGTCCTTATACTCATGGACAAAATGGTTCTCTTGAACATCGTAATTGCATCGTTGTTGAAAAGGAACTTGCGATTCTTGCGAATTCATCTCTTCCTTCACAGTTTTGGGAAATGCCTTCTCCACGTCCACTTATCTTCATAATGGAATGATTAGTCCTTCTCTTAATTTTCAATCTCCATTTTCTCTTCTCTATAATCATAGTCCTAATTACTCATTACTTAAAAGTTTTTGGGTGTCTTTGATATCCTTTACTGCATCCCTACAACAATGATAAATTCCAATATCGATATTTGGCTTGTGTTTTCTTAGGTTACAACAGTAAACACAAAGGGTACCTCTGCTTTCATGTTTCATCAGATCGCTTTTATGTTGCCCGTCATGTAATTTTTGATGAGCATACCTTTCCTTACTCCACAATGACCAGTAGCTCCAAACTTGAATCTCCTGCATTAAGCTCCCTTAATCATGATATACTCAACTCTTTGTTACCCTCATCCAACACCTTTTCAGGTCCTACTGTCTCCCTATCCGTTTCCGCCCAGCCTGATAATCCAACTCTTTCATCCAGTACACCGTCCTCTTCATCCCCTCTCTTGTTTGCCGTTTCTCAGCCCTTGAAACCATCCAATGCCTCTGCTTCTTCATCTCCCGGTTCCACTTCTCTTTGCTCTATTCCTCCTTCTCCTACTCTTCCTTACCTTCCCAATCCTTCTCTTCTATCCACCCCATGACTACTAGAGCCCAAACTAGTTCTCTTAAACCTAAGACGTTCCTATCTGCAGTTCAACCCACTTTCTCCTCCGCTCATGTATAAGCAAGCAAGCTCACCTCTTGAATGGTGTGTGGCCATGTCATATGAATATAATGCCTTACTTCATAATGACGCTTGGTCCCTCGAGCCATGCCCTCCTCATGTCAATGTAGTCGGGTGCAAATGGGTATTCAAAATTGAACGACATGTTAATGGGACAATAGAGCGGTATAAAGCCCGTCTTATGGCTAAAAGATATCATCAAGAAAAGGGTGTTGATTATTTTGATACTTTTAGCCCAGTTGTGAAGCCTACTACCGAGTGTCGTATTACTTGCGCTTGCTCGCGACTGGCAACTTAAACAACTTGATGTTAATAATGCTTTCTTAAATGGCGATCGTCAAGAGGTTATTTAGACAGCCTCCTGGCTCTGTTGATACTCAATATCCTCATCATGTTTGTCACCTAAGAAAAACACTCTATGGTTTGAAACAAGCTTCTTGGGCTTGGTTTATGAAATTGAAAATTTTTTAGTGCATCAGGGATTTAAGTGTTGTTATACTGACTCCTCCCTATTTGTTCGCGATCATGACTCTTCTGTTACCTACCTTCTCGTCAACGTGGATGATATCATTCTTACAGGTAATGACTCTAATTTCATCTCCACCTTTACAACTAGTTTGAAATCTGGTTTCTCCCTAAAGGACATGGGCAATCTGAGCTTCTTCCTTGGGATTGAAGTACTGCATCATGGGGGATCTTTGCTACTGTCTCAATCTTCATACATCAAGGACCTTCTCCATCGTAACTATCTTCTAGATGCTAAACCATTACAAACCCCTGCGGACTTCACTGCCACACTCACACGTGATGGGCCGCCAGCTCCAGATGTTACATTATATTGTATTTTGTTGGTGCATTGCAATACGCCACCATTACTCGTTCACATATCTCTTATGCTGTTGATCGAATTTGTCGATTTGTGCGTGATCCTCAGTTATCTCACTGGTCTGTAGCTAAACTCATTCTGCGCTACTTAAGGGCACTTTGCATATTAGTCTCCAATTTTCTCCATCATCAGATCAATCTCTTCGAGCTTATTCTGATGCGGGATGGGCTGTTGATGTCCTTGATCATCGCTCCCACAATGGCTGTGCCATTTTTCTATGGAGTAATCTTGGGAATCGGTCTTCTCGTAAACAAACTGTTGTGGTTCGCTCCAGCAAAGAGGCAGAGTATAGAGCAGTTGCCTTTGCCACTGCTGAAGTGGCCCTAGCTCAAGAACCTGTTATTTGAACTTGGCGTCACTTGCAACAAGCCACCCGTACTCCTCTATGTTAATCTAAGGTCACTTTACATACGTACTAATCCAGTTTTTCGCAATCGATCAAAAACATAATGAGATTGATTATCACTTTGTTCGTGAGAAAGTTGAGTGAGGCTTATTGTCTGTTTGTTATGTTCCGACTCAGGATCATTATGCGGATATCTTTACAAAGGCACTTGGCTCGTCTCTTTGTATTCATTTTCGTGACAAGCTCAATGTTCGTATACTACCGTTGAGCTTGACGGGGATGTTAAGAATAAATAATTGTAGACCTAACTATCTTTTGACCGCTACTTAGCTAGCATTTAGGAGTTTCAACCTCATGTAAACTCTATTTTATGAATTTCAAATCTGGTGTAAATACTATATAAATGTGTATGGAGTATACTCTCAAAGTAACGAGAGTCTTCATAAAAGTCTCCTTGTTTAACTGGGTCCTAAATCAACCTCTGCAAAGGTCTTTCAGATTTGTTGCTTCTTCTCGCTCAATAACTAGCTGTGCAACATTTGTATAGGTATAGACATTGGGCCAAGTCTGGTTCATAACAGTGAGACAAATTTATCTTTATTTTTATAGCTTTCTAATTTTATTTTTGCAGCCCTCTCAATTTCAAGTTCTTTAGCTGATTAAGTACCCAAACTAGTCTCTTGCTATGTGATATTTGGAATAGCCAAGATTGCCAAATTTTTTATTTTTGCAGCTCTCTCAATTTCAAGTTCTTTAGCTGATTAAGTACCCAAACTAGTTTCTTGCTATGTGATTTATGGAATAGCCAAGATTGCCTACTATTCCTTGAAGATTTATACATGTGATATATTTTTGATGTCTAATTTTTGATAATATATTTGTACTTTTTACATGTCGAAGAGATAAATATTTTATTAAGCACAACCACCCCGCTTCTACTCTCAACTATTTTCTCTTCTAAATACAAAACAACACCCGCTACAATCAACTAACATATAATCAAAATATCATATTGAAACCAGACAAAGAAACAAACTAGTTATTTACAAGTCAAGAACAGTATAGATATAGGAGCAACTATTTAAAGAAGAGTCTTGCATCATAACACTGGAAAACAGCCATATTGCAAAAATGACCAATCATATTTTCCTTCTTGGATATTTTCTCTGCGTCTGTATTATGGAACTGGAAATCATATTGTATATACATATCTGGGAAGCATCATAAATTTTTTTCTTCGCACATGAAGTTATATACTATATAGAGATGATCATTTAACCAGCTGTTCCTTCTTCCCAGCTTCTTCAAGCTCTCGAAGACCCCCAACCTTCTGTTCAATCTCCTCTATCAGTTCCTCACGCCACAGCTCTGCTCTTGCTCTTTCTTCAATGTCTTCTTGCTGCACCACCACAAAATTAGATTCCTGGTGTCACTCACTAGACATTTTGCTAAATAAAAATCCACACATTACCCATAAAGATATCTGTAAATCTTGAATAGAACATTTAGATATGAGAATTTCTGCTTTCTTCATGAATTAACAAATTCAGACAATTTAAAACAAGATCTTATAATTTTGACATTCCTATGCATAAATTATTTCAGCAAATGTCATTTCAGAAACGAGAGATGCACTCAGATCAAGAATTCAAGATTTAGATAGCAATATAAACTCTTCAAAAACCATTTTTTCACCTATCAAAGCTAAAACTCTCAGCTCTTTATATTGATGACTCAAAACTATAAACATTTCAAGAAGTCAGAATTAGAAATTTACTCCCTCTGGTACCTTATATATGTCACATTTTCAGATTGTACTTGCATTAAAAAAATGACTTTACTATTTTGTCCTTATTTAATATACATTAATTTTTTTTTAGTTCTTCTACTTAGCCAAATATATCTTTTCAAACTTCATTAACTATCAAGAGTAAAATAGGATATCAAGGGCCATATATTTATAAAAGAGTATTGTTTACCTTTTTGCTTTTCGAACGATAAAGAAAGAAAAGATTATACCTTCTCATAGACCCAATGTCCAGTACCATCACCTCCATCTCCTCTGTATTGTTCTGAATCATAGTAGGGATCCTAAAAGAGAAACATAATGAGAAGGCAAGTTTTAATTTCCAAAGACACAGCTATATACACGGAAAAGTTTACCTTAGTAGAGCCAAAGAAACAGCATCCCCAAACAGTGAACATGATGTAAAATGTGTCTAAAATGGGAAAACAAAATCAAATTAGATGAGGAATTACATATAGTGATATGAAGTAGTAAGTTATGAGATACTCACAAACATTCTTTATGGCTTCATCACTAAGGTGCCAAATAGATTTGTGAGTTATGAGGTCTCTTTGACCTTCCATATGCTCAACTAATACTGCCATTAATGGCCAATCAGGGAGTGCCTTCACTCTAAAACAAGAATTTCTTTGAACTTGAATCTAATGAGAAATCCCCAAAAAAGTTAGAATTAATTATTAATCGCAACAACATACAATTTGCAAATTTATATATATACATACCTGGTGCGTTGAAGAATGCCTAAGCTGCTGCAAAAAAAAAAAAAAGAAGTGAAAATTAAGAGGTAAGAAGAATTAGGAATAATAAAGAGATAGAAATAAGTAATTATATATATGCTTTAACTGATTTAGTGAAAGGATGCAACTCCAATCTAGGACTAGGAATAAAGGGTTTAACGACTGTGAAGCTCATTGCAAATGATCTGATTTGGGATAATTATTTTGCCTTCCTTTTTATCCTAGTTATAAGGTTAGGAAAACACATAACAGACTCTTCTACCTACTCTTAACTTGTTATATTTCTCAAACAACTGGCTGCTAAGTTTTATTTTGTTCTATTCTTCCTTTACCACACATCTCCCATCCTTTTTCTCTCTATATTTTTTATTTCAATTTTATGCATTGTTGATATTTATTTACTACATCTTGTTTAGGGAGGTAAAATTTGACAAATTAAGTACTCCTTTCTTACTAGGTTGGAGGTTTCTTCCCAAAAAGGATAAAAATCAAATGCGCAATTTATCTTCAATTGTTTATTTTATCTCTAAAAATTTTAACGTAAAAAAAACTAACTATAAGTGATTAAAAAAATAAATAAAAAGCTAACAAGAAAAAAGTCAAAAAAAATTGAGGATGAGAAGTAATTTGGAATAAGATGAAAAGATTATTTCTTTGAGTAGTGGTAAGGTCTGCGTCCGTTCTACCCTCTCCAAACTCTACTTGTAGGATTCCACTGGGTATGTTGTTATTGTTGTTGTATTTTTTATAAAAAAAAATGTAAAATACATATAATATTCATTACTTGGTTTACCATTTTTTGAGAAATCTATACTAAGTAAATATCAAGGGTTAAATCGATTATAATTTCTATCATTGTAAATAAATATTTTTGTATACTATTCCAAATTAGAAAGCTTAATTAATTAGTCCATTGCTTTTACAATAACCAAATTTTATTCAATAAATTAATCTTCCAAAAATAATTATTTTTAGTTTATTTAATTATGACTATTTAATAAATAAAAGTGTCATAATTTAAGTAGGCTAAATTGAGCAAATACTTGACAATCCAAATTTCCAAAACTCAGCTAATGTAATATATGCCACATAAACAAACACATGAACTATACTTCTTTAGCTTTTAATCTCAATCCTCCAATTTGATCTAATAATCATAATTGATTCAACTGCTCTTATATATAATATTTTACTTTTATTGTTAACTCTTTATTAGTGTTTGATCGGACGGAACAAATTAATCATTAGCCTTTTCCAAAATCAAAACCCATTACTCTCTCCCCTCCTTCCCAACATATACTCCTCTGACCTTCCCAATACTCACTTCTGTTTATCTTTTTTCCCAGAAAAAAACTTGCGCCTTCATCTTTTTCTCCGTTTCTTTTTTCAGAAAATCAGTGTGATTCAAAATATATT
Organism: Solanum rostratum; assembly: GCA_029948455.1. Classification (NCBI taxonomy): domain Eukaryota; kingdom Viridiplantae; phylum Streptophyta; class Magnoliopsida; order Solanales; family Solanaceae; genus Solanum; species Solanum rostratum. Next base: position 54,648,071 of record CM057055.1, read on the forward strand.
AGTCCAAATGAATATTGTGGATTAGTATAATGGGGATAATTAATTGGGAAAATTTCATATATATATACAAAAAAATTAATTAATTTATAATAAATATAACTCATGTTTTATTTACATAAAAATAACCCCAAATGAGCAAAACTATACATGACTATACAATATAGTTTGTCAAAAGTTATAGAAAGTATACACTACTATACAATATATATTACTTATACATGAGCTATATACTAAATATACATTATGATACACAGTATATACACTGACTATACATGCCTATATAACGAAAGACTATTTTTTTGTAATTATTTTAAGTGAAACGTCGTTAATGTAATTATTACTTTACTCAAATCACATTTACTCATAGTTTATATGAGTGGATTTTAGTCCAATCCATTTTGGCTCATGTGATATGCACTTGGCTAGGTAGCAGAGAGCATATGTAAAGTCTTGCTCTACGCACAAGGACATAACGTCAGTTCATGGCAATTAGTACATGTCAGTACAATTGACAGGCAAACATCAGTTTTATTAGAAACTGAATGTGTTATTTAAGCAAACAGACGAGTTTCATTTCCTTGAGAACACCATTGATACATGTTGTCAAAGTTGCTTCACTTTAACTTCTAAGCACTGGACATAAAAAAAATACCGTTGTTAACTAATCTGAAGTCTAGATGAAAAGTGATGCAACATCAAGCAGTTTTCATGCTGATCCTACATATTATGTAGCTTTAAAGCACTGATAATATAGAAGTTGTTTACATTACGGCGATGTATACAAATTAAATTCTTGTTTGAAATGTCACTTAGACGTGTGAGATTCTATCATCTCCTTCAATTTGCAAGTTCCCTTATACAAGAATGTGTTCGCTTTTGTGTGTTTGATTGTTTTGAAGAAGATGCATAAAGAGAAGTACCAATAGTAGAAACTAACCCCCAAAAAACAACATAGTATGTTTATCAAAACGACTAGCTTTCATTGAAGTACTTGATGACATTAAGGTTAAAAGTTTCTATTAATTCCTTTCATTGCTGGTAGCAATATATGTATGTGTGCACAAGTGCACATGCATTTGAATTTGTGCATTCCACTTTGGGTGTAAAATAAATCCAAAGTCACTTTATTTAAACCTAAATTATCTGATAAATTAAAAAAATAGAAATATTTACCATTCTATCAAAATCTTTGGTGATAAGACCTTTCCTTCTATTAGTACCTTCTTTTTTTTCGTCTTTTTAGAAACAAAATTTGTGGGGCTGGGTGAGACTATGACAGTAAAAATAGAGTAGTACAATTATTAGGTGGATGGAATCAAGTCAACAGAATTGATGACGGTCTATTATGTGAGCTTTCATTAATCTTAATAATAGTACAATTATTATTTGGATGAATCAAGTGATCTATTGTATTTCCCCCGTGAGTTTTCACTTCAACTAGTTCTACAAGGTATTATTTTACTTCTACAAGCAAGGTATCAAATAACTTGCAAGCTTTGGGCTAAAAAACTATTCTTAAAGCATAAACCAAACTTAGGGTACATCCTTATGCTATAATTTTCAAGAAAAATTATCATTTGACTATCCTAAATTTTACAATTTCTGTTAAATTCAACATATATCATCAACATTTGACTATGCAACCTCAAAAATTGAACAAAGAAAATTACACCGGAACCAATCAAAATATGACAATTTTTCTGAGGCAAAATCTTTAGTTAGTGTTAGGTTTTGAAGTCTATTCGTCTTTACATGATTAATTACTGCTTTTAGATGTGTGTTGTACATATCATTTCAAAAATTATTTTTCTCTAATGCATTCAAGTATTTTTATGGTAAATAATGATATGAATCTGAATGATAGAATCTTCAATTGAGCAGTACATGGAAATAACAAGATCGCCAGGACGAATGGTTCAATTATGGATATAATATATGTAATGTTTTGTCTATATTTGAAACGAAATTATAACTGCATTAAAAAATGTATAGAAAATTCTTATTAAATTATTAATGACATAATTGTCTTCATCTAAACTTTTTTAGCCTTCATTTTTGTTGCATCCTAGGGATCACCTTAATTAAAAGGAGCAAAACCACGGTTACAATGAAACTATCCCTTATAGAAAGTAATTTTTGAATATCTAATTGAATAAAAAAATCAACTTTTAATTATTTTCTTTTGAAAAAATATCGATGTCTGACGTTGATTTTTTAAACTATACAGTAATAAAATGCATCATCTCGAGTTTGAAACCCAACCCCACCCACACCCCCCACCCCCTCTTTACTATGATAAACAATATTTCTACCACTAAATCTAGTTGCTTTAATATTTTTCACTTTCTTATTTATCATCTAGAAATTTATTTATTTTTGCAAAATACCAACCTCCGAATATCGATTTTGTTAAACATTAAGTTTAATATCAAAACAAGGACTAGCTTCCATTGAAGTATTTCAAACATACAGTTTGATATAAAATTGTACTTGATGATATAAAGGTTAAAAGTTTTTATTAATTCCTTTAATTGTTGGTAGCAATATATGTATGTGTGCACCAGAATATGCATTTGAATTTGTGCATTTCACTTTGAGGATAAAATATTTCCCAAAGGTATTTTATTTGAACTCGAAATATTTATTTTTTTTAAAAAATAGAAATACTTATCATTTCATTAGAACTTTTGGTGATAAAACCTCCCCTTCTATTAGTATCAGTGACAAATTTAAGAATTTAAGGTTGTGGATGCTCTCTTAGCTTAATTGTGGCGGAATTAAAATTTCACTAAATGAATTTAAAATATAAAAGGTAAATACACAAAATGACCGAATAGGATTCAGACGAATTCCTAAGCCTCTGTAACTCCGGCTCACTTGGGGGTTTTAATTAAGGGTGACAAAATAGTTTGAAAATTTAAAAAAAGTGACTCTAGTTTTAAGTATTAGGTGTAGGGGACAAAAGATTAATTAAGGGTTAATGATTTAAGTGTATTTTCAAAAAGGTCCCCAAGTTCAATTTTGTACACTTTAACCCACCAATACAAAATATCCAAAATACCCCCAAACCCTCCCATTTTTCTCAGCTCCTTCCCGCGATGCAAAACTCCATTTCCCGCGACATTTTGTTCCTCCATTTGCATCGTTTCGTTTGGTTTTGTTGTTGTTGTAGTTGTTGTTCTTCTTCTTCTTCTTGTTCTTGTTCTCCTTCTTCTTCTTCTTCTTCTTGTTGTTGTTGTTAGTATTTTCCCACCACAAGATTTGAGCTTCAAATTTGGGTGAAAAAAAATCAATTTTTTTGGGGCATTTGTTTGGGTAGGCTTTGAAAGTACTTGAAAGGTAAGTTTCCATCCTTATTATGACTGATATAAGTGTATTTGGTGCTATTTATTTGTGTTTTATGGTTTTGTTGATTTTTCGGCCATTGTTGCCATTTCTGCACAGTTTGGTCGTTTTGGGGAAGACGCAGCAGCTGCTGGACTGAGTTCAGCAGCTGCTGGACTGAGTGCAGCAGCTGTTGGACTAACAAAGTTGGTTTCATATGATGAAGTAGTTGCAATTGTTGTATTTTTGTACACTTTTCTCATGTTGCGCTTTTAACTGTTACTCATATAGGTACCTTGAAGATCATCCATGGGAGACAAAATAGTATTAGGAGTTGATTGTCGTGGTGAATGAGTTGATTCGAACAATCATTTTATTTGGCATTGGAAAGACAAAGAAATGGTCGAGACGATAGCAATGATTGTGAATCGAGATATCTCGTATGAGGATTTTGTAAATCAAATTATTTATAGCTGTGAATTAAATTGTGAGCCGGAAGATATCGTCATCATAATGTACAACAGCTGCTGGGAAATGTACAGCACATGCTGCACCCGACCTTTGATTTTTTGTTAGTATCTATAGGAAGATGACTATAAGGTGATGGTATCAGCCATATGTAGTGATAAGTTAAGTTTTGTTACTCCGACTTCAAATAAAATATACAATCAACTTATGTAACTAATTGTACATGTAAGTGATGGTAACTATTGAACAATTGCATATGTAAGTGCTAGTGACTAAGTAAATTGAGTATTACTTGATTGCGTCAATATGTTTTATAATATACAATCCATATGTTTTATAATATATTGCGTCAATATGGCGGTAGTAAACATTTTGTTAGAACTTGTTGTAGCAAGTTGGCAAGCTGCTGGATTATTCTCAGCAGCTGCTGGGAAATGTACAGCATTTGCTGGGAAATGTATAGCAGCTGCTGTATTATTCCCAGCAGCTGCTGGGCCCGACCTTTGATTTTTCGTTAGTACCTATAGGAAGATGACTATATGGTGATGATATCAACCATATGTAGTGATAAGTTGAGTTTTGTTACTCCGACTTCAAATAAAATGCTAAATTCATGAGTGATCTTATACATTGCCTTCGCTTACTCACAAGTAATAAACAATCTATTGAACAATTGCATATGTAAGTGATGGTGACTAAGTGACTATTACTTGGTTGCGTCGATACATTTTGTAATACATTACTACTTATCTTATGCGTTGAGGTGGAATCAGTAGTGATCTTATACATTGAGATAGTACTTACACAAACAATACGATGGCAGATCTAAATCAGACTTATTTCGGTGGCTTTTTCCATTAATTAGTCCATGTGCTCATCGTTACAAATGAATATAAGGAATTTAGTCCAATTCAACAATAGAAATAACTCGATGGAAAACATTTTGTTAGAACTTGTTGTAGCAAGTTGGCAAGTTGCTGGATTATTCTCAGCAGCTGCTGGGAAATGTACAGAAGCTGCTGGGAATTTCGTAGCAGCTGCTGGGAAATGTACAACAGCTGTTGTATTATTCCCAGCAGCTGCTGGACCCGACCTTTGATTTTTCGTTAGTACCTATAGGAAGATGACTATAAGGTGATGGTATCAGCCATATGTAGTGATAAGTTGAGTTTTGTTACTTTGACTTCAAATAAAATGCTAAATTCACGAGTGATCTTATACATTGCCTTCGCTTACTCACAAGTAATAAACTACCTATTGAGCAATTGCATATGTAAGTGATGGTGACTAAGTAAAGTGACTATTACTTGGTTGCGTCGATACGTTTTGTAATAAATTACTACTTATCTTATGCGTTGAGGTGGAATCAGTAGTGATCTTATACATTGAGATAGTACTTACACAAACAATACGATGGCAGATCTAAATCAGACTTATTTCGGTGGCTTTTTCCATTAATTAGTCCATGTGCTCATCGTTACAAATGAATATAAGGAATTTAGTCCAATTCAACAATAGAAATAACTCGATGGAAAACATTTTGTTAGAACTTGTTGTAGCAAGTTGGCAAGTTGCTGGATTATTCTCAGCAGCTGCTGGGAAATGTACAGAAGCTGCTGGGAATTTCGTAGCAGCTGCTGGGAAATGTACAACAGCTGTTGTATTATTCCCAGCAGCTGCTGGACCCGACCTTTGATTTTTCGTTAGTACCTATAGGAAGATGACTATAAGGTGATGGTATCAGCCATATGTAGTGATAAGTTGAGTTTTGTTACTTTGACTTCAAATAAAATGCTAAATTCACGAGTGATCTTATACATTGCCTTCGCTTACTCACAAGTAATAAACTATCTATTGAGCAATTGCATATGTAAGTGATGGTGACTAAGTAAAGTGACTATTACTTGGTTGCGTCGATACGTTTTGTAATAAATTACTACTTATCTTATGCGTTGAGGTGGAATCAGTAGTGATCTTATACATTGAGATAGTACTTACACAAACAATACGATGGCAGATCTAAATCAGACTTATTTCGGTGGCTTTTTTCATTAATTAGTCCATGTGCTCATCGTTACAGACGAATATAAGGAATTTAGTCCAATTCAATAATAGAAATAACTCGATGGAAAACATTTTGTTAGAACTTGTTGTAGCAAGTTGGCAAGTTGCTGGATTATTCTCAGCAGCTGCTGGGAAATGTACAGCAGCTGCTGGGAATTTCGTAGCAGGTGCGCGACACCTCCACGACGCGGACATGTCGCGGAGGATCACTGTTTTCGTGCCCCAAAATTTTGGGATTTTTCGCTACGGGCCCCCAAAAATTCACTTGTTATAGCAAGTTGGCAAGTTGCTGGATTATTCTCAGCAGCTGCTGGAAAATGTACAACATTTGCTGGAAAATGTACAACAGCTGCTGTATTATTTCCAGCAGCTGCTGGGAATTTCGTAGCAGGTGTGCGACACCTCCGCGACGCGGACATGTCGCGAAGGGTCACTGTTTTCGTGCCCCAAAATTTTTACAGCAGTTGCTGTATTATTTCCAGCAGCTGCTGGGAATTTCGTAGCAGGTGCGCGACACCTCCGCGACGCGGACATGTCGCGGAGGGTCACTGTTTTCGTGCCCCAAAATTTTGGATTTTTTACTACGGGCCCCGAAAAATTCACTGACCACCTACACATCCTTCAAAATATTAAGACATGTTGGTTTAGCAAAAAAAACTCTCAAAAAAACTCCCGGGTCAAATGAAAAATAACGGAACATTTTTTCCACAGAAAATACGCAGGTGCGCGACATCTCCGCGACGCGGACATGTCGCGGAGGGTCACTGTTTTCGTGCCCTAAAATTTTGGAATTTTTCGCTACGGGTCCCGAAAAATTCACCGACCACCTACACATCCTTCAAAATGTTAAGACATGTTGGTTTAGCAAAAAAAAACTCTCAAAAAAACTCCCGGATCAAACGAATAAGGACGAAACATTTTCTCCACAAAAAATAGGCAGGTGCGCGACGCCTCCGCGACGCGGACATGACGCGGAGAGTAACTGTTTTCGTGCCCTAAAATTTTGGGATTTTTCGCTACGGGCCCCGAAAAATTCACCGGCCACCTACACATCCTTCAAAATGTTAAGAAACTCTTAAAAAAATTCTTAAAAAAAACTCCCGGGTCAAACGAAAAATGATGAAATATTTTCTCTACAGAAAATAAACAGGTGCGCGACGCGGAGACGTCGCGGAGGGTCATTGTTTCATGCAAATTATTTTTAAAAATTTTTAGATAAAGGCTCCGAAAAATTCCCCGAACAATGGACTACGCTTCAAAACAACACTATTTGTTATTTCAACCAAACAAATGACAAAAACAAACCTCAGATTCCGGAAAAAAATTATGCTACAATTTTGGACCAAGAACAGTTTATCAACTGTGTCCGCGCGACCAATCCACGACGCGGACGTGTCGCGGAGGGTGAGAAATCTCCCGACTGGATTTTTTAAAAAAAAAAAAAAATTTTTTTTTGCAGATGGGTTCCAAAAGTTTTAAAACTTTACACTTACACCCATCATTAACTTAATCACATAATTAACTTAACTAATGAAAAGTTTGACCGGTCTTGGTCAAACTTGTCACCAATTCTAATTTACACTCTTTTTTGTCACCTTCCACCCAATTTTCACGGCTCACTTAGCTACCAATCACGAAATATAAGTGCATATATTTAAAACTTGTCATAAAAAGGCAATCATATGTAATTAATAGAAAAAACAATCAATAATGTTGCGGAAATATTATGGATTTAAAAAAAAAAATTGGGGGTAGGAGAAGGGGAAATGGGGAGGGGGATTACAATGTGACAATCAAACCCTCACCAACAAGGTAGGAGTTCAGGTAATCAACCAACTGAGCTATTAAGATTAACTAATACACAATCATAAACAAGAAAATAGAAAAGAAAACTAACACAAGAATTTGACGAGGTTCGGCTAAGCCTATTCCCCCAGCAAGGACAGAGAGAGTTTTTCACTATGAAAGAAAAAAAGCAGAAGTTTACAATGCTTTAAAATCCTCAACTACATCCCCTAAAGAACATGTATGTGCCTGGTCTCTGCTGAGCCTAAGGTGATAATCTAGCATGTCTTAGGGCTCAAGATAAAATTGGAGATTTATGGCATAGAAGATCGGGACATGTCAGCACTTCCCTATTGAATAAACTCGTTACTAGGGACCTGGTTCGAGGACTTTCAAAGATCAAATTTGGTGATAGCAAGGTGTGTGATACCCGTGCCAAAGGGAAACAAACCAGAATCTCATTTAAATATAGAACTTATTCATATAGATCTTTGTGGTCCAGTGAAAGTGCAAAGCAGGGGTGGCAAAAGGTACATTCTTGTAATTGTTGATGATTTCTCAAGATTCACTTAGACTAGGTTCTTGAGAACCAAGGATGAAGTGGCAAATGTGTTGATAGCCTTCACAAGTTAATTCAAAATCAGACTCATAACAAGGTTGTATCGATCAAGTCAGATCATGGATAGAATTTGAAAATTCTAAGATTAATAATTTTTGTTCTGAAGTAGGAATTCATCATAACTTCTCAACTCTAAGAACTCCACAACAAAATAGGGTGATTGAAAGAAGGAATCAAACATTGGTGGAGACCGGAAGAACAATGCTGATAGACTCTGGACTGCCTAAAATATTTTGGACTGAAGCAGTCAATACAGCATGTTATATTACTAAGAGGTGTTTGATCAGGTCCATCATCAACAAAACTCCCTATGAATTGCTCTTTAATCGACGGCCTAATGTAAATCATCTGAGGCTATTTGGATGCAGGTGTTTTGTGTTAAACAATGGGAAGGAAGAGCTAGGGAAGTTTGACTCCAAAAGTGATGAGGGTATCTTTGGTGGATACTCTTCAACTAGTAAAGCCTACAGGGTTTTCAACAAAAGGACACTTTGCATTGAGGAAAGTGTGCATGTAATCTTTAGTTAATCTGGAAAGTTGGATGATTTGAACGAAAAGGAAGATTCAGAATTAAAAGAGTTGCTTCAGATTCGAAGAGTAAAACATTGAAGTTCCACGTGGCAGGTTTGTGTTGGTTGAAGTTCTAGTGGAGGAGTGATCTTTTAGTAGTAAAAGTGTAAAACATTTAAATAGGGAGAACTAAGGAGCCCACAAAATTTGTAAATGAAGTTCCACATGGCAGGTTTTTGTTAATTGGAGTTCCACGTGACAGGTTTTTATTGGTTTAGTTGTGTGTGTATATATATATATATATATATATATATATATATATATATACACCACCAGTCCATCATATCTTCTTACCTCAATCAAGCCACATTCAAATAGATTCCTCTCATTTTCAAGTAATTTAATTCATACTCGTTGCTAATGCCATTCTTGTAATAAAATTTGTGGGTATGCCATCTTGCACATTACATTGGTTGATTCCAGTGTAATATATTGTGTAGCATTTACTTTCACTTACTAATAACATACACTGATAATGTATATAAGTTAAATTCTTATTTAAAATGTTCCACGGATGTGTGAGATTCTGTAATTAGTTTAGGTTGCTGTGGAGTTGTGATCATGATGTATTGTACAATTTTCTCTGTTTAATAGCGGAAACTTTCTGCTCAATTTTTGGATTAGCGAGTATTTATACTACTAGGTCGAGATTTACTTTTTAATACTAAAAATTTGGATGGATCAGTTGAAAATTTGGTCTTTTGAATAGCTTCCACTTAAGTATTTCAAGCATACAATTTGATATCAAACTGTACTTGATGACATTAAGGTTAGAAAGTTTTATTATTGCTGGTAGTAATATGTGTATAAGTGCACCAGAATATGTATTTGAATTTATGCGTTCCAGTTTGGGAGTAAAAAGACTTCCTACCAAAGATATTTTATTTGAACTCAAAATATCAATTTTTTAAAAAAATGAAAATACTTATCATTCCATCAAAATCTTTGGTGGAAAGACCTTTCCTTCTATTGATACTTTCTTTCTTTTTTCATTTTTTTAGAAAGAAGTTTGTGGGACGGATGAGAGTAAAAATGAAACAGTACAATTATTAGGTGATAGACTCAAGTTAAGAATTGGTTACAAGCCTGTTCCATGAGCTTTCATTTTTCCAAATAATAGTGCAATTATTACTAAGATGAACAAGGGATCTATTTTAGAGTATTGCCTGTGAGTTAATATTTCAACTAATTCTACAAGGCATTTTTTATCTTCCACAAGCATAGATATCAAATAACTAATTAATTGCTGCTTGCCAGAAATAAAAAAGAAGAATTGAGTACAGAAGAAGAAAAACATGAACTCACAAAACATTTGTTATTTTAGTCAACAACATATCCAGTAATATCCCGTAAGGTCTGAATAGGATACAATTTATGCAGACCTTACCACTACCCCATAGAGACAGAAAGTCATCTTAAACTTTTTGAAAATATTTCATCTCCTAAAACTTTTGTCAACACTAACAATAAATCAGTTCAACTCTTCTTTTCCGACTCAATTTACCTAAAGGCAAACGGTTGGCTAACTACAAGCATCATAAGTACCTGAACTTAACAAAGCATTATCAATGTACGTTAACTTGTGATTGCATGTTAGTTACAATTGTTAACAATGAGATTTATCTGTAATTACCTTATCAATAACCTGATTGATCATTAGTGCGTATAACTTAACTATTAATCGCAACTGCCAAAAGGAAACTTAGAAGGTAAACAATGTTATATTATGTTAATACTAAATATATTTTAGCAGCAGTGGCAATTCTCCAGCAGCTAGTGCAAAGCTTAAAAACATTGAGATGCCTGATCAATGCTAAGAAAGAATGTATTCGAACAGACTCAATTCTACAACGAAGAATTCACTGAACGTGTAAATTGCAACATCACACATCACAGCGGATCCAAGATGCTCATCACAGGTGAAGCAAGGGTCTAAGTACTTGTCGCCCTATACGTAACCCAAGGTATGCATGCAAAGTTGAGATCCAGCTCTTCAAAGATAATTTCGGGCAATCTCATCATACGCTATATCCTTAACAGCTTCAACAAAAATAGCTGATGAAGGTGTATGCCTAACCCATGAAAAGTTGTCCGTCCATCATTCACAAATATTATGCATCACTCTAGCATTGCCTTGAGGTCAAACAAATTTCCTTCCTTAATCAAACAATAGAGATATGCACACCAAATTATACTCAGTCCCCCTACCTCAGATGTTCTACACAAGATCACTAACAGGAAACTTGTGCAAACTTTGTCACCCAGGCCTTCATGAAACTTCAGCAGCAAATCCAGGTATTAGCCCATACTGTACTAGTTAATATTGCAGTCACTTAAAAACTGATTATCCTGGTTTAGGAACTTCCGCCAGGAAACTGTATAGTCATGGATGCCCAACTCAAGCCAAGGTTTCATGTTACCATTATAATGCAGTACTCTCGCATTCTTCACAGTGTCAATATCCACTCCATATTTATGACCCAGTCCTGATAATACCCACTCATCATCAAGAGCGTAAACTTCACCCTGAAAAGTAAGCAAGCTTGCACGCAATGCAACAGCCTCTTCTGAAATCATCTGCAAATTGATTAAAAAGGTGACAGTGTAAGTCAATATAAAAATAGCACCTAGATAAATGGAGACAAGAAAAATTCATTAGTCCTATACAGAGTCTAAAATGAGAATCCACACCAAGAATCTTATCGATGACTTATTTGTATTTAGATAGATAAAAATTGCCTAGCATAGTCCCACAATCCAAGAACCACCCTGCCCCCAAAACCCAGCAGTCTTGCCCCTTAACCATAATAGTTGAGCGTGCAAAACAAAGCTCAATGGGTTACATGAACTTGCGGTAGACTTTGATAACCCATAGTTTGATGGGGCTTGAAAGGGTTGGAGTCCAAAAAATCCACACCAAAATGTAAAGAAACGGAGGCCCAAAAGATGGGCCGTCTTTATCTAGGTGGGTGGCAGCTCACATGCCCACAAAAAACAATCATAACATTTACGTAGAGAGAACAATAATGAATATGTTTAGTATTTTTCCACATTTTTATGCTTCTCATAATTTTTGGTGCTGGAAAGGGTTAGGCCCTGACTATCAAAAATCTAGTCCAAAATAAATTGAACAGAGCCTCAAAGGATATCACTTCATTATTTAGGCAGGTAGCAGCCCACATATAAAGAGCAACATGAAACAACCTTGAATATTTGTATTGAGAGAGCAATAATGAATGCAATTAATATTTTTTCATCTTTTTCTATTTAGATATCCTAATAAATGCAAATTACCTTTTTCTTTGTCACACTTTATACGAGTATACTACTTAATTCACCATTCATATTGAAGGAAAAACGTATATAACATTCATATTAGAAGTCAACATAAGTACCCACAATGGGTATGAAATAATTTGTGTTACTTTGGTTCATTGGTCACTGTTTGGCTTGGGAAAATAACTTAAATCAAATATTTTCCATTTTCAAGCTTCATTCAAAATCAAAGCAAGTCTTCTAAAATTGACAAGTTGTTTCCAATTTTGTAACTCATGATTAATGGGCTTGCCACTCAACATTACTAATTTCAAAAAAAAATTAATGGGCTCGCCACTCTACCCTTCTCCAATTAAATATTAGGTGCGGACCACAACCAGGACTCGAACTCATGGCGTATGCCCTTCCACACATCCTATATTGTACTACATTTGCCACTGGTCGTATAAAATAGTTAGGCTAGGCTGCTGGCCCGGCACTGAGTGTATTGCCAACTCATTCTGCATCTCATATTTGAGATAAATATAAAATTGAGAATGTTGTCCCGAAAGCCAAGTGTGTACTTACTATAGTCTTGCTCTCAAAGAAAACTAATTCCCAGTGAACCTCGATTGTGTGCAAGGTTGACTGAGGGAAGTTGACTGCTGCACAGGCAAATAAAGACTGACCATGTGTCATTTCCCCTTTATTGGGGAGAGGGAGGGGCCTCTTGGTTTTTAGCCATGAGGTATATGTTGAGCCAGACATTGCAGGATTAAAGTATGTTGTAAGAAGAAAATACATCTCGAGAAATGACATACATATGACTAGGATGATCTCACATGTATGTCATCCACATGATGCCCTCAATTGTCTTCAGGCATAGCCAGACATAGCCCTCACAAAACATACGTCTATCTCGCATAGTGCAGTGTCGCCTAAGATTGCATGTCTAGGCCAATGGACCCTTGCTAGCAAGACTGAACCCTAAGTCATGCTCATAAGTCAATAGATCAGACTCTTAAGAGTGGTAACTCAAGTGCTTAATCAGTGCTATCTTCGTAAAAAGACAGCCCGCAGTGCATAGTCATTCCATATGACAAGCCTTTGGGACATGTTGGGTGCCCGAGTTAACACTGAGGCTAAGCATTGCCCATTAAATTACCCAACTTGTTTGGATATCTTAACTTCATTAACACCTCCATAAGCTTACCATAAACATAAAGAGATATGCCTTCAAAAGCTTCAACTAATTAAATCTATAGTAACTTCAACAAATATTAAGTCACATTTTGAAAAACTTTTTTTAATTGTTAAACCACATCATGATAAGCTTCTGATCAGGAAAGAGGTAGAATTTCCATATAGCTTGATTTGGATCAATAAGGCAACAAAAATGTGTTTTATTGCACCGGTGAGGAGTTGAGAGATGAGATGGTTACTTTGGAATTTTAAGTGCGAGAGCTCAGGTGTAGATGTGGACTATCTCCTTCTACATTGTCAAGTAGCTTCAATGTTATAATTGGAATGATGAGATGGGTTAGAATATATTGGGTAATACCAAGCATGATAAAAAAGGTGATGTTAAGCTGGAAGCATGGAAGATGCAGGACTCAAAATGGCTCTCCACTAGCACTTATGTGGGTTCATCCACCACCATCCAATAGTAGTGAGAAATTATCAATGACTGGTCTTGGCAATGCATGTAGCAATAAGTTCAAACTTTTCTTCCTAGTCACAACAGATCAAGATCTTGTCTATTCACAAAGTGGACCTCTTATTTCTTCAAGTGATGTTTTCCTCCGTAAGTCTTATATCAATAATATCAAAATTCACATATTACCAAGAAATTTAATATAATTATCTGCTAAAACCACCACCTCCCAAGAATTGTTGCAGGACTACTTTCTTTCAGTAACCTTATCACACTAAATCCTCTTACTGTCCCTCCATCTTTGACACACATCCACGAGCTCATACTGAAGTGTTTGAATGTTGGGCAGTCCATATCTGTTGCCAGACAAATTCCTATATCCGTATATTTAAACTGATATGTTAGACTTCGTACGGACTTGATTTCTTTTATTGAAGACAATAACCTCTTATTCCATTAAATCATTATTCCCAGCCATCTCTTGGGTATACAAGAAAGAAGAACCCAACTTCATGGTCACCCAATATATTTTGACCATTTGCTCCCTACCCACCGCCATATATGTTTGTAATGCAACCCTGAGGCACCTGCACTTCTTGATCACCCTTCTCACCAACACTCTTTTTTTAGGATTGGTGAACCCCCTGCTATTTGACATCATTATTTTTATATGCATGCTGGTAATCATATCATGTCAACTCCTATAGCCTTTTTTCCCCCTCTTTCAGCTCGCCTCCAAACTTCCTCTTATAATAATTTATCGAGCATGTAAGACACCTTAACTCCATCTCCCTCTCCTCACTTAGATACCAAAGTCCCTACCCTTGTAAGTTTTTGTTTGCTACTACTAAAAACTTTTCTTTTTCAATCTCTCTTGATGTTGGTCAACACCTCTAGAATATCATCATGGCCCTCAATTAATATCTAAAAAAACTTTCCAAGAGCTTTTAATTCTTATAAGCCCTAAAAATATCTTGCATTCCATCTTTGGATGGTTCCAATATGATTTGACTGCCGCCTCCAACTGAAGCTCCTTATAATACTCAACAACTTCAGGTAGTTCGGTCACCACCTCATCCCCTCATAACAAAATCCCCGTACCCCGAAATCTCCTTGAATGACTTATTAAGACGCAAATGATGCCCTCCCAATGATATTATCATATGAATTATAATTATTATCCGCCTCTTCCACGCAAACCATGCTCTGTCTAGTTTCAAGTGTAGAAGTCTTTGACATTGGCCCTTCTCTCAGTTCTCTCCTTTCTTTGTTAATAGTATTGGCTTGGTTGTGTTTCATAAGTCTGCTAGCAATATCAAATGACTAGTCTTAGTCACAAGGGTTCACCTTGCTTGGTCCATTGTTCACATTGAAGGTTGACTTTCCGGCAGATGGATTCTACAAAAATGAGGTGGTGGAAGACCCCCCATTTAGTTTCTACACCATTTGTTACTACATTTTGTTGAAACATGCCAATCTTTTCTTTAGGTTTTCATTCATTTTTTGTTAATAGGCCTATTGCAGCTTTTTATATTGTCTAAATTATTCAGCACATAATAATAAGCCCACAATTTTCCAACCGGGGAATATTATGCTCAACTCCATTGTCCTGGCTCATTAACCTTTCGCACATCAGCTATACTGGACGCTATATTAGTGACCTTCTCTAGAGAAATCCACAAAAATTCATTGTAGAGTTGGCCCTCCTCTCAGTTCTCGCCATTCTTTGTTGATAGTATCTGCTGCAGTCCCTCTTTTCAATGTTACCAAATTCATACAAGATGTTGACTTGGTTGTGTAGATTAGTCTTCTAGCAATATCAAATGACCAGCCTTAGTCGCAAGGGTTTAACCTTCTAGCAACATTGAAGGTTGACTTTCCTTTAGATGGATTCCAAAAAACTTAGGTAGTGGAAGATTCCTGTGTAGTTTCTACCCCTTTTGTTAATGTATTCTGCTATAACAGTAGTTTCTGTAGACTTCCATTCAGTTTTTGTTAATAGGCCTATTTTGCCTCTTTTTATATTGTCTAAATTATTGATCCCGTAGTAATAAGTCCACAACTTTCTTATCCAAGGAGGAACATTTTGTTTTAACTCCACTTCAGTTTATCAAAAGCACTCGCTTCAGCGCTTTATATGAGAAGCGAGGCACAGAGCAGAGGTATTGCTTCTCTGACATGAAGCGAGGCAATGGTGAAAAGGCAACATTTGGAAAAACTGACTTATGCGACTCGACTGCTGCGACTTCTCTTCTCTTCCTCTACTGCGACTCGACTGCTCTTAAAGGTAAGCTCAACTATTGCTCTTCGCTTACTCTTCTCTTTTTTCTATTTTTTCTCGACCTCCTCTCACTGCTTTCTCTGTTGCTACTCGATTGCACAGACTTTTCCTCCTCTGCTTTTTTTTTCAGTTCTTCGACTTTCTGCAATTTGTTTCTCTGTTCTGCTCTATTTTTTCCTCTACTACTCTGTTTATTCAGTTGTCTGCTACCCACCCACCACCCAAAAGAAAATGGCTGAATTTCTTCCACCTGTTCCTTGCTAGTAGAATACCCCCAGGGAAAGAAAGAATAGTGGGATGCTCATACTCTCGTTGGACGTGAGAGTCAGTTACAGTCGGTAAACTAACAAAGGGAAGAATTTGATTAATCACAATTAGTTTTGTAAATTTTTTTCTCTGTATCAGTAAAAATCTATTTTGCTCTATTTTTTGATTATTACTTTTAATTTAAGAATTGAAAGATTTGACTAATATCTTATTTCTATTGATTTATAGCTTATTTGTATATGCAAGTTTAATATTTTTTTATTTTTGTCTTCCCTCTGTCCCATTTTATATGTAGTTTGACTTGACACGGGGTGAAAGAAAGACAGACTTTTGAACCTTATGGTCTAAAATGAATAATGGATGTTTGTGTGGCTACAAATCATTTTCATTGAGGGTAAAAATAGACATTTTTAAAGTTAAATTGTTACTAAATATATAAATGTGTCTTTTTTTTGGAACCGACTAAAAAGGAAAGTGAGTCATATAAAATGGGGGGGGGGGGGGGGGGGGGGGGGGGTATTAAATTGTGCTTCTGTTGAAAAAAGTATGCCCTTCACTTCACGCTTCTCACTTTAGTGAAGCAGGCCTTCGTCACTTGTTTCCACATCTTGGTTTCCTAAACACTGCTCACTTGTCCTAGCTCATTAACCTTTTGAACATCAGCCATTCTGGACACCATATTAGTACCCCTCTCAAGAGAAACCCGTAGGAATTTGTTGTCTTCAACAAGGACAGAGTTCAGAACTTCCTCCAATCCTTTACTACTTCCAATGTATCAATCATGTCTAACTTTTTTTATTCAAAAAATAATAATTTCGTCTTGCCTTCATTTTTTCTGTCTGTTGAAAAAAATATCTCTTAATATTTAGTACTCCCTCCATCCCAAAAAGATTGTCTAGATTCGGAATATGAGGGTCAAACTAACTAATGTTTAGTGTGAATTTGGACAGAATTTTCAACATTTTTGAAATAAAGTTAACATATTTAGAAACTACATAAAAGTACTATAAGGTACAATAGTAAATAATTCAAAATATTTGAAAATTATGCATATGGTCAAAGAAAATATTATTCGACTGTCCAAATAATAACTAGGACAATCTTTTTGGGATACAAGGAGTAATTCTTTTATTCAAGCATCCCACATGGCAAGCTTAAAACCACAAAAATCAAAGAACATTTTGGTACATTGTATTAGTTTAAGACCAAAAGATTCAAAAGTCTCTCATACTTTCTCAAACTTTGTGTCCAACCAAACTAAGATATAAAACAACATGGAGTATGCTGTGCATTTGCCCTTGATAAATCAATGAGGTCAAATCTACATCTAGAGAATCCAAGCATAAGTCACTTGTTTTCATGAAAAGGTCATACCATCACAATAGGACAGAGATTCCCTCCAAGCTTACCACCATTATTCCATTCTTGCTCCATCCACCATTTAGGCAGTGTTGAAGGTCCAACCTAAATAGCGCTACAAATACATCCTTTGTCCACCTCGCACCCAGTTTTAGGCTTTTAGCATCCTATTGGCCTCACTCCTTGAAAGGAAACCTGGGCGGAATCAGAAGATCTCCCATTCTTGAGACCTTAAGAATCCTCCTTACTTGCCAATCCCTAACAGCCCACTTAGTGATGCAGTCAATGGATGCCACTTTCCAATCTCCCAAGTAAGGATGTTTCCATAAACATCTTCAATTTCCAAGTCGTCCCTTGGAATTAATAGTATTGCCTCTCCATCAACAAAATTATGGTTGCACTTTCCCTCAAAAACTCAAGTCGACCGGCCACCACCCTATAAGTCCTTGCGGGTCCATCAAAAAATGTATAGGACTCGTTAAATCTCCTGTCTAGGCCTCTTGGCTATATCAGTTAGAGTGGTGGTGAAACTTCTCTCTAAAACAAGTCCCATTTCATAATAGCATTTTTAGTTGTTTGAAAAGACAAATGAACCATTTATGTTAGTTCTATCAATAAGGTTTTCTTCAAAGGAATTTCAGTTCAGTTTTTGTTGTCCTAATCCAAAAAGAGGAGGTGCAATGGATATTAAAGATATCCATGCTCTGGATGATGGCATAAGATAATAATACAAAAGATATTTTCACTAAGACTAAAGACCATGATGTGAAACATTATATCTATTTATTGAAATCCTTTATTGAGGATAAAGAACAACAAACCCTGAGCAATCCCACAAGTAGGGTCTAGGGAGTGTATATCAACCATACCCCTACCTTAAAAAGGTAAGAGGGTTGTTTCTGGTAGACCCTTGGCTCAAAGGGAGATGTAAAAGAAAGCACTCGCAACAAGCAGAAAGGACAAGAAGATAATGAAATAATCGCGGCTAACGAACTAGTAATAAAAATCTAAGAATACAAAAAAGCAAGAATAGAACTAGTACTCCAAGAACGCCCGACTACCTACTAACGATCTACCCTTATTCTAGATAATCACAGCCTCCAATCAAGAGTCATGCCCTCGATGAGATGAAGTTGCTAAACATTTCTTAGGCTACCTCTACCCTTTTTCAAACCTACTACCACCAACCTCTCATACCTCTTTATCTAAGTATATGCAAATCTTCTATTCACATGTCCAAACCATCTCAACCTCACTTCCCGCATCTTATCCTCTACTAGGGCCACTCCTACCTTACCTCAAATGTCTTCATTACTAATATTATCTCTCCTATCATGTCCACATATCCATCTCAGCATCGTCATCTTTGCAACTCTCATCTTCTAGATATGGGAGTCCTTGACTAGCCAACATTATAACCCCATATCACACAGTTGATCTAATCACCACTCTATAAAACTTGCCCTAAGTCTTGACGCCACATTCTTATCACACGGAACATCGGATGCAAGCCTCCATTTCATCCACCCTGTACCAATACGATGTGCCACCTCGTCAATCTCTCCATTACCATGGATAACTGACCCAGGTACTTGAAACTTCATCTCTTGGGAATGACCTAAGTGGCAAGCCTCACATCCACGTCTGCTTCATGGGTCACATCACCGAACTTGCACTTCAAGTACTCTATTTTGATCCTGTTCAACTTGAAACTTTTTGACTCCAGAGTCTATCTCTAAACCTCTCGTCTAACAAGAGAGAGTTGCTCGAATGGTAAGCATCACTTCCAACCTTAAGGTTGTGAGTTCGAGTCATCAAGGGAGCAAAAAGGTGGGAGCTTCTGGGGAGGGGTAAAAAAAAATTTCAATTTTTTTTCTAAAATAACCCCTACCTCGTGTCTGATCAATCATTACAATGTTAATCCGAAGTAACATGCATCAAGGTACCTCCCCTTGAATGTGTTGAATCAGTACATCCATCACCAAAGCAAATAAGTATGGGTTAAGAGGAGATCTCTGGTGCAACCTATAACGAGCCAGAAGTGTTTCAAGTCTCCTCCAACAATTGTGACACAGGTCACAACACCATCATACAGATCCTCAAACATCCAGTGTAAGCTACAGGCACACCCTAGTGTGGATATATTAGAAATTATGATTGAAAATGGGACTTTGGACATGAATTTGCTAAATAAGAGTCCCGACTACATTGTGTAAGGGAATCAACCAAAACTTAAAAAATATGGAGAAAGACTCTAGAAAGTAACAATTTTTTTAATCATTTTTGGAGAAGTATAATAGAAATCACTTTTACTTACCAAAATTTGATTTGTCATGTTCTGTTATTATTTCGCAATAGAAACAGAACAATAGAACAATAACATGCTAATTTTCAAACCGTATTAGCCTTGAAAAATGAAAATAAAGAAGAAATATTTTACTATCCTTTGCGTCACATATTGCAGGCAGAAGTCATCGAAAACAACAAATGTAAGCCAAAAGACAAAGTATCACTGACCTCTGTTACCAGCTTCAGGTATCTTCCGGAAATATCTTGTTCCCTCCACCTTACTAGATCAATAACATTTAATCCAGACATCCAAGCACAAGATGTTTCATCCAATCTCTTGTCAGCAAAAAGTTTCTGCATTTGAATCAGTCTAACTGAGCAACACTGAACTGCACCATTCACTTTCCCGTCCATTTTAATGCCCCATAAGGCTGACAAGTCTCTTTGCACAATAATGTCATCATCCAAGACAACGACTTTCTTCAAACTAGGGAATATTTCAGGAAGAAGATAATGAGAGTGCGAAAAAATAGATAGGTATTCTGTTGTAGGCGGTCCATCAACCTTGTGGAAGGAGACACGATATTCTTCAGGCAGGGAAAGATGAATTGATGTTGATGCCTTATTGTTTTCCAGCTTATGATCTTCAATATTCAACACCTCAACTGTGGCCTCCATATACTTGTTCCTCGAGAACCATAACTTCATGGCAAAGAAATTCTGTTTATCTGTTACCACATGAAATACTTGATTCTTACTTTCCTGCATATAAAAGGAAACCCGATCAGAAAAAATGATAAGGGGGTTAACAACAGAAAAAAATTGCAATTGAAGAGAAAATATACAAACCATACTTTTGCATGTGTTACAGTGGAGTTAATTACAGCAGATGATGCTAGCACATTGCTGGAGAATATAACGAAGTGGTGAAGATCTGGATTCAAATGTTTTTCTGCCAATGACTGATCAATATCAGGTGGAGGGTATCTAAAATACTCTACAGTTAATCGCATTGACAAGCAATGATGACTCTTTGGCATGGTTTGAACTGCTAGTTGATAGAGGAAGGCACTCTGTCTCATATGGAAATTAGCTTCATCTTCAGTAAGATCAACTAGTTGTCTGAATTTCTTGTCTACATTACCGCAATCTACACGGCATGCCTTTGCTTGAGCAATTACAGCTTCCATCTTCGGTAGCTTCTGATCAGTCCTAGTGAACAAGCAAATGCATGAATTTTCTGTAAAAGATTTACGGAATATAATGAAAAGACGTCTTTACAGATTTCTTCTACCTACAGGCATAGAATAAGCGGAAGACAAGACACAAGTAGTTTAGATACTTCTAAGCAAATGCAACAAAGAGTAATTAGACTAGAAGGCAGATTAGAAGCGAAGCTCAACTACTAGAGTAAGAGCTACTCCAGGTTAAAGTAATTTGTATCAAAGAGTACAATGTTTAGGATCTTCGTACATTACCACTATTCGAACTCAGCCGACGAGTGGATGTTATTTGAAAAGTTTTAATTTGCTAGAACTTATTCGACAAGACAGATGACCAATTCCCAATACTATTTCAATTGGCATCATTAAAGGAAGAGAATAAGAGAGAGGGAGAGAGATGGAGGAAGAAGGAAAGGAGACAATCAAGCCTGAGAAGCGGATACTGAGGAATGTTGAACTCTCCATCTAGTGTCAAACACTTTACTCCTGATCTATTTGAGTTGAGCTGAGGCTAAGTCTAAATTGCATGAAGGCATAGTGTCTAGACAGCAATAACCAACAACAAAAGTCAAGATCCTTCCCAAAACATATAAAGCAAGCTACACCCATTTCTCAATCTTAATGAAAAAAAAGATAAGATTAAACATTTTGACATTACATGATCATTTAAAAAATAAGATTGACTCCAAACATTGCATAGTTGCAAGGAAACTATTTGCACATACAGAGGAGGAAGATCTTTGTCCACCGTAGTAACACTAAGCACCCGTTCAAAGTCTTGAATGTTTTGTTTCATTTCATGCGATAGCTTGTCAAGGTCCGGAAGCTTCGCGATGCTGGGATAATATGCTCGAGCCACATACAACAAGTCTTTCATCTTTCTAACAGTGAAATCATTCACTTTTTCCTTGTGATTGCGACGCCATAAACAATAGCTGCCATATTTTAGCTCACATAATTTCTCACCCTCATCAATGTCTTTGATATTATTAGTGGCATCAGGCATAGCACCAACATCTTTGCTCAGCTTTTTCTTTGCCAAGTCACCAACATCTGTGTTCTGCTTTTGTTTTGCCAGGTCATTAACACCTGTGCTCTGTTCTTTGTGGGTCAAGTCACCAACACCTGTGCTCTGTTACACATATCAAAGGTTAATCTTATTATTGTTTCAGGACGAAAAGAATTAACCAACATGTAAAAATTCATTTTTGTGATGAGAACATGTAAAAACATAAGGTTGCAGAACTACATACATTTACTCCTAAGCGTTCTTTGGGCAATCCATCCAACAAAGGAGATCCTGGAAAAACAATATTTGCAAAGAGGAATAGCTTAAAAATCAAGATAGATCTAAAGGTTACACAAACTATATCCAGTAAAAAGGAAAGAGACAGGATATATTAAAGAAAAGGCTAAACACCAAAGGGTGTGTTTGGTATGAAAGAAATGTTTTCCATGGAAAATAAGTGAATTTTTTACTTATTTGTTGGTGTTTGCAAACTAGAAGAAAGTATTGTCAGAAACACATTTTATACAATCTAGGCACACACTATGCGGTGGCAGTCAAGGGTAGGAGTGTGAGGGTGATGGGGATGAGGCTACGAGGGAGGATGTGGAGTGTGATGGAGAGTGGCAAGTAGACAATTAACATGGAATGTCACTTATGGAACTTGTTATCTCTGCTTCCACTAGGGAGGTCATTTTCCTCTTCTTTTTTTCTTGACGCAGGAACAACCATTTTCCTCATTTTTAAGGAACTTGTTTTCCTAAATGAAATGTTTTCCAAAAGTTTTACCAACCAAACATGGAAAAATTAATAAGTATTTTCCGTCAAACCAAACACACTGTACTTGCTACATGAATGTACATAATCATAGAATATTGTCTGTATCTATTACATAAATTGTTTGTATATGTAGCATGCACAGACATAGTTACACATTATAAAGCAAGAGACATCTTCCTCTTCAGAGAATTAAGTTGGAATATCCTACCAGCAGTCTTGTTCTCCACTTTCCGAACAACAATATTTCCCCCAAAATCCTGAAAAATGGTGAAGAAAAGTCAATCAAATAACTTATATACAAAGTAAAGACTAAAACTGTGGAACAAGTATAAATACACCCGTTTTTAACTATTAGATGTGATTTCTTCCAAGATCAAAGAACAAGTGATAAAAGAAAGCTGAAATTACAGAGAAGTTTGAGAAATGTGGATTACCTTAATTATTTAATGTTCAAACTACCTTTGTGTGTCTCAATAATGTCGGCTTTCTTCTTGAAACTGGAAAAAAAAGAAGTTTCAAAAAAGAAAGCTCAAATTATTGAGATAAGCAGTGGTAGTTTGAACATTGAACAACTAAGGTAGTCCACATGTCTCAAGCTTCTCAATAATAGATATTTTCAACATCAAGATTCTTTCTATATCTCTTCTTTTTATAAAGTATGAAGCTTCTCTTCTTTTTTCCCCTTTCCCATCTAATGGTATGGTCAAATCACTAATTTTTTTTTAAATAATCGCAGTGTTTGGGCTAATTCGGGTGCACCTTGACTAATTTCATGGGATATTTGCCACCTCCCACCAACAAACAAGTACTAGTGTTAAATACGAGGTAACTCAGTCCACCAAGGCTAAGACACCAAGATAGATGAAAAGAAATCACGTAGTATTTTTGTCTCGGATAGTTTTTGAACCTGAGACCTCATGGTTCTTAATCCACTTTATTGACCGCTAGGTCATACCCTTGGGTGTGGTATTTTAAAACTTCTAAGCGAAGAATTTGCGTTGTGAAGTAGAATAAGAAAGCAAAATGGATGATAAGCAAGATCAAGCATCTAGAGCAAACGAATTAAAGTAAGAAGACCCAAACGAGCAACTGCCAAATGCTGATTGACAGTAATAATAGTGATGTCTATTCATGTGAAGCTGCATGCTTCCTGATTAGATCAGTACCTATGCATGAGTCCAAAATTGTGTTATATAGGTAAATCACATGCAAGTTCAAAAGAGGATACTAAAACTTCTAATATCTACACATAATGCATCAATAAATTTAAGGGTTTCACTTTCATGGTTGCTTGAATTGGTTGTAACATGCTTTATTTATGATTTCCATAATCTGCTACTATAATAAGCACGTTAGCAACTTTTGATTCCTGATTCCTCCACAATTGTTTATCTTATGTCTTCTTGTCTTAAATTGCTTGTGAAGTACTTTCAACTCTATAAGAAAGTAAATTACGGCCTAGAATTTCAAAGTTAAAAATATGTAAAAGAATTATCACAATATTCGATCCAAAAAAACTTAAAGAGTATCCTTTATTCTGGTTGAAAATCATATAAAGAAATGTTTACCTTTGAAATCATTCCACAAAAGTGCTAAAACAGATAGTCAAGCAGTTAAAGACAGGTACCTGGAAATAGTATTCCAAGAATATAGACTATTGTTGCAATAACTTGGGCACAAAATCCACACAATAGGTGGACAATGAAACTAGTAGAACCAAATAAAAGATTCTAGTGGTGTTACTTTTCATATGTTCAAGAATTGACAAGAATACTTCATAGCCCATGACTTAAAATTGGAAGAAATCATGATCAACGTCAATGGTGGAACAAGGGAATGTAAATGTGGGAAAAACTTGCAAGTCTGAAATTCTCAAACGTGTTTAGGGCTTCAGCTCGCTTGATGTGCGCTTCAGTGTCGTCATCAAGGGCATGCTTTCCCTTGCCAATGAGCCTCTTCTAATGCGGCAAAATTAAGCAATTGATATAATACTTTATCATAATATTTTTTTCAATTTCTTTTTCATGTATATTTTATTCATGTTTATAATTATTAGTGTTGGACTAAATATATATAATCATATTTTTTTCTCCCGTTGCACCTTTTTCTATTAAAGCCCACGCACTATTTGCGCTTAAAGCACCATCAGATTAAGAACTCTTTTGCGCTTTTTGCTTTTGATAAAACTAGTAATTAGAAGGTTAAAATATCTTCAGCTCATACAAGGAGTCAAATAGTGCTAACAATGTGATATTGAGAAGCTTTTCTTTTAAAATAAGCTCCAAGTAAATAAAAAGGTTGGACACTTCCTATATGTGCCCTGCATCAAAGGGAATAAAAAGGGCATCTTCAATTCTCTTCATAGAGAAAAAAGAAAAAGGGTATATCTTCAAATCAAACAAGCTTCAATCAATAAAATGATATCCCAATAGAAGAATCATGACAAAAGACATCATATGCTCTATGGAACTCATAATAGGAAAAGTTACTGCATTAACTCTCTCGGGTCATCAGCAGGTTGATTGGTTAGGTGAATGGTGGAAAACAATCTTGTTCTCCAAATGAGACATATTATTTTCAGTCCTTTCAAAAACTTTTTCTTCAACCAGGATGTGACATGACATATCTTTCTTTCTCCTGACCTTCCCCTCAACTTATCCTTGTCTTTTTTTTTCCGTTCATATTCAGACAAATCTATCCATCTATCCAATTATACCCAAAACTGAAAGACACGACACTAGTAGGGAACAATTTCAGGTCCCCTATGAAGTATCATGGAGATTTCAGCATAATTGAGAACTCTATTTCAAGAAGCACTTAGGAACATCCTCCTAAACATGAACTTTTATGTCAATGCATTCTTCACACAGAAATATACAATTACTAGTCTTAAACTTGTACTGGAACGACTATAAACTTAGACAAACCCACACAAGTTTTAATCATCAGTTCTTACCATGGAATGTGGTTGATACTTAATTCAATGCTAGCTCTAGATGTAGAGGCATATGCAAACAGCAAAACTATATGAATTGGAAAAAGAAGGAAATAGTGGCAGGACCACTCTCTTAAATCATGGAAGCTGCATTTGCATTAGTATATAGTTACAGTTGTCATGTTAAGTAGAACTAAATGGCAAAATATGATGTTTTATCATTAGTTATCATTGAAGGTCTGAATTAAAGTTAATTATCAGTGTCATAATATTGAGAAAATTGAAGAATAAGAATAAAAACCGCATGCATCCGTTAAAAGGTTTAATAGCATATCTCAAGTAGTTTAACATACAAGGATTAGCACAAATCAAGCAGTCTGCAGTCATATATGTATAGATCCTAAATCTTCTTGATCGTCACCTATTCAACTGTCAGTAGTCAATCACATACTCAGAGAACCATCCTTCTTTTTCACTAAGTCAATGATTATAGCATTTTGTTCTTATGACCATTAAAATTACTTTATCAATTGAGGTAACAATGGATATTGGAAAATCATGGTTTGAGATTTGATTATTGCTTCTTATTTTCAATACATCCAGTATCTTATCTTCTCAGTTTGATCTTCAGTCATACATCACAATGTTTCCAAGTCTAAATAATTTATTTGCAACACCAAATTTTGTTCATGTAAAAACAGCAGAATATGAGGATGAATATAACATGAAAAGGAAAGCAAGGCACACCATTAACAATGAGAAGGTCGTAATAACACACATCATAAATTATGCTAACCTATTCACAGTTAAAATCAATTTTAAGAAGAACTCTCCAGAATAGCCCAACTAGTAAGCTTTACGTATGTCTATGTCCATTTTCAAGGAAAAACGTCCATTATAGCAATTTTCCTAGTCAGTAACAGTCCATTCAAATTGCAAAACTTAAACTCTTAGAAAACATTATCAGAAAAGAAATTTAAAAAAAAGACCTTCGGAAGAGTTGGTTCCAATCTTTGTATTAGGTCATCCACATGTGTTGATTCATCATCCTGCACCAAGATACCGGAAAACTGTTAGTTACGTCATGATCACATTTCCTCGGTGAGTGCACACAAAATGCAACAATGAACAAAAATATGTTGCCTATTAGAGACCTAGAATCAGGAATTAAGATAGTCCACTTCTTCTACTGACTAAAAATTTCAAAATGACCAATAATAAAGCAGCTCATGAGGTTACTTGTAGAGAAGAAATTACCTCCGACTGATTCCCAATCTTAGGAGTATGTCGACCATAGATTCTAAGTCCACCCTGATTCCATCAGGAGTTCCCCAGTTTAGAAAATCAATAAGTAGTTATTAAATAGCAATATCATTAAAATGCTGCAGGTTACTTACTGAAGCTGAACTTTGTTGTGTTGTTGTATATACTGCAAAGGTTAAATGCCAGATCAAGTTAGAGCAAATCATTCTAAAAAATGGTAGAACTAAAAAGCTTCATCTAGATAAGACTTCTTCATCTTTATCTAAAAAAGCTTTTATCCATAATGACATGACAAAATCACGGTTTGTTACTCTTTTGTTATCTCTCCTCTTCTGTTCTCTTTATATATATTGGTGTTCTCTTTTCAGCAGGGAAGAGGGGATCGGGGAATAAGGAACCATTCTTCGATCTAGGAAGCCAATTAAAGTTACTACAAATGCTATTGGATGGGTTGATAAACTTGAATGTTCTACCTTCCATGTGATGGCAAAAAGGATTTAAACTTGAAATTTGACCAAAGAAGATAGAGATTGCATAATTGCACTACAAATTTGCATTATTAGAGCAGGTTAAAAAACGACAATCATGGATCCAATTTCAATTTGCAATGATCACAAGTTGTTGGCATTTCAAACAATTGGGTTTATTGTTATTACCGGGAGAGTTAAAACCGTTATGGAGGCCAAGCATGAACACCAGAGGCACGAGCAATGAAAGTAAAACGAGACCTAACACCGCAATCACCAAACCTTTCCATCGTCTCTTCGCCGGAAGTATCCCACCCTTCATCTCTTCCTCTTCCTAATCCTCCTCCTCCTTTCGTTTGCCTTCCACCTCTGCAATTCGCTTAGATTTGTTCTCCTTTCCTCAACTGCCAACAGTTTTTGTCCCAAATCTAGACGATAGGACAATGTGTGTGTCCGGTAATTGTTTCTCCGGCGCCGTCGAAGGATCGTCCGGCCGAGGCCCGGTGGGGTGAAGCCGAGAAGTAGAGATCGATCTGATTGGAAAAGGTAAAAGACAATAACAAAGCGTAAAGATCTGATGGTCACTAACTATTTTGGTAGCTATTCGATATGCCAATATGGTCCCCAACTTTATTAATGTAGTAATAATAGGAAAACATAATAAATCCTCCCAATCTCATCTATAAATTACGAAGGCTCTAAAAAAATTGATTGAACTTTTTATCATTCACTAAAAAATTTTATTTTATATAAAATTATTTTTTTATTATTTTTTTAAATTATTATATTATTATTTTAATAATATTAAATATAATAAAATTTAATGAAGAATGTTTTCTGGTTAAATTAAGAATTCTTTTTCAACTAAACTAGACGGGTTAAATTAAGAATTCTTTTTCAACTAAACTAGCCTTGTTTCAAAAAGAAAATAATCAAAAACTACTTTCAAAATAATAACGAAGTTTTCTTTAAAAAAAAAAATACCTAAAAAAAAAGCTCCCAACCCACCTCATCCCACAAAAAAAAAATAGGTTCAATAACTATAAAAAAAAGGTAAAAAAAATTTAAAAAGAGTCTTGATCCAAAAAAGAAAAGAATAAAAAAATAAAAATAATAAATCAAAAAAAGGTTTTAAAAAATAAAAAAATCCAAAAAAAAAACATGCCCCGTGGAAAGATGTGATTTCTAAATATTAATGTAATTTATAATATTGATTTTTAATTATATGAAAAGAAGTGATAAAATAAGGATTTCTGATTGGAGAAAGACTCTAAATCTTCCTTATTTGATAGTTTTCTACTTATTCCTATTTGAATCAAGAAACTTTGCCGCCGCTACGGAAAATCCTAATTTACCTTGGGTTCTAATTAGTGATAAAATCTTTATGTATAGGACCTTTATAAATAATTTTTTTTTTTAAAATGAATAGGATTAATTCATAGTATTTTTCTTTTAAATTTTTTTACCTTTATACATCTCACGTTGTTTAATTTTTTTTTCATATTGTCGTATTTTGTATTTATCTATCCCAATCATTTATATTTTAATAACGCATTTTTAGTTTATTTTGCAGTGTCATGACATAATTCATGAACTCTTCCATTTTGAAAAAAAATAGAAAAAGAGTTGACGATAACTATTGATTATTGTCTTATTGGTGAGTAACACATTCATTTTTTTGCATCAAATTTGGAATAATGGTATTTTCTATTGAAATATCTACCTTACTGGCAAGTAATTATTTAATTTTTAAATAACTATACATACTTGAATTTCTCTTAACAAATTAATTTCATATTTCTAATTCAAAGATCGTAAAAAAGTACCGCACAAAGAACGGAAGACAGTCGTTCGAAGTAGCACTCATGCTTGAGAGAGTAAGCAACATCCAATATAATTTATTATTTTTAATAAGAACAAACCTACTAATAAAAGTTGAACCCGACAATTCTTTGAAAAAAATTATTCCTAATATTAGACTTTTAGTACTAATAATATTTAAATATATTTAACTATATCATTTTTTTAGTTTTACCACTATTCATTACAAATTTGTATTGTTAGAATAGAAATATACTAAGAATATATTTAAAAAAAAAAAAGTCTATAATTTGTCTATAATAAGAAAAAGATATAGATCAATACAAATTAACAATTTAAAATTTATTTTATCTTTGTCAATGAGAAATTGACATTTAAAGAGTCGTATTATTTTTATGCTATATAGAAAACATGTTAATAAAAAAAATGTTTACTATGTGAAAATTAAAGTCAACTTTATCACATTATTCGCCAAAAATAAGAAAAAAAAGGTTTGGAAATATTTTTATACAGTTAATTTTTTTAGTCTTATTAGTGACAAAAGTGTCTTTAATAATTTATCCTTTTGTGGGAGGAAAAATATCATAGTAGAGGTAGTATATATATTTTTTAATATATTTATTAATAGACGCATGATACACATGCAATACGCATATATTAAATTAATATTACTTTAACAATATGAAGGTCCTTAGAAATATTGATTGAATTTTTTACTCTCATTAAAAGGCTTTGTAATAAGGAAATTATCATTTCCTATTTTCCTCAAATTATTATTTGATTATATTTAAAATTAAGGAGTTCTAAAATATATGATAAAAGAAAATATATTTTTAAAAATTAAGAAGTCTCAAATATATGAGAAGAAGAAAATATAAGGTAAGAGATATTACAAGAATTAATAATTAAAGAATTCTAAAATATATAGCAAGAGAAAAATATATTTTAAAAATTAAGGAGCCGTAAATATATTGTAAGAGAAAGTTATTTATGGTAAGAAGTATTAGAAAAATTAATAATTAAGAAATCTTAAAATATATGATAATAGGAAAAAATTAAAATTATTCCATTTACTTAGAATTGTGTAGGTTATGTATAAAAAAAATCTTGTAGAAAGCGTTATTCCCGAATGAGGTTTGATAAGTCTAAATTTGAATTAGTTAGACTTCAATGTGGATTCTGAATATCGAATGAATAATTAAAAAAAATCATAATAAGAATTTTCAAATATTTATAATATTTAATTTAATAATATCGACTTTACACACACGTGCAACGCACGTATGCTAAACTATTACATAAATAAATAATTGAGGGGGAATCTTAGTACCTCAGTTAATTGGCTACCTGAACTCTCACCTTTTTGGTAAGGGTTTGATTCCCCATATTATAATTCCTTTCCCATTTTCCGACTGAATTCTCTTAAAAAAACATAACAATAATAATCAATAAATAAGCTACAAAAACTATTATTTCATTATATGTAACAATAATCAATAAATTAGCTACAAAAACTATTATTTCATTATATGTAGATATGTTAAATTCAATATTTTGCGGATAATGGTTCGGTTATCAGTATTTGTACATATTGAGCTTTAATATTTTGAAATATCAAACTTATTGTTAAAATGTAACGACTTGACCTCGTTGTTATGGATAGGTCAATAGAGAAGGAAATTAGAAAATTCTAAGTAGTAAATAGGTAATTTCTAACCTAAGCCAAATTTGGACAAATTTTGAGCAATGTGAGATCTAGGGAAATCTAGTAATAAATTGGGAGA
This sequence comes from Solanum rostratum, assembly GCA_029948455.1. Taxonomy (NCBI): domain Eukaryota; kingdom Viridiplantae; phylum Streptophyta; class Magnoliopsida; order Solanales; family Solanaceae; genus Solanum; species Solanum rostratum. The sequence continues at coordinate 54,679,285 of CM057055.1, forward strand.
TGGATTGCAAGTTTGATCATCCCAAGTAAATCTCCAAGATAAGAAGGAGCATTTACAGCTTTGCGGAACGAAATTCGAATGAGTATAACTCTCGAAATTGATCTTAGTGCTAAGAATATGTTTTGGGACGTCATGATTTGATAGTGTGTTGTAAATTTGGTGTCTGGATGCGAGTTACGAAATTTGTTTCCGTGCAACCTGCTATGATGGGGGTAAGTTACCGCTATGACAGGACAGTGGCGAGTTTAAACCCTAGAAAGTCTCAAACGAAGTATTATTTCTCCCAATTTGTCCTTGAGAGACCAAATACGACGTATGTTAGTTTCTCATCCCCCATGGACGATTCTCTTGACCACTTTCTCCAAACTTTTAGCTATCGCCAGAAATGAACAATCTAAAAACGAGTCTCCCATGATAGTGTCAGCAACAACTTAGCTATATTCGGCCAGGGCTCGATAGAAGATTTTTACCAAGGCATCATCCATGAACTTGTGGGCAAGGACACTCTTTAGGCATTTTGTGAACCTCTTCCACGTAGTACTGATCGAATCACCAAGCAATTGCTCGAAGTTATTGATCTGTTCCTTCAATTTCAGCTTTTTTGACCTCGGAAAGAACCTCTCCAAAAAGGCCTTCTACATTTCCGTCCAACTAGTGATTGAACTCTGTGGGAGCTTGGATAACTATAACGTTGCATCGCTTGTGAGAGACAATGGGAAGACACGGAGCCCAACGACATCTATGGACAGATTTTGACTTCCCATCATGCTCTTGTAGACGAAGACAATGTGGTGTAGATGGTTATGCAGATCCTTTAATGTTAGGCCCGCGAACAACCCACGATTTTGTAGTATTTGAAGTAACCCACTCGAAATGACAAAATTTTTGTCATCCGGTAATGGAGGTGACACAATAGCTCCAATGGCATCCATAACCATAGGATCAAGCGGATATTGATTGCATATGTGAGCCGCGACTTGAAGATCCTGTGGAGGTGGATTAACATCTTCAAGTGGAGGTGGGTTATTATTACTATTATTTTGGTTCAGTGCTAAATTCACTGCCTCATTTGCAGCGTTGTTTGCATTGTTCTAGGTCATTCTTCTTAGTGTCTTCTGGATCTCAGGGTCAAATAGAGTCAAGGGTCTACCTCGACTATGAGTGTTGTGCATATACTACACCTGCACGCTAAAACAAAACAAAAATGTAAAATGAGGGAAGTAAGGATTAATTCTCAAATTGTTCAAATTAAACCAGCCTAAGCCGTATTCCCCGATAACGGCGCCAAAATCTTGATGTCGTGCAAGCTATACCTCCTTTTTGAAGGTTTAAGCGGTCATTGTCAAGATATATAACCTAACCAAGGTTAGGATCAAAACCATAAGGAATATGGTCAGACTCGGAGTAATTGCAAGCAAGTCAAGTGAATTAACCTACTTATCTCCAAAAAGGGAGTGGGGGTTTGTAATTGCAAGAAAGTAAACCTAAACTAAAACAAGTGTTGTGAAACCAGTGAGAGAAGTAACTAGGAAATTGTGTTCCCCATGATTCCCTAACTTAGTATTATCAGATAATCGTAATATTTTCTAGTGTGTAGCATGCAGGACAGTAAGTTAAGTTTACCAAACCCTTTGATCCAGGTGAGAGATAAATTTCACTACGTGATTTGATCTATCCCTGCAGTGTGACACTACTAACCCTTACCTGTTGCTCCAGTACAACCTCCCCTTGATCCAATTCGGTTGATTAAATGAGAGGAATCACATTGAATCTTGTTAATTAATCTTTTTGGCCATTCATTACTACCTTGATCCAGTCAGTAACAACTAGGCAAGTTCTAACATTGGCCACGTTAAAAAGCAATCAAAACAAAGAAAATTTATTAATACATGGATGCACACTTTCCAAGAATTATGGGTTATCCGGTTTTACCTTGTTAGTTCTTCATGATTCCCACAACCCTAGTTGTGGATTTAGCTATGCATAATCATTATAGATGAAAGAATCATGATATAGAATAACATAATTAGGCAATTACAATGATAAAGTTAAAAATAAGAAATCCCAAATTATTCACTAGAAATCACAAAGTAACGTTTTTGATATAAAAATCACAAAGTATGAAGTCACAAAGTTGATTCTCAAATATCTCGTGTGTCTCTCTGTCCTTCTCTGTCTAAAAACCTATTTATAACAAGTAAAATACAAGTCTAAAATAAAATAGAAAAATTGGATTCGGCAAGCTTTACGACCAGGGTTACAGGTCGTACAAACTTTTACGACTCATACCTGGGATTCGTTGTCTTTATTCTTCAAAATCTACAATCACTTCTACGAGACCTTTCTACGGATCGTATTCAGACTTAGAACCCATATAGAGTTTCATCTGATAGCTTTCCAGAAACTTCTCTAATTCTGATTCTCAAAGCACGAAATTTAATCCACGACTCGTATAATATTCTACGGCTCGTTTGACAATTCATGGATGCAACTTCAGAAAATATGCCCTTCATTGGATCTCAACCACGAAACCACTCGACGGCTCAAGAAAGTTTCCAGAGGTCCGTAGAGTGCTTCGTACTTCTTCAGAAACTCAGCATCTACAACACTTTGCCCAAAATCATGCCAAATCCTTTAATTCTGAAAACAAACATAAAAACACATCAAATCCACTAACATCGCTTTGAAAGCACACAAAGTTCTAAGTTTTAAGCATCAAAAGTACTGTATTTTGACAACACATCAGTGACCTCCATCTGTGAATTAACTGGCATGCCTATCTATATATGAAAATACTCTATTGCTGTAGTGTTTCTTTGATTTTCCTTGTTCTGATGCGAAGATAACCCACTTGCGTTTTGTCCGTATTCAACTGCACTTTACACTATTTTGGTAACTGACTGTATCCGCTTCTATTATCCTCTATGAATGCACTAGCTGCTAAAGCATAAGCTAGTAAATTACCTTCATGAAAACATGCAGAATTTGAACTTGCAACTTTTTAGAAATACCCTTTGATTCCTTCATAGTATCTATCGGTTCCCAAGGAATATTCCATTCCCTAGATAAAATATTTTTCATAGTCAATAAATCAGTTGTCGCGCCCTATTTTTCCTCGCGGAGAAACGGGAACATGGACGACGTCGTGGCAACGACTCTTTTGGGATTTTTAATTTCTTAGAGTCGCCACCTAATGAATTAAGGTGCATTAGGACACCATTCTAGCCTAAGGGTCAAAGGTCAACCAGAGAGAGGGTAAGGGCTCAAATTACCTCGAAGGGAAGGTGTTAAGCACCCTTCAAGGTCCGCGAAAGGCGGGTCCCGACCGTGTCTCGTATTTATTAAGTGGGGGTGAAAACACAAGTAAAGGTCTCTTTTAATATTTTTCTAAGTTAATCCTAAGTGACAAAAGTTTGAGCAAAATACAAGTAATAAATGAGTTAAACTAAGTTGGTTATTAAATTCTCGGATCAGACGCACTTGGTTTATTACCAAGCCCCAGGACGAAAACAAAGGTTTCATCCTATTGGGGTTAAGCGTATGTCATCCTTTCCGAGTCCTAACTACCCCTACCCCCCTCCTAAGTCCATTTATTAATTAATTTAAGAGGCGCATTAAGTAAAAATGAAAAAATCTAACGTTTCCTAGAAATGCCTAACGTCCCCCTTAATGTCCAAGAGGCGTTGGACTCCTATTTAGGTGGTTCTAGACTCAACTTAGGTTTCCTATTAAGGACTCGCGTCAACACAAAAAATGACAAACAAGACAGATTGAAGAAAGTCTCAAGTTAGCCTCTCAAATAAATTATCTAGCATGCTTGCAAATAAATGGGGTGTAAAATGAGGTGCTCAATGCGATTCTCAAATTTAAGTAACATATTCTGAAGTTTAAGTAAAGAAAAGAAAAAAAACAAATTTTCATATTTAAAACGTAAATTCAAAGAGGCAATTATTAAGGATCACTATGTTATATGCATTAGAATTAAATTAGGTCTCACGGGTATGATTTTTCTAATATAGGGGAATTTAAAGGCGATAACTTAAATTTCTATAACGTGATTTTTCAACATAGAAAAAGAAAACAACTTTAATTCCTATGCTTTTTCTAACGTAATGAAAAGAAAACATTCTTTTATCCCTATATGCATGATATGAAGATTAGCGGGAAAACATCCTTTTTTAAATATAGGCAGGATTCTCAATATAGAAAAAGGAAACATCTTTATCAACATGGGCATGATTATTAACACAAAAAAAAGATGTCACTTTAAATCCTAGGAGCATGATTTTCTAACATAGGATATCAAACAATATATACATATTTAGGCATAATTATTAACATAAAAGGAGGATATGATTTTTTTTTATTTTTTAACATAACTTTACATCCTATTACATAATTCAAGCACATAAAGCATTTGGGAGCATAAAGAGGTATGATATTTCCTAATAACATGCTTTCTACAACATAAAGCACAAAAGACTTCGTAAGAATGTCACTCAATTTAATTGAAACGCATCGCGATTGAATTAGGTGCGACTTATATTTTAGAATAAGCTAAACCTACTTCTTTCATTATTATTACCGTTCTTTATATTATTAGGCCTAACGAGAAATTTGCCTATGCAAGCGTGACAAGCGAATAGTAATTTCCCTCCCCCCTTGTTTACTAGATCCCCCAGATTGTTTTAATTACATCACGATATAAACAACAACAATAGCAGAGAATAAATATACAAAAATGAACACAACAAAATGTGAGAATGGTAACTTTTCCGGTCCACCGAATCCGTCCCGTCCCCTTTGAGGCCTGTTCAAACAAAGAGACAAACGTAGATAAAAGTAAAAGAGTACTAACCGATATATATGACTGTATAAGCACAAAAAAAAATGTTCAGAATAGTCTCCAAAGCCTTGTTCAAGCTCCTCTTTTTCTTTTTCAGAGAGAATGAAAATATACAGTGAGTCTTTTCTTTTTTTTTTTCTTTCTGTCCTCTTTTCTTTGGCATAGGAGGAGTATTTATATAGGAAAACGAAGGAGGATTATTAAGGAAGAAAATAAATTGGGAATCAATCAAGGATCAATTTCAGAATCAAATCAGGATCAATTTCAGAATCAATTAGTCCCAACAGCTTCCGTAAATAAGAAATTCTAGATCAGTTATGCCAAAATTGAAGATAGCTTGCCCAACTTAAAATAAACACCCAATCAGGATCCTAATTAGTCCCCTAATCAGTCCCAATAACAGTCATATACTCAAAAAAGGAAGCTTAATCTCAAAATATTTTACGAATTTCAGCTAATCAGCCCAATCACTTAGTCAATTAAAAAGAAAAATTGGAGAGAGGAGACTGAATTAACAAACAAACAGTTTAACATTTTTAATCACAAATAAAGCATGAAATCCCATAACTAACTAAAAATCAAAGCAAGAAAATGATAAACGGGATACTTCCCTCAATATTTCGGCTGGTTTGGGTTCCTCGCAAGTATTCCGGTTGCACGGGACTTCCGGCGACATGTCGGTACCCTGCCTTGCTTGGGAATGGGGTGTTTGATGGCCACCGGGGTCGGTTTTGGGGTTGATTCAGGGTGGAGATGAGGGAGAGACAGAGAGGAGGGCGGCAGAGGTGGCTGGTGGCGTTGCGTGGGGTTGTGGTGGAGGAGAAGGAGACGGGGGAGAGAGGGAGAGAGGGAGGCGCCGTTGATGGTTGTTGTTGCTGCCAGCGACAGCCACGGGAGAGGAGAGTTGCGGCGAAACTAGGGAGAGGAGAGTTGCGGCGCCGCTAGGGACTGGCAGCGGCGGGGCTGCGGGGATTTTGGAAGAGAGGGAGAAAGGAGAAGAGAGGGAGCAGCGGCTGCCGGCGGGGAGAGGGAGATGCCGGCAGCCATGGTTGTGGGGTCGCGGCGGAGGGGAGTGAGAGTGAGGGTGAGGCGGCGGCTGGGCGGTGAGGAGTGAAGAAAAAGGGGCAAAATTTAGGGTTAGGGGTTTAAATAAGAGAAGAGTGGGTTATCGGGTCGAATCCGGGTCGGAAAATGGATATCCGGATTTAAGTAATAGCCCAAAATTGCGAATTGAGACACCAATTGGTGATTCTGCTTTAAAATCTAGCCACGAAATTAGAATTTTAGCCGTGAATTGGTGATCCAGATTTAAAAGTTAGCTATAACTTAAGATTTTAACCGTAAATTGATAATTTTGGGTTAAAAATTAGCCACAACCTGTAAAATATTAAGATTAAGCAACAAATTGGTGATTCGGTTTAAAAATTAACTCAAAGTTTTAAGAAATTAGGCCATAGCGACAAGAAATTAGAAATACTTGCTTATTATTATTAAAATTTTGGTAGATGAAATGAAAAAGACAAATTCGTTTAATTCGCCTCTTATTAGCAAATCAATTTAAACTAAAACGTAAGAAAGGTCAAGGGTCGGTCAAAATCGGGTGTCAACATCAGTCTCCAGGATGATCCTAGTAAATGATATTATAGCACAATATCTTAAACCTTGCAAAATTGCTATTGCCTCAACTTAACTATTTGAAGACATTCATATCCTTTATATTTCTGCCCAAATCAGATCAGCCTTATAATCTCTGATACAAAAAGCATAGGAACTTTCCTCTGGGTTGCCTTTAGAGGCTCCATCACAATTGCATTTTATTTGCCCCAACCCAGACATTCTCCAAATTATATTCAAGGCATACAACTAGAGCCTATACTGGAGAAAATAGTTAACAATCTCTACCCAACTTGTAGGATATTGAATTCAAGGATAGGACACCTTAATGAACTAATAAATATTGTGTTTACATTGTCTAATCAGATTCCTTAGGCCGACATCCTTATCATGTCTTCAAGCATTTCTTCTTTTCCATAGCTCCCACAGTACCACAGCCGGAACAATTCTATAAGTGTTCCTTAATTTGCTAGGACCTTTAACTTTCACCATTGAATCACCATCTGTTGAAGATAGATCATTGAGATAATAAGCCCTACACCTTTAGCAAAATGTTCCTATAACTTCTGAGCAACAGAAGCGGTTAAAAAAGATGTTGCATGGTTTCCTGGTGATATACTGCACAACAATAGCATCTAGATACTATGTTTATCTTCATTTTGTATAAATTGTCATCAGTGGCAACCCTCCTTTTCCACAACCTCCACAAGAAGAAACTAATTTTAAATGGCAATCCCTTTACCCAAATATTTGACAACCAATTCCATTCATCCTTCTACTTTTTTATGAACTGAAAGGCAGATTTGACTGAAAAAATTCCCTTAGAATTCCCCATCTATCAAGTGGTATCTCTTTTCTCATTTAGTGCTAGTATAACACTGTCCTTAATGTGATGTGCCATATCTTCAGAGATGTGTTCTCTTAGCTTATTATAGACCTAATTATTACCTTCAATAAAACCCTTAATTTCTAGCTCTGATCTATCCTCTTCAATAAAGTATAAAGTCCCTTGTTGTGTTTAATTATCAAACCATAAACTACATGACCCAGCCTTTATTTGCCACCAAATCTGATAGTATATTTCTTCTCTTACCTTTATTAATTTCTTCCAAACATGTGAACCACGCCTTCCCTGAGCAAGAATAGGATGACTTGCAATATTCATTCCACATATATGTACCCTTTAAGGAATTTGTCCCCACTCTAAAGTTCCATCATAACTTGGCAAATAAAGCTTTAGACACATCAAATAAAGATCTGAAACTAATTTCATCCTATTTAACAAGATAGCACACTGTCTCCAATGCAACCCAGTGCTTCCCTTTCACACCACCTATTTTTCCCCAAATGAACTTTGCTAAGAGCTAATGAATTCTGTTAATAACTCCTTTAGGAGGATTTATAATTGATAGAAGATAAATAGGCATTGATCGCAAAACTTTAGCAATCAGAATATATCTTCCTCCAAAGGATAATGTCTTATTTTGCCAATCTATTATTCTTTTGTTCACCTTAGCAACAATTTCTTCAAAATATGCAATCCTTTTTCTTCCATAAAAATAGGACACCTTAAATAAATAAAGGAAAGATGTTTATTCAATCTATGTGTAACTGCAACTTGTGTCTTGTCATATAGATAAAAGAAGCACTGCTCTTGTTAATTAGCTGTCCAAACATCTGTTCATATTTTCCCAAGACACTCATCATCAATCTTACAAACTTCTTCTCCCCTGGATAGAAAGAGTCTATATAGGCCAGGTGATTAATATTTGGACTCTACTTTGGCATACCAAATTCTTTGCAATCTGACAACTCATTTAATTTATTTAGCCCCCTAGATAATATTTCAGCAGCAATAATAAATAGCATAGGAGACAATGGATCTCCTTGTTTTAAACCTCTAGAAGATTAAAAGAAACTATATGATTGCCCATTATTAATGATTGAATACCCATTGTTGGAAAGCAGTCTCCAGACCAAATCAATAATTACTTTAGAGAAATCAAACTTCCTCATAACCTTCGAGAGAAACACCCATGACAAACTATCATAAGCCTTAGCCATATCAAACTTAACTACCACATTTTGCCATTTTCTCCTCAATATGATATCTCTTACAATCTCCTGAGACAACAAAATATTTTTTGTAATGCTCTTTCTTTTTATAAAAAACCAGTCTAATTAGGGGAGATTATCTTTGGAAGAACTTTGGCAATTCTTTCATGAATGATTCTGGATAAAATTTTGTTAATAAAGTTACTAAGGGTAATGGGCCTAAGATCCATAAAGGCCTTCACACACTCCTTTTTAGGAAACAAAACAAGATCGGTATGAGAGATAAATCTTGGTAATATATGGCCACAAAAAAGCCTTTGCCAATCTAGTAACATCTTCTCTAATGGTCCCCCAACAATGCTGAAAAACATACATACTTGAGAATCCATTCGGATCACAAGGACTGTCCCCATTTAAATCATTAACCACAACTTTAACTTCATCAATTATTGGTTTCTTTGTCATCTGGTCATTCTCCTTTTGTGTTATGATGGATGGTATATTTTTCATCACATCTGGATACTCCTTAATTGCAGCCTCTTGAAACCGATCCTAGAAAAATTCCACAGTAGCAGCCCTTATTTGCTCCTTAGACGAGGCCAACATACTTGTTCTATCTTCAATTTCACTTATATGAAGTTTCTTTCTTTTGCCTCTCACCACTGAATGAAAGAATTTTGTATTTCTGTCCCATCTTTAAACCATTTCAAACAAGCCTTTTGTGTCTAATATTCCTCTTCAATATCCCAAAATCTTGTCAACTTAGCCTATGCTCTTCTTAATTCTTGACAATTTTCCTGAGAAGGATTGATTTCAAATTGACTTTCTCGAACACTATTCATATCCTCTAAAGTAGCTACCTTTTCAAAAATATTCCCATAAGCATTTTACTCCAAACTGTTAAGACCCTCTTTACGTTTTTAAGCTTTGCATGAAATTCAGTGAAAGAATTCCCTGAAAAATTGATATTCCATGCTTCTTGGACCACTTTCTGAAACTGAGGATGTTCACCTAAACGTTTAGAAACTTAAAGGGATTTGAAATATTATCATCTTCAATGTTGCATTGAATAGATGAGGGTGAAAGATCTGATCCTTGTCTGATCAGATGATGCACTATAGAACTAGGAAGAACATCTAGGAAGCTTGGTTCACCAACACCCTATCCAAATTTTTAAATATGCAGTTTGCCTCTATCCTTCCATTCCACCAAGTAAATCTATTTCTCACTGATTGTAATTCTAACAACTCACAATTATTGATACAATGAATAAAATCACTAGTCTCATCATGAGTGGATGATAATCCCCCCAATTTCTCATCACTAGTGAGGATAATATTAAAATCCTCACCCACTATCCACAGAATAGTAAATAAACTACTAAAATGTTCCAGTTCTTCCCATAATTCCATCCTCTTCTAGGCCATGCATCTAACATAAACTATTGTTGTATTAATGGATACATCACCTTTGGTCAACCCCACTATTACTTGCTACACTCCATCATGAATAATTTTCTCATTCCAACTGTCTTCCCAAAATAACCATCATATTTTTTTAGGAAACATTTGAATATGCATTCTGCACGTAACACCCCTCACACGATTCGAAAAAATGTCCTATAGTGGATTTTTTGAATATCTTAAAATCTATGCGCGATTTTGTAAATTCGACTTTGTATTTTTTTCAGGGAGTAGAATTGTGTAGGAAACGGGTGGCCTTCGATTTTTAGGTCACCTGTATCGAAAAATAATTTTTTGGGTGCTTCGGGGCATATCCAGTAGGGTATGCGACCAGTCCGCATCGCGGACTTGGTACCCCATAGTACAAAAATGGACTAAACTCATTCCTAGACCAAAACAAGAAAAAAATAAACTTTGCACAAAAATGGCCTACACTGCGACAAATTCGCATCACAGACTTGTCTCACCATAGGTAATTTTTTTTAATTTTCTCTGTTTCAGCTGAGGGCATTTGGGTAATAACCCAATACCTATATAGATGGGAATTCTTTATTGTTTAGCCATTTTAAACTCTAAATCTTTCAAAATCTCACATAAAATCCTCTCTAATCTTCATCAAATTCCTCAATTAAATTCAAGACTCTCAGGAACACTCTTTGGATTTCAAGAATTCAAGTGAAGCCCACAAGTCCTGTCAAGTTTTCCTTTAAGAAATTTCAAGTTTGAGGTACGTGGGTCTTCATTTATGGGTCCTTCCACCATAGAGCCCAACTCTCCCTTTTATGAAAATTTCATGATTTCAAGTTTGAGGTATATGGGTCTTCATTTATGGGTCCTTCCACCATAGAGCCCAACTCTCCCTTTTATGAAAATTTCATGATTTCAAGTCTTGAAACTTTGTGGATACTTTCTATTATGCATTATAAACATGAATTATGTTTGATTTCACCGAAAATTGATATGATTATGCCTGAACATTTGTTCAAGGTTATCCTATGACTTGATTTATGACTATTTAAGCTACGCATGACATAAACTATGGAAACTATGAAAGATTATGGATTTTTAAGGTGGGTGTCATGACACCCAACTAAGGGTTTTACTATAATTGTTAGTGGGTTATTTGATACCTTTCTAATGATCATGTTTACCTCACACATGTCCAATACTCATATGTTTCATGATTTCAAGTTTAACTGCATGCACCCATCATGTTTGACTACATTTACATGACAAGAATTCTTATGTTGAATGAAAGACTATTGCAAAAATTGCAACACAAGCATGTTATGATAAATTATGGCCCCCCAAGCATGTATTGAACTCATGAAAAGTTCCTATGATTTACAAGTAAGCCCTTATGCTATATTCTACCCTCTTGTGAATGAATAATGTCTACATGAAGGGCTCAAGTATGATACATGTTTTGCCCTCATATACAAGCTAATACTCACTTGATGGGGTCAAGTTCATGAAAGAGCTACTCTTATTAGATGTACATGTTTGTACAAGTTATTCAAATTATGATTAGACTCATGATTATGTTAAGTATTTTGTGGGACTAGACTTAACATAGAAAGAGGCTTAAGATGGGGGCTCAATTCAAGTGGTCCTTACATAAAGTCTTGGTCTCTTAACTATGTGCCACCATAAGTTCATGTTATTTCCCTAAACGTGCTTTTTTCTAGTAGACAACTAGGACAAGTTACCTACCAAGGTGGGGTATGGTTTACCTTGGCAAGTAAATTACTCCTTTTCTGGTGTCGAGGCAACATCGGGACTCCATGTAGTAACACTTGCATATCAGTTAAAGTCTCCTCCCACATATGTATGATATACAATGCAAGTTTGACTATCTCCATGCATGTTTTGACTTGAGCATTGATTATACATGTCATATTGATCTTATATCTATTGATTATGGTTATGAATATTGTTTAATTATGACTTATTTTCCTTATTGCATTGCACCCTACATACTTAGTACATTTCAAATACTAACATATACTTTTTGCCTATATGATCTAACCATGCAGGGACCAAAACTCCTATTCATCCTTCTCCTCCACGTGGCTAGACGGTTGATTGAAGATTACTTTTGGTGAGCCCTCCATTTCAGGGACAACATCTACTTTTATTCTTTGTTTAGACTTGTCTATTTATGGATATTTATCTTTAGAGGGTGAGCACGAGAGATATCTGGGCCTTCGTTTCACTCATGTTGAAAGTGTTATTGGATATGGATATGTGTGTTATGAGCTTGATTCCTGTTATGTTTATGTAATTATTGGAGACTTCTCTTAGTCCTTATCCCCTTTGATGTGTTGATGCTTTTATTGTGATGAGATGAAAGTCCTAAGGCCCTTCTCCCTATAGCGCAAGTCATACTTACCCTCCCCTTAGACTTTATTTGTTATATGACATACTAATCCTCTTCCCTATAACATCCCCATATCTTGAGTCCAAAGTCTTGTTTCCCTATATGTGCTTATTGTTTAATTATGCTTTCACAACCAAGGATGTGCTATGTATGTTGCATAGGCTTGTTTGGGGTCTCTTCGGGTCCCTATTTGCTGTGTCACACCTAGGCCCCTAGGCTTGGGTCGTGACAAGCTTGGTATCAGAGCACTAGGTTGGTAAATGGTCCTAAAAAAATCTAGCACACCGTCAAGTAGAGTCTTTTTCATAGTTGTGAAGCGTGCCATAACTATAAATAGGAGTCTATGAGGCGTTTTAGGAATGATTCTCTTCTTCATATTTTATGTCGTGCTTTAGGAGTTAAATTGAGACTTCCGATACCTAATGGTTACACTTTTGCTCTTCTAGATCATGCCTCAAAGAAGAGTGGTATAAATAGCTCCTACTCCCACGGGCGAACCGGCCCCTCCGGCTCTATAAGGTCCCCAAGAAAAGATGGGAGTAACTCATGCCGAGTACCGAAATATTGTCACTTTGTTGGCACAAACCGTGACCAACCAAATGAACCAAGGACCCCAAGCTCCTCATGCTCCTACCCCGACATCAAGAGTGAGAGACTTCATAAGGATAACCCCTCCGGAGTTTCATGGCTCCAAAGTTGAGGAAGACTGCCAAGAGTTCATTAATGAAGTATACAAAGTGCTTGCTATTATGGGGGTGAGCTTGGAGGAGAAACAAGAATTGGCAGCCTATCAACTCAAGGGCCTTGCTCAAATTTGGTTTGCTCAATGGAAGCTAGAGAGGGAGAATGATGAACCTATTCCATGGGAAGAGTTCAAAGCCTCCTTCTTCAACCAGTTCTTTCCTATTAAACTAAGGGATGCAAAGATGATAGAGTTCACGAATCTCAAGCAACACTCCACGAGTGTGAGGGAGTATTCCCTCAAATTTAACAAGCTCTCCAAATATGCTCCTTATTTGGTTATTGATTTAAGGGCAAGAATGAACAAGTTTGTGTCAAGGATATCCGACTTGGTCAATGAAGAATGTTACACCGCTATGCTTGTGGGTGATATGGACTTGTCTCGGCTCATGACTTATATCGAGAAACTTAAAAGGGAGAAGCTTAGAAAGAGGAAGAGCAGGGAGTCTAAGAGGGCTCGATATGATGGTGGTTTTCAAGGTGCTAAGAGTGGCCATTCTCAACAAGGCCAAGGATTCTCTAATGCTCAAAACTAAATTTTTGCTAATGATAAGGTGCCCAACCCTAAAGCTCAAAGTGGAAATGGTGGAATGATTCATCCTAGTTGCCCAATATGCGGAAAAAATCATGGTGACAAATGTTTGAAAGATTTGAATGCTTGCTATGGGTGTGGAGAAGTAGACCACGAGGTTGTTGATTGTCCATATGCTCAAAATAAGGGATGAGATAGCCATTCTCAAGAGCAAGGTGCCCATGGTGATCAAAGGGTCCAAGGTGGTCAACAAGGAGGTGCTCCACGCAACAACCAATTATGTGTGTCTCGAATTGTTATATGGACCCTTTGAGGTGTCTTCCCTCATCGGTGGGTCCATTGTTGCTAAAAGAGTCTACAGGGGTTGTCCGGTGACTATATTGCATAAAGTCTTGCCTTGTGATTTTGTTGAGCTTGACATGGTAGAATTTAACATTATTCTTGGGATGGATTGGCTACATGAATATCATACTTCTATTGATTGTGAACCCGCAAAGTTAAGTTCCAATTTCCTAAGGAGCCTGTCTTTGAGGGGGATGGTCATAACTCGGTGGTCAAGGGTAAAAGAATTTCTTGTCTTAAGGTCCAAAAGTTGATTTCTAAGGGTTGTATTTATTATATTGTATGAATTAGGGATGCTAAGTCTAAAGTCCTTCCTATTGAGTCAGTTCCAGTGGTCAATGAGTTTCTTAATATTTTTTCTGATGAACTCCCCGGTATCCCTTCCTAAAGGGAAATAGATTATGGTATATACCTCCTCCCTGATACTCAACCCATATCCTCCCTACCATATGGCCCTGACGAAATTGAAGAAGTAAAGGATCAATTGAAAGATTTATTGGAGAAGGGTTTTATAAAGCCTAGTAAGTTACCTTGGGGTGCACTAGTGTTATTTGTAAGGAAGAAGAATAAATTACTTAGGACCGGCATTGACTATCGGAGACTCAACAAGGTCTCCATAAAGAATAAGTGTCCTTTACCAAGGATAAATGATCTATTTGATCAACTTCAAGGGGCTAGTCACTTTTCTAAGATCGATCTTCGGTCCAAGTATCATCAAATGAGGGTAAGAGACTCAACAAGGTGGTTCCCCTTTCAACAACAAATTCTTTGCCTTGCACGCTAGGCAAGAGGTTGGAGGAGACTCTCGATGTGGTAACTGGTATGTTAAAAGTCTTTTATTTTAATGCATATGTTTTTTTTGATATGGGTGCGAGTTTATCCTTTATGAATCCTCTCTTGGGTGTTAAGTTTAGTTTGAGTCCTAAAATTTTAAGGGATCCATTCTCAATCTACACTCTCATGGGTGAGTCTATTATTTCCTGAAGAGTCTATGGGGGTTGTCCTGTTTCAGTTTACATAAAGTCTTTTCATGTGATCTTGTAGAACTTCAGATGTTTGATTTTGAAATTATTCTTGGGATAGATTGGTTGCATGCTTATTATGCCTCTATAGATTATAGGACCCCAAAGGGTCAAGTTTCAGTTTCCAAATGCATTTGTTCTTGAGTGGGAGAGTAGTGACTCTACTTTTATAGGTCGATTTATCTCATATCTCAAAACCCAAAAAAGATTTCTAAAGGGTATATCTATCATGGTCTAAGATGTTGAGTCCGAGTCTCTTACTCTTGAGTCTGTTTCTCTGATTAATGAGTTTTTGGATGTCTTTCCCGAAAATTTGCCTAGTATTCCTCTCGAAAGGGAAGTAGTCTTTGGCATAGACCTTCTTCTTGATATTCAACCTATTTCTGTTCCTGCTTATTGTATGGTACCAGCAGAATTAAAGGAGTTGAAGGATTTGTTGAAGAAGAACTTTATTAGGCCAAGTATATTACCTTAGGGTGCTCATGTCTTATTTGTGAAAAAGAAGGTCGCGTCTCTTCTAATATGTATTGATTATCGACAACTGAATAAGGTGACTATAAAGAACAAATATCCGTTATTGAGGATTGATGATTTGTTTGATCAGTTGCAGGGTGCTACTCATTTCTCCAAGATCGATATACATTCCAATTTTCATCTGTTGAGGGTAAGGGAGTGTGATATTCCCAAGATAACTTTTCGAACTAGATATGGGCACTTGAGTTCGTGTTGATGTCTTTTGGGTTGACTAATGCCCGGTGGTGTTTGTGGATCTCATGAAGTATATGTTCAAGCCATTCCTTGATACATTTATGGTTGTCTTTATCGATGATATTTTGATTTATTCTTGGAATGAACAAGAGCATACCAATCATTTAAGGCTGGTTCTTCAAACTTTGAGGGACAAACAATTGTTTGCCAAGTTTAGTAAATGTGAGTTTTGGTTGGGTGAGGTAACCTTTCTTGGTCATATGGTATCCGATGATGATACTAAAATTGATCCAAAGAAAATTGAGGCTGTGAAGAATTTGCCTAGATTGTTTACTCCTTCAGATATTCGGAGTTTTCTTAGGTTAGCTGGTTATTATCGGAGATTTGTTAAGGGTTTATCATTCATTGCTTCATCATTGACCCAATTAACTTAATAGAAGGCCAAGTTCATATGGACATATGAGTGTAAGAAAAGTTTTCATACGTTAAAGGATCTCATATTGGCTCCTGTTTTGACTCTACTAGATGGCTTGGATGGATTTGTGGTATATTGTGATGCCTCTCAAATTGATTTGGGTTGTGTGCTTATGCAACATGGCAAGGTGATAGCTTATGCATCTAGATAGTTAAAAGATGCATGAGCAAAATTACCCAAGTCATAATCTTGAATTGGCGGTTGTGGTGTTTGCTTTGAAGATTTGGCGACATTATCTTTATGGGGTTCATGTCGATGTGTACACCGACCACAAGAGCTTGCAATATGGTTCACCCAAGATTTAAATTTGAGGCAAAAGAGATGGTTGGTACTTCTTAAATACTATGATATGAGTGTACAATATCATCTTAGCAAGGCAAATGTTGTAACTGATGCCCTTAGTAGACTATTTATGGGTAGTGTGGTTCATGTTGGTGAGACCAAGAAAGAGTTGGTTAAGTATGTGCACCGTTGGCTAGGTTGGATATTAGATTGGTTGATTCTAAGGATGGTGGCACTCATGTTCAAAATGGGGTTGAGTCTTCTGTGGTTGTTGATGCCAAAGAAAAAAAAGACTTGGATTTGTCATTGGTTGAGTTAAAGAAATTGGTTGCCAAAAAGAAGATAGAGGTTTTCTCTCAAGGGGGAGATGTTGCATTTTGGTATCAAGATCGTTTGTGTGTTCCTATTGTTGATGGCCTAAGGGAAGTGATCTTGAGCGAATCATAAATCTCCTTATTCTATACATCCAGAATCCACCAAGATGTATTAAGACTTGGTAACAGTGTATTTGTGGAATTGTACAAAGAAAGACATAGCCAAGTTTGTATCCGAATATCCTAATTTCCAACAAGTGAAGGTAGAACACCAAAGGCCTAATGGTTTGGCCCAAGATATTGAGATTCCTATTTGGAAGTGGGAAGAGGTAAATATAGACTTTGTCATTGATTTTCCTCGTACCCAGAAGCAATTCGACTCTATTTAGGTTATTGTGGATAAGATGTCCAAGTTGGCTCACTTCTTACTAGTGAAGGCTACTTTCAATGCCGAGGACTATGCCAAGTTATATATTGAGAGTTGGTTAGACTACATGGTGTGTTTATGTCTATTATATCGGATCGTGGGACTCGATTTACTTTTCACTTTTAAAGGTCATTTCAGAAAGGGGTTGGTACAAGGGTGAAGTTGAGTATAACTATTCATCCTCAAACCAATGGACAAGCCGAAAGAACAATTCAAACTTTGGAAGATATGTCGAGGGCTTGTGTGTTGGAGTTCAAAGAAAATTGGGATGATCATCTACCACTTATTGAGTTAGCCTACAACAACAATCATCATGCTTGAATTAGGATGGCACCATTTAACGCTTTGTATAGAAGAAGATGTAGATCCCCTATGGGATGGTTTGAGGTAGGTGAGATGGTATTGATTAGCCTGGACTTGGTATTAGAGGCTATGGATAAGGTGAAGTTGATTACGAAAAGGTTGAGAATATCTCAAAGTCGTCAAAAGTTTTATTCGTATGTTAGGAAAAGAGATCTTGAGTTCACTGTCAGTGATAAAGTATATGTGAAAGTTTTACCTATGAAAGGTGTGATGCATTCTGGTAAAAAGAGCAAGCCGAGTCCCTAGCATATAAGACTTTATGAGATTGCTGAGCGGATTGGCAATGTGGCTTATAGGTTGGATTTGCCTTTGGATATGAATTCTATTCTCTCGGTTTTCCATGTTCGATGTTAAGGAAATTGATTAGTGATCCTAGAATGATTGTTCCTTCAGAAGGTGTTGATGTTAAGGAGAACTTGACTTATGAAGAAGTGTTGGTTGAGATCTTAGATGGGCAAGTGGAGAGGCTTCGTAACAATGATGTGACATTGGTTAAAGTCCTTTGGAGGAACCAATATGTTGAGATGTAGCATTGATTAAAGTCCTTTGGAGGAACCAACATGTTGAGAGTGCTACATGGGAAGCAGAACCGGATATGATAAAACAATACCCCTGTCTATTCTCATCTACTCAAGCCTAAGGTACTAGGTTCTTCTTATTCGAATGGTCCTAATTCCTTCATTTCTATGTCTTCATGTCATGACATGCATATATGTGTACGAAACCAATTTAAAGGATGTTTTAGCATGGGTTTAATGATTTTATGGTTTTAAATGTTGGCTCTGAAATGTATTTTCATGTGGGTTGTTTCACGTTTCATTCAAGTTTTTCGAGCCATGTTAAAGCTCTTCAAGGACGAATATCCCTAAAGGGGAGACAATGTAAGGACCTGGACTTTTTAAGGCCTTAACATTACTAAAAATTGGATCAGAAAGATTTTCGCCTAGGTTTTCCTTTTATTGGACCCTTCACAGACCGTGAAAGGGTCCGTGGAGGGACCCTTGGGCATTTCCAAGGAGGCTTGCCAAGGTGTGCCTTCACGACAGACTCCACGGCTCGTGGACCTCACCATGGTCCATAGAGTGGTCCGTGGCGGGACACTTGGCTCTTTTAGGGACTATTTTGGCTAAGGTTGAGAATACCAAGAGATGTGCCCACCATAGAGCAAACCACGGCTCGTGGTGAGCACCATGGACCATGGTGGTGCTCGTGGATAGACCCTTGACCAATTTCTTCATGGAAAATCACCATCTGGTGTGATTGAGTAGGTTCACGAGAGGCTTCACGACCATGCAACCTTCCGTGCAGGTGCCTAGTTATTTTTTTACTCTATTTCATTAAGGGATCTTTGGTAATTTGGTTTATTCCCAAGACATTTTAGGACTTTTTATGAATACTTTGACCCCTAAATCATTCCATACACTATTCATAACACCATTTCAAGCTAAACACTCAATCTATTTCATCTTCTCCTAAGCATTTCTCTCCAAGTTACTCCTTCAAAGGATTCAAGCGATGGGTTCTTGTGGGCTTCCAAAATTAAGTTAAATCCATCTCAAATTTCTTCCTTTCATCAAGGTATGTGTAGTTTCATTCATTATTTCCTTCCAATCATGAAGCCCTAAAATCTATTTCTCGTTTTTCATGATTTTTAAGTATAATTTGCAAGTGAATTTTGTGACTTAGCTTCAAATTGGAGAAATGAAGTTATGGGTTTTAATTGATGAATTTATTATGATTTAAGTCTAATTAAGTTATGGATTGATTTTAATTGATGAATTTATTATGATTTAAGTCTTATTACATCACTTTACACGTATTTTATGAAGATTTGGATATGCATGTCTCTTTTAATGATGAATTTGTGCATGGGTAATTTCAAGTATGAATCAATTAATGATTTCTTTATGGATTATGAATGTATTCATCTTAATATCATGTTTTAAGTATGAATTTCAAGGACCCGTGTTATTTCCTCATTCCTCATTATTTGAGCATGCATGCACAAGACTATTTATAAGATTTATGATGTGGGTTATTACCCAATTATGATTATGATTATGATGTCAAGACAAGTATGGTTATGACATGAATGTAATCACATAATGTCCATGTTTTGGCTGCAAGCTTTCAAGGTTGTATTCACACCATCATGTACAAGTATGGATGAGTTATTCCTATATATGTAATCATGGATTGAAGTATGATTTGCCTATTAAATCTAAGTATGCTTGGTTATGAAGTATGATTTGGCTCTTATGCCCAATATGTATGATTATGATTTGAAAAGACTTATGATTCTATTTCAAGCATGTATATGTATGCGTATTGCCATGAGATGATGACTTAGCACTGAATGAGACTGGAGGTGGGGACTCGACCCAAGGGGTCCTTAAGTAAAGCCTACCTTTCTCATAACTACGTGCCATCGTAGGATCATGTTTTTCTCAATATGGATGATTATGTACGTGAAACCCACTCTCCAATGGTAAGGCCCGTAAGGTGAGGTATAGTCTACCTTTTGCAGGTAGGCTATTCTTTCTCACATGTAGAGGCAATATCGAGATTCCATGTAATAGCTCGCATAGTCTTACATGTCGGTTGAGGTTCCATCCTCATTATGTTTATGTATTATGGAATCATGCATCATGGTTTTAAGGCATATTGATACGGTATTCTTTCCTATATGCTCCTTTTATATATATGTGTGTGCGCGCGTGCCCTTCTCATCAAATATTGGAATGTAGGTTATCATATTCATATACATTGCATGCCCGCATACTTAATACATTTAAACATACTAACACATACTTTTACCTACATGATCTAACTATGTAGGGACCAGAGACTTTCCCATCCACCTCTTTACGACTAGATTTGATTGTGGAAGTTTACTTTTGGTTAGTCTTTTATTCCAAGGACAAAGTTCACCTTCTATATACCTATGTTATGTTGTGACTATTATGATGCTTTACGTTGAGGGTGAGCCTGGGACATGTCTGGCCGCCGTCTCATTATGATTAGAGGTATTGTTGGATACTACGTTATGTACGAATCATGCTATGTATCTATGAAGATTATCCCCAAGTCCTTACCCCATGCTTCGTTATATGTAATGTATGGCAAGATGATGAAAGCCCCAAACACCTACTTCCTTATAGAGTACATCCCATGTTCCCTTCCCTTGGTCTTACTTGTTGAAGTTGGCAATTCCTTGGCCCTACCCCCATAGAGTGCACCCTACTTTTCCTACCCCTTAGTCTTTTTTTATGATGTCTTTTCTGCACTTTCGAACCAATGATGTGCTTAAGCATGCAAAGAGGCTTGTTTGGGGACTTTTGGGTTACCACTCGCCCTGTTACACCTAGACCCTAGGCTTGGGTCATGATAATATGTTTATATTTTCTTTATTGGTTTATTGTTTTGTTCAACTTTGTAATCAATCTTCCTTGTCTTATTTTCAAATTAACGCCAAGTTGCTTTGCTACTAGATTATACAACCTGAATATGATGATTTTCTTTAAAGGCGATCTCATCAATTGTACAAATGAATCAAATAAACAACAGGTATTGTGTATAAATTCAATCTATATATTCTATATTTTTGTATATAATTGTATGTATATAATAATGCATTTGTATAATCTCATCCACAACACATTATACAAATATAATGTATATCATCACAATATTTATATACAAAATATCTCATTATATATTATAATAATATTGTGTATAATAAATTTTTTTATACAAATACATATGAATGTACAAATGCTTTGATAAAACATGAAACAAACCATAAATACTGTTTATATACAATCACTGGTAGCCTTGAGCAGTACATATACTTTTTTACTCATATCGTTTGTTAAACTTTGTACACAAACTTCATTATTTTGTCTTCCAAATTAATGTGAAGTTACTTTCTATCGAATTAGTATATGATGTTCAAAGAAAACTAAATGAACCTAATCACTTTATACACTGTCAATGAATATACAATTTATACGTATTAGATATAAAAATATAACTTAAACTTATATTATATAAGAATGTATTGTCGCACCCCATTTTTTCTTGCGAAAAGACGCGAACCTGGACGATGTCGTGGCAAAGACTCTTTTAGGATTTAAATATTGAAGAGTCGCCACCTAATGATTTAACGTGCATTAAGACACCATTCTAAGCCTAAAAACTAGTCTACTGGTCAAGTCACCAGAGAATGGGTAAGGGTTCTAGTTACCTCGAAGGAAAGGTGTTAGGCACCCTTCGAGGTTCGCAAAGGCGGGTCCCGACCGTATCTCGCATTTTATGTGGGGGGTGAAACATTACAATCAAGGTCAATGAAATAATCGAATTTTTAGGCTAAATATAAAGTACTAAACACATAAAAGTTTTCTACTTATAATCAGAATTAAAAAAAAAAAACAGATGCATGATTAGTATAAAAACTCATTCTTATAACATTCTAAAGTGATAAAGTTACTTGCAATATATATAATAAGACAATTACAAGAAAGGTAATAACTAAGTAAATTAAATAAAGCAAAAAATAAAGGAAAATATTTTATTCTACACTTAAAAATAATTGCACACATCTCATTTATTACCACAATTAAAAAACATATATCATTTAAAACTTAAAAGTTATCAATTATCAAATCTATGTTCCAAACAAAATGACATTTAAAGTCAAGTTTAGCTATGAGGTTTCTAACATGTATGACAATATATAAGATACAAAATTCTCAAGTCATAAAACTCTATTAATTCAACCAAGAAAAACATATTTTTAATCTGATAGATAAAACAAAAATAGATAATATTAATGACAAAAAAAGAAGAGACTGACCTGGTTGCTTCTCATAGAATACTTAAGGTAGTTGAATAATACGAATAAAAGAAAAAACTAATCCAAAAGTAAAAATAAAAGTAATGATAAAAATTACAAAATTACAAACTAACCTGATCACTTTTAAATCAAACGCTTAAAATATATTGTGCAACATAGGAATTTAAATAACTCGAGAGAGAGAGAGAGTGGGATCAGTATATGGCGAAGCTAAAAAGGGCCCAATGCGATGTCACTCCCTTTATTTCAATTTTTTATAATCAACCTTTCTAAATTCTTTAAGACAAAACAAAAATAATTATAAAATATTTCAACATTTAAAAAAATCATATAAAACTTCAGGTGTTTAGATTGTAAGAAATATTTCAAGTATATAACCTTATCCTTTTTATGAATGGGAATAGGTGAAGAATTTCAATAAAAAGTTATCTAGTCTTTTAGATTTTCAAAAAGGGTGACACATAAAACTTAGAAAATAAGGGAGTAACAAGTTGCTTTAATTTTTATAAAGTTATATGTGCGCTTTATACAAGAAGTCAGCTATACCTTACCTTTTCATCATGTCCCAAAACGTACCTGGTCCTCTTTGGGGTGATGATTCCATTTGAGCTTGTCTTCGCGCGTTGATTTTCCACTCGTTGTAGTTAACTCCGAACGATGTCATCTCGCGGTAGTGTACATGTGAAGAAAAGCCAAATGAGTGAGAGTACATCTATTCTCAATAATAATTAACTAATAAAAAATAAACATGATTAAGTAGTAATGGATCCTGATGAGTGAGCAAATAGCAAAGGAAAGAGATTGACAAGAGAGTTGAAATAAATTTGTATCTCATCTTTATATTTCTCACGATTAATAACAGCTTCAGGTCTTAGATTCATCCAAATCCAAAATATGTCGTTTTATAACTCAAAATATGCCGTCCATTATCAAAACCATCCATAAAATTCTAACACCTCAATATCCAAACTTATAAAAGAATAACATATGATTTATTAATGAGTATCTATATCAATGTAATCTAAATAATAAAGTGATTGAAACATTCAAATACATAAACACCTAAAATATCACGTGAAGTTGGTCTAGAAAGAAAGAAAAGTAATTCCTACTTATTTTCATTTAACTTATGCATAAATGCTTAACTATATGATGTATTTTTTATTTATTTATTTATTTTACAAAGCAATGCTAAAATAAGAATTCACGCGAAGGAAATATAACAATAATATAAAAGTGCTATAGATTATCATTATAATATAAAAATAAAACCAATATCAAGCACACTGATAAATATATCTAAACAAAGGAGAAGATAAACATGATATTAAACTAAATTAAACCCACTTGAAGTAGTGATATAGAAAAAGAAAAGGACCTTTTAAATCAAGATGATCTCATTTAGCAGAGACCCGAAAAACTTCGAGCATGGATATGTTATGTACAACAAGAACCAGTGATGTTCCCATGTTCATATATTATTGGTGCTTCTAAAATGATGCGGAGATGCAGTGATGGAGAGTGATGAGACTCTCCGCGATGGAATGATAGTGTAGCGATAGTTACATGAATTATTGGTATTGTGTTTCAATGGAATTTGATGACAATGATAATAGACCTTTTGAGATTATTCCATAACCATTTTTTGTGGAGGAGAAATCCCAAGTCCTGGAAGCAATGAGAAGAAGAGAGACGGTGGGGGGGGGGGGGAGTAAAAACCTGGAAAAGGAATAAAAAGATGGTGAGCAATATTTGACCCAAAAAAAATAAAAAATTATGGAGGGATTTTTGGAAAGATAATATTCTATATATGAAAGGAAAATAAATTGAGGAGAATTCTTCCAAATATGAAAAGATTTGGTCATGTTTAAAATTTTGAAATTTGAATATAGATGGGATTAAATAAAATTCTATCATAATATGAATAGCTACTAAATTACTACGTAATAATTATACTTATTATAAAATAAAATAAATCAATGTTATTTATGATGAATTAATAACTTATAAATTTTTTATGCAAACATTTATAAAATAACATAAAAGATAAATGTCAAAGGTGAGTAAATAATAATAATAATAAAAAATAATAATAATTTTGTAAATTATGGATGCAAAAAATATACAAATTTTTGGGTAAGAATTAAAATATAAATTTATACAAAAAATATTTTTTAAAATACTTACATAATCGAATAAAAAAAGGGTTGAGGTGGGTCAAAATTGGGTGTCAACACGTATATACATATATTTTGTAGATTTATAGACATACGTAACAATCTACGGCCTTATATGCATATACCATTATTCTATACGTATATACTAATAATTATATATACAACCTCATATATATACATATACAAATAAAATGCACATATACATTTATAAATTACAGAATAGATATAACTACATAATAATTTATGAGTATTAGATATAAAATATAAATATAACTTAAATTAACATTACAAACAAACTAACATATACAAATGTATATACATATATTATTTTGTGGGTTTTTATACAAATGTAGCAATCAATGACCATGTATACATATATCATTAATCTCTATATATACTAACCATTATGTATACAACTTCACATATATACTTATACAAATAAAGTTCGAGAAAAGGATTAAAATAGTCCACTATCTTTGGTTTAAGCTCAAAATAGTCCTCTTTCTTGTAAATGGAGCACTAACAATCCTCATTCTTAAAAAAGGTAGTACTCTTGAAGTCTTAAAAATTAACCACCGTGAATTTTTCAGCAGAACAAACTAAGTGCACATGACTTATCCATCATCAAACAACTTCCTCCCTTAGTTTTAAAACAAAACGCATCATTCTCTTCTCAAATTTTTTCCCAAAATTTCACAATCCTGGTTGAGTGATTGGTATAATCAAGTGAAAAGTCTAGTGAATCGGATTATTTTTGTTGAAAAATATACCATCACGTATGTGAAATTACATTAATAAATCATTGACCATCTTGTATGTAAAATTACAACAATAGGACATCCATGATGGGATAGGTGATACTCCATCACTAGGTTCTTCTTTTTGACTCCGAACTTTATTTTATGCAATTACAAACTTCGTACTTATCTTTTGATTAAATATGATTCACTTTTTGTTGGGTATGTATTTGAAAGTAGCGTCTCTAAATATTTTATTTCATTCAATGTATCTAATGAAATTTGTGAAGTGTCAAACACTTATCATTTTTGTTGGTTGTGAAATTTCTGCCAGAATTATTAAAATAATAACTACATTAAATTAGTAATCAATGATTAATAAGCTTTAGAATGAAGCTCTCTCATGCTTCAAGGCACAAGAATGATACAATTAACAGAGCTACATGACGAGTAAAGTAGTGAACTAGAGCTGACATCTTTTGTTATTCCCTTTGTATTCAAATAATAGCAGAAAGAGTAAACAAAGAAAATTAAATGAAATTATAAAATAATCTGAGTCCGTAAAATACACTGTGTGCCTCAAGAGCAAGGGTTAGATTTGGTCGAGTTATGCCGGTGCGCAAAGCAAACATGCAAGGATTGCGTAAATCTTTGGTCTGCCTATCATTGTCCATGTTGGGCTGATTTAAGGAATTTAATCCCCTCACTGTACTCGAGGTTATGGATTATTTCCTCCAAGGACAAAACAAATTAACTATTATAGATGTAGCACTACCTCACACTTCTGTAGTTTCGACGAACTCAAAGAACTAATAATGAAATCTCACAAACTCAAATTTTATTTAATAAGAAAATATATGCAGAGAAGAGAATTTTTTTTTGTATCTCAAAAATGCAGGAAAAGGTCTATATCTATAGCCTATATTGGGCGCTAATTCACTTGTTCTGAATAGATGAGACTGTTCAGAACAGGCATGGTGACCTTTGGGAAAGAAGTTATCTGTTCAAAGAAACAATTTTACGCGCGAAATTTGAAAGGTAGTTAACCTAACTAATTTCACGTAATTAATTAATAAATGATTCATAAATTAATTTAATTAATAATTAATTTATGAATTAAATAATTAATTGATAATTCACAAAATAAAATATCAGAAAAAGAAAATTTTGAGATTGATTAAATAAATTTTGTCCGAAAAATTTATCAATCAATTACATCATTTGCCAAAGCTGAGCCAAGCGAGCGACGACGACGATGACGCGAGGGGATCCCCTCTACTTGACTCTTCAAGAGTTAGAGGAAGTATTTCCTAATATAAGGATAAAACTTTCCCTCTATTTTTTACCGACGAGGGAGAAATGATTTTTTTTTCTCTCTACCTGTGTGGTAGTGGTAAGGTCTGCGTACATCTTACCCTCCCCAGACCCCACTTGTGGGATTTCACTGGGTATGTTGTTGTTGTTGCCAATTCACACTAACTTCTTAAATCCAATAATCCCCCACATAAATGGAGAATGACTATTGTTTAAATCATATGCATGAAAAATATGTGTGATCCATACATAAGGATTTATTGCATCTAGATAAGTAGGTTTCCCTTTGAACTTTCCATAGTGAACATATATCGAATATACTCGGTCAATAGGTATCGGTGATATCTTTGAATCGTCGATCTTTTACATACACCTAGACAACATAAATCACACAACTAACCCTTTAATTGGTTTTGGTTCTTATTATTTTGTTCGTTTTAGCCATGAACACTTCCTGATTCATAAGTGTATAGAGAACTGGCCTTACCTAATTCTCCTTGAAGTGGCTTACACTTCACACTTACATAGGTGATTTCTAAATATGTTATCCCATAGATACACTATTTGATATACCCTATATCAAACTTAGAAACCATTAAAAGGTCATATTACTTATTCTCGTTACTGAACATTGTCTCATTATGAGAATGGACCTTATAATAATGTTGATAATGTTGAACCATCATCAATGACTTTGTTTGATCTCCTTAAACCTAGATCTTAGGATCTCCAGTCTTCTAAGTAGATTTACCACCACGATTTGTCCTCGGTCATAGTCTCATTCTTTTTTATGATCTCTCAACTCCCTCTCTAGTTAGGCCTTTTGTAAGTGGATCTGACACGTTATCCTTTGACTTTACATAGTTAATTTTGATAATTCTACTAGAGAGCTATTATCTCATGGTATTGTGTCTTCGTCATATGTGACAAGACTTACCGTTATACATAACACTCTCAACTCTTCCAATTGCCGCTTGACTATCACAATGTATGGATGTAGGAGCCATTGGTTTGGGTCAAAATAGAATATCTTCTAATAAATTCTGGAGTAGGAGCCATTGGTTTGGGTCAAAATAGAATATCTTCTAATAAATTCTGGAGCCATTTAGCTTCTTTGCCAACCTTGTCTAAGGCTATAAACTCAGCCTCCATTGTGGATTGAGCTATACATGTTTGTTTGCATGATTTCCATGATATTGCTCCTCCACCAATATTAAAAACATATCCACTTGTGGATTTGATTTTCGTTGACCCAGTAATCTAGTTTGCATCATGATATCCTTCAAGTATTGTTGGATACTTGTTATAATACAAAACAAAGTTTTGAGTATGTTCTAAATATCCCAAAACTCGTTTCATTGCCATCCAATGAGTTTGGTTAGGATTGCTCATGTACCGACTCAATTTACTAGAGCACAAGCTATATCTAGTCGTGTACAGTTCATGATATATGTCAAACTTTCCAACACTCTGACATAATCCAATTGAGCCAGACTTTCACCTTTATTCTTAGCAAGATTAAGGTTCATATCAATTGAGATTTTTGCACTTTTGTAGTTTAGGTACTTGAATTTTTCTAGTACCATTTCGATAAAATGAGATTGAGACAACACTATACCTTAAGGATTTTGTGCATCTTAATTCCTAATATCAAGTCAGCAACTTCTAGGTCTTTCATATCAAGCTTACTAGCAAGCATACGCTCAGTAGCATTTAGGTTAGCAATGCCATTACTTATTATTAACATACCATCCATATATAAGCAAACAATGACAATTTTATTTGGAGTGTTCTTAATGTAAATACATTTATCACACTCATTAATTTTGAAACCATTTGACAATGTTGTCTGGTCAAATTTTGTATGCCATTGTTTGGGTGCTTGTTTGAGTCTATACAAGGACTTAACAAGTCTGCACACCTACTTTTTATTTCCAGGAACTATGAACCCTTTTGATTGCTCCATAAAGATTTCTTCCTCCAAATCTCCATTTAAGAAGGCTGTTTTGACATCCATTTGATGAATTTCTAGATCGTACACCGCATCTAACGCTATTGACATTCGAATTGACGTAATTCTCATTATCAGTGAGTACATATCAGAGTAGTCAAGACCCTCACGTTGTCTAAATCCTTTAACAACAAGTCTCGCTTTATACTTGTCAATAACGCGACCAGCTTTCATTTTTCTTTTAAAAATCCATTTAGATCCTAGGGGTTTATTTCCAGGAGGAACATCAACCAATTCCCATGTATGATTATTCATTATGGATTTGGTCTCACTATTGACTGCCTTTTTCCAATATTGTGCTTCTGAAGAAGTCATTGCTTGTTGAAGGTTCGAGGCTCATTTTCTAACAAAAATGTTATAAAATCTAGTCCAAAGGAAGTAGAGGTCCTTTGATGTTTGCTACTCCTCGGATTTTCCTCATTATGATCGCTCTTCTTTGTTTCTTCTCAAAGTCGTTTAGTTCCTTCTGAGATGATTCGTATTCTTTCTTATAGAAGTATATTATTTCAAAGAATTCAACATTATCTGATTCAATTACCATATTTATATGAGTGTTAGGATTTTTTAATCTATGCACTAAAAATTGATATGCTCTACTGTTCATAGCATATCCTATGAATATACAATTAACCGTCTTGGGTCCTAGTTTTGTCTTTTTAGGTTTAGAAATCTGGACCATAGCCAAACACCCCTATACTTTCAAGTATTGAAGGTTAGGCTTTCTTCCTTTCCATTTTTCATATGGTATAGATTGTGTTTTAATTACTTTGAGGAACTTGATTGAGTATTCGACTAGCCGTAAGGTTGCTTCCCCCACAGGTTTTGGGGTGAACCAGAACTAATTAACATGGCATTCATCATCTCTTTAAGTGTTCTATTCTTTCTTTCCACAATTCCATTGGATTGTGGTGAGTAAGAGATTGTTGTTTGATAAATGATGCCATATTTCAAACATATTTCCTCAAAAGGAGATTAATATTCGTCATCCTTATCACTCCGTATCATTTTAATCTTTTTGTTCAGTTGTGTCTCAACTTCACTTTTGTACTGTTTGAGTGCTTCAATTGCCTCATCTTTAATACTAGGTAAATAAACATAGCAGTATGCATACGTCAATAAATGTTATGAAATATTTCTTTCCACCACGGGATGGTATTGACACTACAAGGAAAAGCCTTATTTAAGACCAACATCTAGGGACGAGGTAATAATCTTGTCTCTAAAAGTATATATATTGGGATAAGTTTATAATCTGGTCCTTATTTGTGTATTTTATTGCGAAGATATTAAATTTGGTCTC
Organism: Solanum rostratum; assembly: GCA_029948455.1. Classification (NCBI taxonomy): domain Eukaryota; kingdom Viridiplantae; phylum Streptophyta; class Magnoliopsida; order Solanales; family Solanaceae; genus Solanum; species Solanum rostratum. The sequence goes on from CM057055.1 coordinate 54,709,243, forward strand.
TAAAAACTCACTAACTGGTCCCAAATGATAAGGAGAGTTGCTTCTGGTCGTAGGGGTATTTTGAGAAATCCAAAAGTTATTTCATTTTAGTACATTATTTCCTTCGGATAGGGCATATTATTTCCTTAATCCGGTTCTCAAAAGGTTTTCATTTCGATTTGATGAAAACCAGCAAGCCTATCAAAGAGCTCATCCCCATTTTCCCCCTTCCTTGCTATCTCCTTTATTCTTCTCCGGTTATAGTGCATTATTAGGTGAACTTCCTTACTGAAACCTCTATTTGACCATCAGAAGATTGGAAAATTTTTGAAGTTTCTTCGGTTGCTTAGCTTCGGCTTTACTTAGGTTAATGGCTTTTCTCTTCTTTTTAATGTTTCCTGGGTTGGATTTTGCCTAAATTTGGTCGATTCTTGGAATAGGTGTTTCATATTTTAGTAAAGTTAATGCTTTCAATAAACCCAAGTTGTTGGTTATTTTTTCTTGGGCTCGAACTTTGGTCACTATTTCTATTACTTCTCTCTAAAACCCATAAAGGAAAGGCTAATAATGTAGGCTTCCAGCTACTTCAATTGTCAATTTGATTTTAATTTGAACTTTTCAATTTGTTCTCACTAATTTTAAAACTTGTTTGTGATTTTAATTTATTATTGATTGATCTGCTAGTCAAATTGGAGCATGATGCCCTCCACTATCTTGATTCTGGATTTGATCCTTTCTTGGTCAGCTATATTTAGTTTATATGTTCTTGATTTAGCTGTAAAGATGGGGACTTTCACTAAAAAGAAGAAAAAACATGTTGCTGCAATTTGTTGTCACGCCCAAAGTCCCATTAAGGCGGACTGGCACCCGTTGTTGACAAGGCTCGGGAGAACCAACATACAATCATACACTTTCTATGAACATTACAAGGGGTTTCCACATTCAACATGCTTTCAAGAAAGTAGACAGTAATAACAAGCCAAAAGGAAATGCATATGACTAGGCCGTTGGAGCCACGATGTCTAAAATACGATACATGACCACACTTTACTTTACATAGTCTATAAAGCCTCTAGATAAGGAACAATATTTATTAGGGATCGGGACAGGCCCCGTCTCATAATCAACTATACAATACAAAAATATAAGCTCTAGACACACAAAGCCCCGAAACAACTTGGAGTTCAGTAACAACAGCTGGATATCCTGTACTCTTACTGGGGAGATCTACTAGCTCCTGTACCTGCAACATGAAATGCAGGTCCCCCATGAGGGACGTCAGTACGAGATAATGTGCTGAATATGTAAGGCAGGAAGTATTGTATATGAAATAAGAACTCAAATGAAATCATACACTGGTGTGTAAGGATAAGAGACCACCTTTAGTCATACTGTGGGATCATATACTTTATGTCATTTTTATTACTTTACCTTTCTTTACTGTATAATTTGTGCGCAGTACAAAATATAAGTGACCAGCTGATCAGTGGTAAATCAATATTGGGATCGATCTATGCTAGGTTTTCCTTTCACCCCTGGGATACCCCCCGTAATATAGGATCGACCTATGCTAGGTGATGCTTCCACCCCTGGGATACCACCCATTAGTAAGAAACTTTGATTTATCTTTTATTTACTTTTGAGATGATACTTTGAGTGGTCATAACATTTAGAGCTCTAGGATTATAGACATAACATGTGACATGTAAACAATCAGGCAAGACTATACCACAATGAAGAGAGTAGGTTACACAATTAATAAAATGTGTATGGGATGAAACAACACGTGGACTTTATTTAGCAAAAAGGAACTCATGTATCTTAGTATCCAAAATAGGTATACAGATTCGACAATGGCTATGTATGGGAATATATGAACATGTTAAATAGTGGAGGCACGATCATTAATTATGTTGGAGTTTGTAAGTGCCTCTAGGTTCCAAGGAAGAACCTAGATTTCATGCCAAATAAGATGAAAACGAGTAGCCTTACATACCTCGTTGTACGACGTCGTTATTACCTCGAAGTAACCTCCTTTCCCCCCAAATATTTATCTACAATAGAGTAGGTGATAAAACTAGTATTAGCAGCTAATAAACACGTCTTGGCAGTCCAATCTCATAGAAAAATAACACTCGGGCAGTAAGCTTGTAATTATTAACCCAAGAGTATTCTTTCAACCTTTCCACTTGTAACTGTATTTTCTAGTATACATTCTCATGTACATGTCATATACAACTTGTTTTAGTCCCATAACAGGGTTACGAAAGTTCACAAAGCACAACACATAACAATTCTACAGAATACACGAGTAGGTAGCATACTATTACGTCTTCTCGCTACATTTCGAAGTCAACAATCCAAACCTATTTCAACTTCAACCAAACTGTCTCCAACATATTTACACATAAAAATAGTCCTAAAACAGTCCAAAAGTAGATGGAGGACGTGCAACAACAATTTCCAATTCTAGTCCACAAGTTCCTACTAGGAGCGCAATTAAGATATCATACAAGAACTCAATTTTGTGGAAGATAAAAATGGTGCAGCAACCTTCTTACATCACTACACAACTAAACCTTGTTGAAAACATAGACCTTACTCCATAATCTAGCCAACCAAGAAGAGAAAATCCTCTTAATAAACAAGAAAAGTATACAACAATCTTTGGAACACAGGCTATCCAAAATTCCAACACAAGTATAATCAACATACTCCTTATGTTTTTCATGGAAAAATTATACTAAACTATAGGTATTTCTACTTACCTTAGCCTTCAAGGATCAGGTCCTCTTGAAGAACCCTAAAGTTGTGCTTTGGCTGTTTTGCAAAGTCAAGAGAGAGCAAGGAGAAAAACTTTAAAAAATCTGATTTTTGGTCTATGTTAAATGACTTGAAGTTACTAGTTTTTAACCCCTTTTAAAGGGCCACTCTTGGCCGAATTTCTCCTCCAATTTAAGCCACATATTAGCAAGGTGGTGATGCACCTACTTGACCCTTTTACTTGGGCCTTATTGGGTTCTAATTTGATGGGCCTTGACTGCCCATTTTTCTCTTTTTCCTTCACTTAGTTTGAGCCCAAATTGTCAAGTGGGTTGTATATGTACTTGGGCCCTTTTTCTATTCATCTTGGGCTGAAAATATTGTCTTTTTATAATGCTAAAAAATGGGCTAAAATTACATTCTTAATTTGGGCTTTACTCATTATCCGACTTGAACCAATTCGGTGTTGGGCCTCGTCTCCGTCTACCTAACCTATTTAAGTTGAACACATAGGTGACTCACCTGTTAGCTTCCTAAGTCCTATAAGCACCTCACTTTTTTCACTTCATTTAAGGTCGCAATCTCCTCAATTTGGCTTAAAACTTATATACACTTACTCGTCTTAAGCATTAGACATAAATATAGCCCTCCAGTCTAAAAGTTAGGCACTTTTAAAGTCGGTGTTCCTAATCATATCATGTTCCATATGCATAGGACTAGTACACCTAAAATGTGGAGTGTTACATTTGTGAAGTTCAGTTTTCTGTCCAAAGACTTGCTTTTCGGTAATAGTTTGGTTCATGTCGTAGAGGCTTCAATTTCAAGATAGTTGAGTTAAAACTATATGAATCTGTTATATTTGCTCCAGTGTATTTGTATCTTTTTATTCATGTCGTAGAGAACTGATCACATTAAACATTTGTGAATAAAATTAGGGATTGTATTCTTTATGTTTAGATGCAAAGTATGCAAAAATTTACTACAATAGGCCTGATGTGAAGAAGGCTATGCACGTAAATACAACATGAATTCTTACAATGGACAACCTGAAGGTAAAATATTTAGTTAACAATCTGTTGGATTGAGAATTTATGTTTTCAGGTATGTGACATTGAGTTGAGTGCTTATTCTCAATATTCTAGGCAACTCAAGAATCTGGTTCAAGACTTAGATATATCAGAGTGGAATGGAAAAAGGAAAAGAGTAATAGTTTCATTACTCGAGCCTTTGATTCTGTTTTCTCCACAACCTTTAGCTCTAGTTGTTCTTACCATCATTTTCTTTGGGGTATGAATTTTAAGATCTAGTACTTTTATGGTTAACTGGATGATGTTCTACCTAAGTATCAAGCTATTTTAGTTTTATTTTAATAAGTCAGGATAAATGTAGTCAGTCCTAGTTTAGCAGCAAAGCTTTTCTGCTTTTGGATGCTAGTATTGATTATAAATTCTTGAGGCGAAGGAGTTTCACTCAGATGATAGCCTTTGTGTCACTTCTTTTCTTTTTCAATTAATAGTACTTTTGAGTTTTGGTCAGTTGGCGACTTAATAGTTTATTCTTTGTAGTATGGGTTTAGATCGATGAGGTATTCCGAATCTCTTCTGCTTCATAATAATCCATTCTGTTTATTTTAGTGAGTTATTGTGCTTCAATTGAATGATTTTTTCAGTTCCATTACTGTGCTATAATTAGCTTATTGAAATAAATACTGATTTTTCTTAGAATGACATGACGGAATGAAAGTGAACAGATAACATATATGATACAAACTAGTTAAGGTTAAGTCTGTTACTGTTATGAATACTCACTACTGTTCATTCTCTCTTCTTCCCAACTGATTTCAAATCTCCGATAAATCTTCCTCAAATTTAGATCAAACAAAGCTTAAAATCAACAAATGGGTTCAAATGCAGTTGATGATTTGATAGAAGCATCTTCAAGTATTCTGGATTCAACTTGGAGCAATTACGTACTCCAGAAATTGAACAACAAACAACCTCTATAGATGATAGTTTTCCTAGGCAACCCTTCATCATTGGTGTTGCTAGAGGTGCTTCATCTGACAAGACAACCATGTTCGAGATCGGATGAATATGAAGATATTTGTTGATACAGATGCTGATGTACGTCTCGCAAGGAGAATAAGACGTGACACAGCTGAAACGGGAAGAGATATTGGTATGGTGCTTCATCAGTACTCTAAGTTTGTGAAAGTTGCTTTTGATGACTTCATTCTTCCCACAAAGAAGTATGCTGACGTTATCATTCCCCGAGGTGGAGATAATCATGTTGCTATCGATTTGATTGTGCAACATATTCGGAGAAAACTTAGTCAATATGATCACTGTAAAATATATCCTAACTTATATGTCATTCAATCAACTTACAAGATACGTGACATGCATGCACTTATACGGGATGCTTATACAACTAAACACGACTTTGTATTTTATGCTGATGGATTGATTTATTGGTTGTTGAACATGGTTTAGGACATCTGTCATTTACAGGAAAATCCGGTGTTGACTCCAACTGGATCTGTTTACAGCGGAGTTGATTTTTATAAGAGGTTATGTGGTGTTTCAGTAATTAGAAGTGGAGAGATCATGGAGAATGCCTTGCGAGCATGTTGTAAAGGTATCAAGATTGGCAAGATCCTGATCCATCAAGAGGGTTACAATGGTCAGTAGCTGATTGTTAAATTCTCAATATACGAGCTCAGTAAACAGAGACAATGCAGCAGTGAAGAATGTAGAATATGAAGAAGAAGAGAGGAGAGAAAAAATGAAGGAAGCAGAGAGAAAATCTTATTATTGCTTCATCTGACAAGACCCTGCCTTCTAACCTCTTCTTAACAACTAACTAATCCTCAACTAATTAGGATTAATGCCAACTGACTCAACTAACTGCAATCAGCTTGTTAAGCTTCTCAACACTCCCCCTCAAGCTGATGGCTTGAAGAGGTCCTTTAGTCCCAGGTTGTTCAGTAGATGTTCATGTGTTGTTTTTCCTAATTCCTTTGTTATAATCTATCTTGATTATTCCTTTGTTGATCTTTTCTCTCACAAAGTGACAATCTATGTCAATATGCTTAGTTTTTTCATGAAAGATGGGATTTGCAGCAATTTACATAGCTGCTTTACTGTCACACATCAACTCTACTGATTGTGTCACTTGAATTCCTAATTCCCTGAACAGTCCTATCAGCCAGATAACTTCAACAATACATGTAGCCATGCTCTTGAATTCAGCTTCTACTGAGCTCCTAGATACAGTCTCTTATTTTTTTGACTTCTAGGATATCAATGCTCCACCAAATTGCACAATATAGCCTGTTACAGATCTTCTAGTCTCCAGACAGGCACCCCAATCTGAGTCACAATAGGCATGTAGCTGATTTGTTCTGTTAGCAGGCATAAAAAGTCCTAGACCAGGTGTACCTTTGATATATCTTACTACTCTTAGTGCAACATCCGTGTGTGATTTCTTTGGACTATGTATATACTGACTGAGGACTTGAACTACAAATGATATGTATGGCCTGGTCATGGTGAGGTATAACAGCCTCTCTACTAGTTTTTGATAAGTAGCAGGGTCTTTCAAGAGCTCATCTCCATTGACTTCTTTATCAGATCTATAGTTGTCATACTTTACTGATGTTAGTTGTAGATTTACTTCAAGTGGGGTTGCTGCTAGTTTTGCTCCACTCAGGCCAGCTTCTGACACTAATTCAAGAGCATACTTCCTTTGACACATTACTATTCCCTTTTGTGATCTAACTACTTCAATCCCTAGGAAGAACTTCAACTCACCCAGATCTTTCATTTTGAACTGTTTCTTCAAATCTTTTCTGGCATTGTCTATTAATTCTTGATAGCATCCTGTGACCAGCAAATCATCCACATATACTAGAATAATCACTATTCTCTTGTCAATTGATTTTTTGAATAGTGAATAGTCATAATGACTCTGAGTAAACCCCATCTATATAAGAGCATCTGTTAGTTTCTTGTTCCATTGTCTGGGTGCCTGTTTCAACCCATACAATGATTTGTGGAGTTTGTAGACCTTCTTATTCTCCCCTTGTCTGGCAAACCCTGCAGGAATAGACATGTAAACATCTTCTATGAGATCACCATTTAGGAATGCATTATGTACATCCATCTGGTAGATAGGCCACTGGCTGGAAGCAGCAACAGCCACAAGAGCTCTGACTATAGCCATTTTAGCAACAAGAGAGAAGTCTCTAAGTAGTCCAGGCCAGGCTGTTGGCTGTAGCCTTTAGCCACTAGTCTGGCTTTATATCTTTCAATCTCACCTGAGGCTTTGTACTTAATTTTATACACCTACTTGCATCCAATGGGTGTCTTACCTGCTAGGAGATCAACAATAGACCATGTATTGTTTTCCTCCAATGCAGCAATTTCTAGTTTCATGGCTTGAACCCAGGTTGGGTCAAGAGATACCTGATGGAATAAGGATGGCTCAGTAGAAGAAGAGTAGGCTGCTAGTGCAAGTTGATAGGATTTAGTGAGGTGAGAATAGGTAACACAGGAGGATAAGGGATAAATGCAAGAATGAGTAGAATAATCATTCAACCATATAGGAGGATATGTAACTCTAGTTGATCTTCTAGGCAAGTTAGGTTGCTGTTGAGGGGAGAAATGTATAGATGTGGAAGGAGATGGTGCAGACACATGTGTTGCAGAACCAGGTTCATCCTGGGCAAATGAGGGGGACTGCAAAGCAATTGTCTGAGGTGGAACTGTACAGTCTATGTGAATTAGATGCAATACAGGGCACATAGGTGTACCAATGGCTTTGACATGAAGGAAAGGAAAGACAGACTCCTGAAAAACCACATTTCTGTTTGTGAAAAAGGAATGGGAATGAATATCATATAAAAATATACCCCTTTTGAGTTAAAAAGTAACTCATAAACACACTAGGTATGGCTCTGGTGGTGAATTTGTCTAAGGTTTTAGTGTTGGATGCATAGGCAAGGCAACTAAACACCCTGAGATAAGTGAGTGCTGGTGGATGTTGATATAGGAGTTCAAAAGGAGATTTAAAGTGTAGTAATTTGGAAGGAGTTCTGTTAATAAGGTAGACTATTGTAGTGACACATTCATCCCAGAATTTCAATGGTATTGCAACCTAAAACCTTAGTGCCCTAGAAACCTGAAGTATGGTCCCATGTTTTCTTTCTACTACCCCATTTTGTTGAGGAGTGTATACACAAGAAGTTTGGTATATAATGCCATGACTAGTCAGAAAAGCTTGTACTTCATTACTAAGAAACTCACAGCCATTGTCAGTTCTAAGTACCTTAACACCAGTTGAAAACACATTCTTTATTTTTGTAAGAAAGTTTTGTAAGACAATAACAACCTCAGCTTAAGAATGTATAAGGAACAACCATGTAAACCTGGTATAGTCATCTACTATTGTGACAAAGAATCTTTTGTTACTGTGAGTAGGAACCCTGTAGGGACCCCAAATATCACAGTGCAACATGTCAAACACAGACTTAGAACTAGTGCTACCGGTAGGAAAAGGAAGTTTAGTGTGCTTTGCCAAAGGACATACAATACATTTATGATCTTCAGTACTTAGTTGTTTAAGAGAATCATGTCTTCTTAGAATATCCAGAGGAGCATGACCTAGCCTTCTGTGCCACAAGATGTTGGAAGTAGTAGTTTGTTCTACTGCATTGGCAGTCTTGTATGTAGGTTTTGAAGATGTATTGTCTTCTTTCAGAATGTAAAGACCTTGATCTTCTCTACCAATCCCCTTCACTTTGCTAGTATAGAGATCCTGGAATATACAAAAGTCAGGGAAAAAATTCACTGAGCATTGTAACTCCTTGGTTAGCTTTGAAATAGATAGCAGGTTACACTTAAAATCTGGAAGAAATAAGACATCAGAGATTAGGTGATCTTTCAAAATGTGTGTATTTCCACTGTGAGTGACTTGTACCTCACCACCTGTAGGTACATGTACATTGTTCTTCTCATTATCAGTAACTCTTTTGTGATGATGCAGTAAGTCAGGATTAGAGGTCATATGATTAGTTGCACCTGGGTCTACTATCCACTTGGAGTGAGTAGCATTGGATTTCAATTAAAAGATTATACCTGTATTTGCTTCTGGAGTAGAACTATTTCCTTCACTACCTTTGTTTAGCATATGCAGAATTTGTTGATACTGTTCCTGAGTGAAAAATGGGACTGTTTGAGGCATAGGAGGACCAGTTTGACAAACAGGATTGTCATGACTACTGATGCAATTCCTCTCTTAGAGATTTTCAACATAGTAACTGGCTTGATTAGCATATTGATTTTCTCCTTTCTTCTTTAATTTAGGCCAGTCTAGTAGATAACCAACTAGCTTGTAGCATTTTTCCCTAGTATGACCATTATAACCACAATACTCACATACTATTGAGCCTTCCCTCTGACCTTTGTGACTGTTGCTCCCTGAGTATATGTTTCCTCTTCCTGAGTTAGATTGACTATCAATAGGCACACCTTTGCCCTTATAAGTTTGACTAGTTCCTCCTTTCTGACTGAAGAATGTTGCAGCTTCTAATGAGTTACTAATCCCTGCGGATGGACTAGCTAGAGATCTCTGACTTTCATGATCTATCACCATGGAATAGGCTTTGTTTAGTGTAAGAACTAGAGACATCGTGAGAATCTGGCTTCTGCATTGAGCATAAGTTTCATTTAGCCCCATAAGGAACTGCAGTAGTCTTTGATAACCATGGTGTTGAGCATAATTTCTTGACTCTGAACAATTGCATCCTGGACAGGGCATTATTGCATCAAACTCATCCCACAGGTTTCTCATTCTCGAAAAATAATCTGATATAGAGAGAGTTCCTTGAGTTAAGGTAGCAATCTCTCTGTGTAGGAAAAATACTCTAGATCCGTTTTACAATATCGAAACCTCTCCTTCAAATCTAATCAGACTTTGTGTGCATTTGAGGCATATATTATGCTACTTAGCAACTCCTTTCTTACCGAATTCATTATCCAGGACAAAACCATTGCATTAACTTCCTCTCATTGTTCATGTAGTACATCATTGAATCGATCCTTAGTGTGTCTTCCATCCACAAAACCTAGCTTACTCTTTCCTAGTAGACTTAATGACATAGATCTACTCCACAATGCATAATTTTTTGAGCCAATTAGCTGAATTAAAACCAGAGTACTTCCTGGTGTATCATTTGGGTGAAGATATAGTGGATGATTGTGATCCAACTCACTTCTATTGATTCAAGTGGTTGACTGCTCCTCAGCTGCCATTTTTCAGTTCCGACAGCAGTCGATCTAGCTCGATCTAGTCGATCTGTCGAAACTCTCTTTGAGGCAAAGCTTTTGCATGCAGTACACTCCCAGTCGATCAGGGCTCTGATACCATGTTAAATTCTCAACATACGAGCTCAGTAAACAGAGACAATGCAGCAGTGAAGAATGTAGAATATGAAGAAGAAGAGAAGAGAGAAGGAATGAAGGAAGCAGAGAGAAAAAAATCTTATTATTGCTTCATTTTGTCTTACTTTACATTAGGAGAAATATAAGGGTATTTATACCCCTAATTATAACTGCCTTCTAACCTCTTCTTAACAACTAACTAATCCTCAACTAATTAGGATTAATGCTAACTGACTCAACTAACTGCAATCAGCTTGTTAAGCTTCTCAACACTATGAGAAACTACTACTAGATATTGCAGAAAGACATGTCCTACTGTTGGATCCCATCCTTGGCACAGGTAATTTAGCTGTTCAAGCTATTTCATTACTGCTGAAGAAGGGTGTCCCAGAGTCCAACATTTTATTCCTCAATCTCATTTTTGCACCTCAAGAGTACATGTTGTAAGTGATTTCCAAGAATAAAGATTGTGGCATCTGATTTTTTGCCTCGGTATAATTATGTCTTAGAAGTGATATCAGATTTATCACACGACCAATGCAAGTACTCTTCATGATTTTTACTTGTATTCATATTATTGTAAATTATGCTCTCTCTAATTCTCATGAAACACAGGCACCACATAAATTAATGGAACCAATTTTAAATTGTGACATATAATAGTAAAACAATTATTTTTATAACTGACCATCCAAAATCTTTCTATTTGCTCTATTATGGCTTTCATGATTACATTGATATTATCAAATAAGTTAAACATGAACATACATGAAGAATGTGTTCATTAGATTGTGTAGTACTCTTATCTTCAGCGCTTATTTATTTAAAAAATTTGATCGATATCTAGCTTTTCAATGATTCATATTTAAATTAATTGGACTATATATGAAAATGATATGCTTTGATGGAGAGGGAAGATACAACATTCTGATTTTCCTTTCAAATATATTATCTTTTAGATATAATCTAACTTTATAGTTCTCTAAAGAGATTTTACTTTTATTTTTTACAGGGTTTGAAGATTTTCGATTGCAAGTCAAGATGAGAGCTTTGAAGATTTTATACTAGTTGAGAAATTTGTTATCATTTTTTAGGGCAACTAGAAAAAAATATAGAGTAATATTTTGCTAAGAGGTTGTGTAAAGTATTATGGTATGTGCATTGTGGTTATATTGCTACTTGTGAGATGTTCTTACACATTTTGAAATAATTATCAATTTTAAATTTGTAAATACTTTCTTGTATATGAAAGCACGAATCTATTTATAATTTATTTACAATATATGTGCACGATTATTTATAGTAATTATTGTATAAATTCAAAAAAGATGCGACTTGTATAGACTTTTATGGATTACATTTTTAGTACTTTTTAGGACTGGTGAAAAATTAGGACTAAATACTACAGGGACCAGTTGATCTATGTTAAAGACTAGATTCTAGTTCCTAATATACTTTTAGAGACGAAAAATTTACCCGTCGCTAAAGCACTTTAAGGACCAATAAATTGATCTCGTCACTAGGCGAAGAAGCCTCTAGGGATGGACAACGACTGAATTTTTCTGGTGGCTAATGACTTTTAAAGACCAAAATAACACTTTTAAGAACCAGTTTTCCTCGTTAATGGACATGTTTCTTGTAGTATGACTTCATGTCACAAAAATCTGTGTGAATTAAGTCCAAGGGATTTGAATTCCTTTCAACTGACTTACAAGGATGCTTAACATACTTAAATTCCACACATACTTGACATTTTAACTGTTTTTCAAACTTTGGCAATAGATTCAAATTACTCATTTTTCACAAGGTTTTATAATTGACATGTCCTAAACGTGAATGGCATAGATTATTTGACTCAAGTAAATAAGAAGAAGCCTGAACTTTATTACTTTCAATAACCATTACATTTAGTTTGAAAAGTCCCTCAGTCAGGTAGGCTTTTCCTACATACATCTCATTTTTGCTAATTACAACTTTATCTTAAACAAGAACACATTTAAATTCATTCTTGACCAAAAGACCAGCAGATACTAAGTTCTTTTGCATTTCTGGAACATGACAAACTTTGTTTAGAGTCACCACCTTGCCTGATGTCATCTTCAAATACTCTTTGCCATAACCTTCAACTTTTGTTGTGGAAGAATTTCCCATGTAAATAGTCTCATCAGGTGCGGCAGGGGCATATGTTGCAAGGCTTCTTTAACAGCACAAATATATGAAGTGGCTCCAGAATCAAGCTACTACTCTTTGGAATTTCCTACCAAGTTGCATGAGTCAACATGGCACATAAGTTCTCCACTTCTTTATTCTTCTCAATCATATTTGCTTGATTCTTTTTCTTTTGCTTCTTTGAAGAGCGACAATCAATGGCTCTATTTCCAACATCCCCACAGTTATGATGATTGCCTTTAAACCTCTTTTTAGGCGGATTGTCTTTTGGTCCAGATGACTTCTTTCTCTTTTTGACATTTGGTCCTTCTTCAACAATATTTGCCCCTGCTATTGTTGAATTTGTTTGTGACCTCTTTTCTGCTACTTTATTGTCCTCTTCAATTCTCAAGCATACGATGAGATCTTCAACATTCATCTCATTGCGTTTATGCTTTAAATAGTTCTTGAAGTCCTTCCATAGTAGGGGTAACTTCTCAATGATGGATGCCACTTGAAATGTATCATGCACAATCAATCCTACATTAAGGATTGTGTGAGTATTAAAAGTAAATTTAATGTGTTCAAACTAGGTATTAAATAGATTTATACCTTCTGCAAGAAGATCATGCATTATAACCTGCAAATCCTGAACTTGGGTAACAACAACTTTACTGTCGACCATCTTGTAGTTTAGGAACTTTGCCACAATGAATTTTTTTTCATTTCGGTATCTTTAGTTTAGTATTTCCTTTTCAAAGTATCCAGGAGTTCCTTGGAAGTCTTCAGGTTACTGTACACACTGTACAAATCATCTTGCAAGCCACTCAGAATGTAGTTCCTACATAAAAAATCTGAGTGCCTCTAAGCTTCAGTCACTAAGAGTCATTCATCATCTGGAGTTCCTTCAGCCAGTACAGGAACATTTTAATTAATGTATCTTTATAGACTTAGGGTAGTCAAGTAGAAAAACATCTTCTACTGTCGCTTTATGAAATCAACACTAGTAAATTTTGCAGGTTTTTTTGCCGATGGAATTGTAGGGCCAACATTTGAACGACTTGAAGATGCAGTAGAAAGTACTGTGGCATTCATCGTTACAACATTCACTTCATTTGAATTAGTCATTTTTCTGTCACAAGTGGACAAACAAGTTAGTATACTAATCAACAAGACCGAATTTGTATACTACTTATTCTGTCACAAATGAACAGAATACTCAACTCTTAGAAGATCCAGAAATTTTAGAAAGTAGGAATACAGAAAGAGAAAAAAAAATTAAACTATTAAATTCATTAAGCTTGTTATTCCCTTTGGATTCAAACAATACCAGAAAGAGTGAACAAAAAAAACTAAATGAAATTATAAAATAATCTGAGTCCACAAAATACACTGTGTATCCTTAAGAAATTTAGTCCCCTCACTGTACTCGAGGTTATGAATTATTTCCTCCCTAGATAAAACAGATTAACTATTATAGATGTAGTGGTACCCCACACTTCTGTAATTTCGATGAACTCAAAGAACCAGCAATAGAATCTCACAGACTCAAATTTTATTTAAGAAGAAAATCTATTTAGAGAAGTGAATTTTTTTCGTATTCTTAAAAATGCAGGAAAAGTTTTATCTTTATAGCCCGCATTGGGCGCTAATTCACCGAAGCCGAAGCCGAGCAAGCGACGACGACGACGGTGCGAGGGGGTCCGCTCTACTTGACTCTTTAAGAGTTAGAGGAAGTATTTCCCAATATAAGAACAAAACTTTCCCTCTATTTTACCGACGGGGGAGAAATGACTGTTCATTTCCCTTTACTTGGTCACCTCCACATTTTCCTTATTCGTTCTACCTTCATTTAACTTTCATTTTCCAATTCACACTAACTTCTTAAACTCAATATATTTTTCATTGCTATTCAATTTATTAAATAGAATAATTTATCAAGATAGCATAAATTTGTGAAATGTATGACAGTGAACCTGCAATAACTTTTTTAGATTCTTGAAAAATTAAAAGTTGATTGATATTTGCTAGGAAATATCCTCAGTACATGGAGGTTTGCTGCAATGAATTATGAAGGTGTCCTTCAATGGGACAAGTTGTAGAGAGCTATTAGTTTTATTTTAAGTTAGAGAAAGAAGCTATTTGCTCCAAGGAGAAAAAGTCACGTGCATTTAGTTTGATTCTTAAAAAAAATTCATGATGGTTAGACTTGTGATCGAAAGTGCACCACCTTTTAAAGAATTATGGATTATTAATGCTCCACTTAAAAGAAATAGGATTATATTGATGAACCTAACTCCAAAAATAATGAATTATTTTGATCCTTTTCTCAATAAAGCTCACATGTAATTCACTTATATGTTTAAAATTTACAGAATAGATGTAAACTATATAACAACAAACAAAAAGTAATGTTTGTCGACCATAGAATCACAACAAAACTCTATATTCAATGATATAGTACTTTTACGATAACTATAAATTCATAAGAGAGGTTAACCAAAACACGATTACGACGAAAGACAACAAAATTAATTGAGTTCAAACAGAATTTTCTATAACAAACTTTAATATAGTTATAAAGTGTAATTAGGAAAATTATACTTATGGAGCATTATTGAGCTTAATATGTTTGCCATTTGTGAAATTTACTCTTTTAAATTTGTGCAAAATTCAAGTTTAAGATTGTTTTTTCCTTTACTCTTATGACTGGTTTATTCTTAATTTTGTATTTAATTACTTCTAAATCTTGTGATTCCAAATTAACTTAATTAAACTCTTAAAGATGAATCATTTTTGTTATGCTGATTTGAATTATTTTATTTTATTTCATCCCTTAGTCATTTTTTTCACAAACTTTCCTATTTTCAAAATTACTTCAAATGGCTAAGTTAATCCATTTTCCAAAATAATTTTAAATATTTTTATTTATTTTTTTGAATTATTTTTTTCAAAAAGTTAGTCAAATAAAGTTTTTAAATTGTTGGACGACCGCGCAATAACGATCATTTTGAGTGCTAACACACCCCAATCAGCATTACTATAGATTTCAACTTTCCCATGGCCATTGAAATTGAAAATGTGAATCTCTTACCATTTTCTCTAAATTTTTTAAGGTATTTCTCTTAAAACCCTTTTAAATTAAGTTTCCTTAATTTCTTTAAAAGATACTCCATTTCAGTTTTTTTCTTAAATAAATTAAAATCAATTCTTTAAATTGTATCTATGAGTATGACGCCCTACTTATTATAGGGTACAAAAATATTATCTCAAAGTTTGATAGAGCTTATTAAATTTGGATTCATGATATTTCCCTTTAATATTTATAGATAATGTCTCGTTAATTTTTTTTTAAAAAATTATTTTAAGGTAAGATTACACACAGTTTGTAATATGCTTGAGAGTCGCCTTATAATACTTACTAGAAAAATTAATTTGGGACAATTTTCAATAAAGAAAAAAGAGTACAACAGGTTTTTTCCTTTTTTTTTTTATGGAAACTTTACATGATATCTCAAAAATGATGCATCAAACTTTGTATATCATTTTTAAGTTAATGATGATGGCAATGTGCTAGCAAAGATATATTTGAATTGTCATTTGAACAATTTGTTAAAAAATAAATTCACCACCTTATGGAAGATCGTGCGTGATTAAAAAAACTTATGCGAAATTCGTTTTTGTTGTGTCTTGGTGTATCATTCTTTCAGTTGAGCAACATTTTATTCATACAATATTGTTGGAATATTCTCTTCAAAGAAAGACCACGAATTCACAAAATGTGTTGTCACTAATCTCAATCATACACCTTCTCAATTAACTTCATAAATTACTATCATATCTGCATGATTAGAGGATATAACAACTATAATGTATTTTGTTTTACTCCATGAGATAATATGTTTGAGATGATGTTTATTTGGACTAGACAAATAACCCGTATTTACATAATCAATCATTTGTAAATTGCTTTACAATAATTAAAATAAATAATTCATATCAATGACTTTTGAAGGTGTTGAATGTGTTGTTAATATTGGTTCAGTTACTTTTTGTTGGAGAGGAATTGTATCTTTCTAATAGATTTAGGGCAAAAATTGTATTTGAATGGGTATTATTAGTAAATAGCAAGTACATGGTCGATCAATTAATTTACATGTTGGAGATAATTAAGTGACATGATCAAATAAAACATTTTGATGATTAAGCAATTAAGAGGAAGAGTAAAAATAGAAGAATAATCTGAGAAAAGGAAGCAACATAAATTAATAACTTACTGAAAAAGGGAGTTAACAAACCACCTTTGTGATGTATACATACATGACTGTAAATGAAGAGATGAAAGATAACACCAGCAAGGAGAAAAGACACATTTTCTAACCCGCGCCATTCCTTAATTCACTGACTTGACTGCATAAATGACTTCTAGAAGTGACGAGAAGCTGGTGCAGCAGCATGCAAGGAATTAGGCCTCCATGCAGAAGCAGTAAACAAGCATAGATCTTTCCATCCAAGCTTAAGAGTTCCATTATCCTCAACCAAAGTGTATCCATGAGAGGGGAACATTCCGAGTAATAGAGTAGCTTGTGCAGCAGCATTACCAGCAAGAGATAAACACCTAAATCCAGACTGTTGAAGCTTCTCTCTCCAGTTGTTGAATTTTACCTCCCCGCTCCTTGATGGACCTCCTACGGCTAGCACATTGCGTATTTCCTTGGACAATAATTGTTGCTCCACAACGTGTCTTTCCTCACTCTCCTCTCCATAGCACGCGCCAAGTGAGTCAAATAGAGCTGAGTAGTAATGTATTGCCTCCACAAACCTCCCAAGGAAGGAACCCGCGTGGCTCAGGTCCTGCTCCACAACAGTCACCACCTTTGGAGCCAACCTGAAGTAAAGCATATTAATAAACCAAATCAACTAACAGACACTACTCGTAGGAAGTATGGATAAAATGAAGGTTACATAGGAAAAAAACTCTCAATAATTTTCTAGCTTGAACTTTAAATAATTTACTTTCTCCATAATATATTTACTATGAACTAGAAAAGAATACAACATTTATTGCGAAGAAGTAAAAAAGCAGGTCGGGTATAATAAATTCACGCCTACTAATAAATACTGCAGTTTCTGCCTCTCTATAGTTTCTCTTTTTTTGGGGGCGTGATGCCTAGAAATTTTACTACTTTGAACTTCTTTTTCAAAAGAAGAAAATTCACGGAAAATTAATTAGGCAGGAAGTACTCAGTAATACGTCGAGTCATAGAGAAGGCAGCTTTTGTTGCGAAAAGTGATTGGCCTTTTTATCCACCTTTTTCAGGTTTACTGAAAAAGAGAATCTCCGCTAGTCAAAGAGATGCGCCGCGTAAAGGAAATATTAAGACCAATGATATATTTAATTTGGCATCAAATTTAAGAAACTTTTTAAAAAAATTGTTATCCTAACTGAAAATCCTGTACATTGTGTTGATATCAAATATGTCTGAAAAAATTGGAATTAAAGTGTGTAAAAAAATGGATTATTCTTTTTGAAATAAATTTTAAAAAAATGAAATGGAAAAAATATCTATATGCAAGTAGTAGTGTTTGTAACTAATTAAATTTATACCGCGGATCTATACAATATTGCCATTATTAAAAATTATGTTATCTACTAACAAAAATATTCATACGAAGATTTTTCTTTACTTTACGTTAAGCTGCATGTTGGATCTTTATTTTTAAGTGCACGTAGTTTTTAGCCTTCCATGTTAAAGATTGAAGTGATTATTGAAGGTATACGTATTTGACTAGACGACAGGGAGCTTTCAGGAAAGAAAAGTCGTGAAAATTTAGTAACAACAGTGTTTTTGAATTTTTTTGAATTCAAATATATTTAAAGCATTTTTGTAGCTACAAAAGCATATTTATAAACCAGTAAAAGATTATTTTTTTCCAAACATAGAAATTGTCATTGTTCATTAATCTGAGAAAAAAATAAAGTGTCCATGAGTAGTAATAGTGTACCTTTGCAGGAGGGCGAGTGTATTAGAGTCGCTGCCAGTGACATCGTAAAGAGAATGTTGCAACCAATGAACCGCAACAGCTTCTCTCTTGCTCACATTCAATTTCTCAGGGTCTAAGTTTCCAACTTTGTCGGCAATAGGTAAAAACTCGAATGGGAGGCCTAATCTCTCGGCAAAATCGGATAGTCGTTTACCGGTGGCCTCAAGAGCATCTACGGAGGTTCCAAGCCCGGTGAGCCGAACAAAAGGAGGACCACCGGGCCTGGAAGCTAGGATGTGGAAAAGACCTGGCCATTGAAGACCTTGCATTATATCAAGGTCTATGATGTGCACTCGGTCTTCTCTCTCGAAAGCTTCTTGTATAGCTTGATTGGCTGTGAAATGGGAGAATTTAATGAAGGGGCTGATTCCGTTGAACACCTGGAAAGCTGATGCCATTTTTTGGTTGTAAAGCATGGGGACGCTGTTCATGGGTAGCGCTGCGTACATTCCCAAGCATGAATTCAACAGCCTAGCTGACATGGCCTCTGAGAAATATGCAGCGACACGCTGTGCTGATGTGCCGAAGGGTGTGGAGAGCTCGGATACTTCTAAAAGCATTTTATTTGCCTCTTCTAAGTTATCAGCAGATACGGCTTCTGCACATTGCAATAGCAAGGTCAAAAGGTGTAATCCTTCTTCATCTCTCTTTTGTTGTCGCTCTTCTTCCTTTTTCTCTCTGTACGTGTTGACTGGGACTAGTGGAGCTGGTGTTGAAGTTTTTGTTTTGGCACTACTGTCAGCTACCACCGACGACGGGGATAGAGAACTGGAAGATTGCTGCTGCTTTTGCTGTTCTAAGTCTACTGCGGCGGCCTGTTGCTGAGAATGAGGGGATTCTTCTTGTTGTTGTTGCTGCTGCACTTGAGGAGAAAGAATGGGAGGCGTAACAAATGAAAGATCTGTTGCAGTGGGATTATTGCCGCCAAGCTGCTGGTGCTGGTTCAGAGAGGGCGCCACCGGAGCGTTGTGGCTGGCTGGCAAAGCTATTTCCCAGTTTAAGTATTGATTATTTGAGGAATCAGGAAGGGACAAAATATTGTGCTGCAATAAATTGGCATTGTTTTGGGCCTGTTGTAAACCAGCGAGCTGTGGCAGCTGTTCCTTTCTTCTCCAGCACTCCATGGGGTCATTTTGATCAGGGCCACCATTATTGCTACTAGTGAGAGAGCGAAGCCTGTACTCCAGGAGCGATGCAAGATACGGATTGCAAGGGTGGATTATCTCCCTCACATTCTGGATGAGTTGGGGCACCGATACTTGAGCTGAGCTGTTGATTAAATCCTTTATAATACTGTCAATCCATGCCGTTGCCGACGTGTTATCCTCCATGGAATCGATCCTAGTTGTAAGGGGTGAAGATACAACTGCTGCTGCTGCAGTTGCAGGTTGTTGGATTTGTAAACAGCTGTTTTGGCGGTTTCTATCCGGAGGAAAGAGGGGCAAACCGGAGAAAACACAAACAGATGGGGATTGATTGTTGTTACTCTGGGTTTGAGGACCTTGTGGCTGATGATGTGATGTTATGGCGTCTGTGTAAGTTAGGTTTGGGGTAGAACTAGAAAAGCCGGTGTCAATCCCAGGTCCTCCTCTTGACGTCACACCGCACAAGTTCGTGGAAGAAGTTAACATTTGCATAGTGGAGTAGTTGGAAACGTGGGTCGTCATCGTCGTCGTTGGGTTATTGTTGATATTGTGACCAAAATTACTAGTACCACAAACCCTCAAATCACCAAGCTGAGCGTGAGACCCGCCTATCGTCGGAGGCCGGCGTAGATACCTATGCTCTTCGCCGGCGCCGGTCTGGATCTCCATATCCGACGCCGCCCTCTTCCTAACCATTTTTCCGCTATCACAGTGAAGAAGATGCACGTTACTGACGTCCTTGCTTGTAGCCTGCAGCTTCTCGCCACTGCTGCCGATGAGGACGACGTTTGCACCGGTAGTAACAGTGCAGTTCTCACCATTCAGAGGTAAAGATTTTGCCATGATATATGAAATAGATTCTTAAACACTGTTGATAATTCATCTCCATCATATACTGAGATCGGCTTAATAAAATCACTTACCACAATCCAAGCATATAGTGGTGAAAAGATTTAGACACGAGCATTGGGATTCTGTGGCTCAATTTCTCTTTCAAAAAAAAAAAAAAATGGAACACAACATAACACAGTCCTCCTAGGGCTTTACTAGTTGCTCTACTATACTTGTTTATAAACACTTGACTGGTTGCCTTTTGGATTTATATGCAATTTCAGTATTTCCAATGAGAAAGAGGCTGAGAAAGATGGAATTTATTGACGACATAAAGTACCGAAGTTGTTGAAAACTTATTCATCATAATAAAATATTGTTAATCCATGAGCTATCTTTTCCTCTTTTTCCCCAACATTACTTTTCAATTATTATTGCGGCTACTAGTGCTAGGGCTCTAGATTTTTCTATGTATATTTTCTACTGGGATTGCAACGTTGATATTGTGTATAGTTATGGAATGAAGAGAGTTGATAGAAAGGGTTGGGTCCACGAGTGGAGATAGGTACCTTTCCCTGGCAAGTTTCGGGGTAGCTGTTGGCTGAAATGATGGAAACCTTTGTTTTCTTCTTCCTTGCTTTCTTTCTCGTCTCGATCAGTGAGTCGTCTTCGCGCGTTTGACTTTAGTTCCTAATGATTCTATTTCTTGCCGGAGGTCCTTCACTATTTCTTCAACATACACCAATGTTCAACTTTTACATCTCTTTTTAAAATAAGAATCTCAAATTTCAAATAATTGGAAATTGAAGTTGGAAATTTCATATTACTAAAAAAATAGATTTTTAAAAATAATTTCACTTGATCTAGGTAAATTTAGTATTTACTTACAATTTTTCTAAGTACCTATCATGCTTGTAAGTACAAAAAGAATTCTCCTATTTATGAGTATAGATATTGATGCTGATCTGTTCCTAGGAGAGGTGGGTAAAACGACAGACAAAATAAATAAGGTGTGCAAATCAAGATCAAAGAAGATGGTATGACTACTGGCCGTGAGACTACATGCTTTAATTGTATAAATCGTTTTGTTTCTCATACTTATCTATCACAATACTTCTGGCCTATTTTTTCGCTAGGTCTCCATTTTTTTGTTCTGATGTTTTCAGTAGTTTATGAGTACCTTTTTGTCATTAAATAATTATATCAAATACTAGTAATTATCAAATTTATAGGTGATTAAAAGGTGGAGACGGAGACCTAAGGTTTTTTCCTATGATAGCTCACAGCTCGAGATAAGACAGGCAAAAAGGTCGTTGGACGTTGGGGATCGGATACTCTTGACATTGTTTTCCATGGAATTGTCGAGAGGTCAATAAATTAAACTAGCCGCGGATGTAAGATTTTTTTTAAGGATTCAAAATTTTAAGAATCTAAAAAATTATTTTTATTATATATAAATAATATAATTTTTCGGTGAATCGATTCAGATGAACCCTTTAATCACTATGAGGCTTCGCCATTGTCGGGAGCTCTTTTAAATTTCAAACGTGAAAAAGGTCGATAACTGCATAAAAATATTTAAATGAAGGGGCTTTTCGATTTTGTTTTGAATTCGATTCTAGAGGAATTAGTTTTGTTTTGGAATTCATATCTAAATATTAAGAAAGCGTTTGACCATGACTTATATCCACGCTTGGCCATAAAATTTCCAAAATTAGTATTTCATGTTTTCAAATAAACTGTAATATGCAATTTGCAAAATGTATAGTCAAACATAATGTAATTTTAATTTTTTAAAATTGAGATAAAGTGTTTTTTATTTCACGATGAGACGCCCAACTAAAGTTTACTATCTTCATTTTCAATTTGATTTGTTCGATTTAGCATGATATAGAGTTTGAAAAAGAAAAAAAAAGAGTTAGTGAATCTAATGGTCTTAAACTAAAAATATAAATATATTAGGATGCACTTTAATTTTATGATCTTAAATATGAGATTAAAAAAGTAAATACAATACTCCCTTTGTTCATTTGGATTTTGTCTATCTCTTAGAAAATAATGATTAATATAAGTATTTTATCACAATATGTATATTAATTGATGTATAGTCTTTGATATTGAAGAATTATTTGAAAATAAATAATTAATATTGGGGTAAAATAGTAAAAAGTATTTATCTTTTTTGATAAATTAAAAGTGATAAGTGAAATTTATATTTAAAATAGTAGATAAATAAAAATGAATAGAGTAACTAATAAACAAAAATGAAAGAAATAAGTAAAAGTAATACACATGATTTAGAAAGAAAGAAGTAAATCTGAACACCTAGATTATTGACAAATAAAATATAACATAGTTAAAAAAGAAATTTTCTTTTGGTCACTTTTCGATAGAGACTCGGAATTCCGACAGCAAAATAAAATGAAGGTATAAAGGCATGCATAAATTTAAGATTTAGTTTATAATTTTTTGTAGTGAAGTTAGTATATGATGTAATTATTTAGTTTAATTTTAAATTTAATTTATAAAATTGTATTGGATATATTTTTGTTATTATATACTACTTTTACGTAAAGCTATTGAATCCTCAAAAATGTTGTGGTGTCCACTAACTCCTGCGACCATAAAGAGTAGAGTTGAACTGTTAACGTTGAGGAGCTTATTTCAAGTCTGAAATGATACGATGAGTTTTTGGATTAGTTCATTTTTATCAGATGTTTTGAATTTCAATTCTAGGGTATTCAAAATTCAATCATAATCAATGAGTCAATCATAAAAGTAGCTTATTGGTATTGGATTATTGAATAAATGATTTGAGGATGAATTAAAAAATTATAAAATTAACGACTTATTGGTGTGGGGGCGAATTATTCAATTTTCTTATCAAACAAACTGTTACGTCTTAAAGATTACCATACTTATATTTTTATTTTAACTATAACATATATATATATGTGTGTGTGTTTGTGTGCACGCGCGCACGCGCGTGTGTGTGTTGAGCAAGTCAACAAGGTACTAAAGCTTAAAAAGGATAAAAGCCATAGAGAAACTCATTTATTCGCTGATTTTCATTTTAATTTTTATCACTCTAGAGTCTAACATGTCTCTATTATTTTATCTTTCACTACTCACTGTTTCACTCCATTTTAAAATAATGAAAAGAGGATTTTATTTTTGTAAGATGTGACCATATGTTTATCGAAAAAAGCTACCGTAGTAATTAAAGGTTAGTCGATACATCGCTCGATAATCGTTTAATAATTGTTAATCCATTATCAAATCAACCGATATGTTGGCTAATAGATTAGTAAATTTAAAAATCGATATCCCATAGACCAAACCATTAAATAAATTTATTAGCATGATTCACCTAATAAGTAGCCCTATTCGAGTCTCTCTAAGTATGAAATCACCTTGAATTTGGATCTAGTCGATTTTTAATATGAAAATCGAATATTAAATGAAAAAAATAAAAATAAAGAAAAAGAGAAAAGGGAAAATGTGGAGTTTTAGGAAAAAAGAAATTAAAAATGAAGTGTGTGAATAGGGCAGGTAAGGGAGTGGACATGTCAAAAGGACTGTGCAGTTGCTAAGGTCGAGGAGGTGTCAGGCAAGGTAGTGTTTGACATTTTGCTTTCAACGGCATCATCATCCCCCTTGCTTTTTGCCTCTTTGGATCTTCCTTTGCTTTTCTTCTTGTTTGACTCTTTCCCCACTATTCTACTACCAAAATCATTTAATAATGGTAGTAATACTCCTAGAATACTATTTTTTCCGTCCTATTTTATATGATACATTTTTTTATATATTTTTTAAAAAATATTTATTTTATTTTAATTAAAAATAATTTAATTTTAAAATTTTTCTTTTACTTTTAATGAAATAATTCTCAGTTACACAAATATTTAGGATAATTTTGGACCACAAATTTTTTTTTTTAAATATCGTGTCAAGTCAAAGAGTATCACATCAAATGGTACTAGGAAGTACTACGTCTTGAACATAATAATAGTTGCAATAAAATGCTATCAATTTCGTTTGATTAGATATGAAATTAAGAAATATGAAAATATTTTACCATCTTTTAAAAATTATTAATTTTTCTATTGAACTTTATGTGATATCATTTGATTTAATATTGTGTTAAAAAAGATAATTTTTTTATAAAATAATTTTTAAATATTTGTGTAGTTATAAATCATTCCATTAAGGATAAAATTAAAATTTTAAAATTAAATTATTTTTAATTATAGTAAGATGATATTCATTTTTAGAGATAATAAAAAAAAAGGTTTAAGTCATGACACCTAAACTTATCCGCATTTTCACTTAGACACCTCAACTAAGACTAGTTCTTATTGA
The DNA here is from genome assembly GCA_029948455.1 of Solanum rostratum. NCBI lineage: Eukaryota > Viridiplantae > Streptophyta > Magnoliopsida > Solanales > Solanaceae > Solanum > Solanum rostratum. The sequence continues at coordinate 54,733,958 of CM057055.1, forward strand.
ACACCTAAACTATTCAAAACATGTACCTATTAAGCACAAAATGTTGATTTGACAAAAAATATAAAGTGTGTGTAATTCACTTGCGCGCTGACGTGACAAATTAAAGAATGACATTTAAGAAAAAAAATTAAAATAATAAATTATAAAAAGACAAAAAAAGAAATTTATTTTTTGTTCATTACCTAAATGTTCAATAGGAACTAGTCTTAGTTGTGGCGGACAAGTTTAATTGATGACTTAAGCAAAAAAAAAAAGTCACATAAAATAAAATACATGGAGTATATTTTGAAAAAAAGTAATTTATAGTGAATCATATCTACTCTGCTACTATTATCTCCGCTCCAAATAAACTAGATGCTGCAAATTACATTCCACTATTTTTGCTAATTGTAAATTTATAGTTTTATTTTTTCACACCAAAAACAAAAAATATATTAAAAAAAAAACTACACTATACAATCCATGATACTAGGGATCTCAAGAATTGAACTGATCAAAAAATTGAATCAAAAAAATATTATTCGTGTATGCTATTAAATTATTTGGTTAATAGGTTTTGAATTTAAAAAATAATTAGATTATCAATTTGATTTTGATTTTTAATAGGATTATTGGGTACACTGATAATCCATTAAGACTATTATAATTTACTATTTTATACTTTCATAAAGATTAAATATTAATAATTTAACTAACGCTATACCGATGCTAGTAAGTCATGTATTTACTTGATTTCCAATGTATAAGCCTTTTGTCAATGAAGTAAATTAGAATATGAGGCAAAATATTGCATATTATTAAACTTAGGTGCTCAATAAATATTTTGTCACTTCGAGTGGATTCAATTATCATATCACAATGTTCATTTGGGAGTGGGTCCAGGGCCCAAATAACTTAACTTTCTCCTACGAATTATTTGCGTTACGCATTTATAAAGCCTATTTTATTAAATTAGGCTGCTGTAAAACTAGACAAATAGATATGTTCATTATTTTTATAATTCCTTATTTGTCTCCCTCTAGTTTTCAAAAACATTCTGTCATTTACAATTGATTTTCTTGTCTCACTGTATTGCATCAAATTATCAGAGAAGTTATATGCACTTATTTTATGAGCATTTTATATTGCGTAAATCAAGAATCGAATTGTTAAAGATCAAAAATCGAAAAATCAAAGATTTATAAAAAATGTTTCATTGATTTAACATATTCAAAAATTGAAATTTGACAAACCTTACCGATAATATATAAAATCGAACTGAACCGATTGATGTAAATCCCTATTTTAATAGTTTTCGCCACCTTATTGATAAGAAGGTGTTCTGAATATACGAGTATCAAAACAAATATTTATTCTAGCTAATCTGAAGATTTTCCGAGCGTGAAGATCAAAATATTTAAATTTAATAATAAATTTAGGTATAAATATTTTAAAGTTAAATTTATATATTTAAAAATTCTATTAAAAAAATACTCAATTCAGCATAGCTAATAATTCAAAATAGTTTTCAAAATTTCAAAAAGTTATAATATTGAAATAATTTGAAACTCCAACTAGTAACGCCCTCACATACATTGGAACGCACATAAAAAAGTACTTTTATAAATTTGCACGATTAATATTTATCTTTTTTTAAAAAATAAAAATTATACTAAAAAATATTTTAACTCCTTAAATATTAGTAATCACATAAAACAAAATCATTGAAACACTATATATAAATAGTGGTAGAGGCAATAAATGGTTGGATTTGATTGGATTGGATTACAATTCACCCAATAAAATATGAGTGAATATGAATTTGGTCTAATATAATTCGAGTAAAATGGTTCTAATCCACTTTAATCTTCTAAAGCCCCCCCAAAAAAACTAAATCAAAATAGTTTATACTCAACCCTTACAACTCTAACCCCGCTTTTAAAATAATTTTTTTCATACGAAAATGAATTTAAGTTTTTCTACTTCCGCACTCTAACTCCCACCTTATCCTCTACTCTCAACTGCACCTCTACCACCCTCCATGTCACGACCCAAAATCAGGGTTGCTCAACCCACCAAGACAAGTCAGCCTAAACCTGCTTCAATCATTACTGTTACGACCCGGACCTAGGGCCTAGCCATGACACAACGAATGTGACACCTAAAGGCATCCCATCTAAGCCTCGTGTTTATATCATAAGCATTCATAAGGTAATATAAGCATACATAAGAAAATAAGCAAGCGAAATTTTATCAAAATAAAAGTCATAGTTACCATAAGGGAATATACATCAATCCATTAAGGTCTAAATCATGCCTCTACATCATAGATCTTGGCGGGGACTAGCACATAGCTCACTAGCTCACCCTCAAGACATACGTCAAAGAATGAAAATGATAAAGTATCATCATAAAGAAAGAACATCATAAGGTTTGTTCCCGAAGCATGGGAACTCACCAACAAGTTTTCAAGCTCAAAATCTGAATCTAGCCATGAAATGAATATTCATCTCATCGTCCGTCCCTACATGGATAGATCATATAGGAAAATAAGTATGCATTAGTACGTGGAATGTACTAAGTATGTAGGTGTTCCCTGAATCAAAATACGCCATAATAATATCAATATGCATAATCATAATCAATAGGATAATAAGGATACAAGATGTATGAACATGCAAGTTTAAAATCATGAGAAGAAGCATCATCAAATCCATTCATAACCTTAATGTACATATGTGGGAATAAGACTATAATCGATATATAAGACCATGCGCACTATTACATGGAATCCCAATGTTGCCTCTACACTGAGTAAAAGAGTAGCCTACTTTGCTAGGGTAGACTATACCTTACCTTACGGGAGTCTTCCCATTTTGGCAAGTGCTTTAACATGAAACCTTACGGGAACCTTCTCATTTTGGCATATACTTTACTTATGTGGATCCACTAACATAATACCATATAAGCACATAACCATCATCCTTACTGTGGCATATAGTTATGAGAGAGGTAGGTTTTACATTCAGGACCGCTTACGTCGAGTCCCTACCCCCAATCTCATTCGGTGCGGAGTCATATCCCATGGAATACATAAATCATGCTTGTACATAACTTTCAACATAGTTCATACTTTATTAAAGTCATACTTTCATAATTCATAAATATTTATCATAACTTTCATGAAATATCATGTCATAAGTATAGTCCATCTACTTTGCTTTCATCATAGTGTGGGTAGACATTCCCACATTAACATCATCATAGACATTTGAGTTTTCATCACCCCCCTTTATCATAACTTTCAATACATCGTCATTATCATAAAACATGCTTTTGCATAATTGAGATCATAATCATGAAAATTCATAATTTTACCATAAGAGACTAGGGCTAAGTGTGGGTCCATGGACAATTTGCTTAAAATTGTGCAATTGAGTAGGATCCATAGAGAAAGCATATAATTAAAGTCAAATTAGATCTTGACAAAGGAACCCATATCAACTCATTAAGCCCTTATCATGCATACTTTGAAATCATATACTTTTGCTTGAAAACCATATACATCATGCAATTCATCATAATTCATGTGTAATTAGTCATGATCATCATATATGTATCATAATCCATGTATTAGGAATCATAGCTTAAAAACTCATAAGAAATCATCATGAAACTTTGATAAAAAAGAGGTTTTGGATTGGACTTCATGGATGAATATAATCCATGAATGAAGCCCTGCATACCTAAAGTAGAACCCTTAGAATTGAAGAATAAAATCTGGAAATCCTTAATTAAGCCTTCAAGCTTTAGCTTCAATGGAACCCTTGACTTAGAGAGAAATATTGAGAACCCTTGAGAGAAATTTGGGAATTAAAGGTTTTGAATGAATTAGGAATAGGATTTTATAGAGGTTAGATCGGTTAAGTCAGTTAGGGTATGTAACACCTCTCATATTTTTGTTCCTGGAAAAATTAAAGTTCATGATTTTTCTGAAGGTCTGATGTATGAGCCACTCTACGACCCATAGAAGTATCCGCGAGTAATAGGTGCAATTCGTGAAAAGTGCCAAATAAAAATAGAAAATTAAGAAAGTTCTGGAAGTTGACTTACATGATACGAGAGGGACCGTATAAAGAACCACGATCCGTTAGAAGGTCTCATAGGTAGAGGCATGAGGAGTCCAAAATTTGTCTAAGTGTGGAAAAAACTTAGAGAAGGATTAACAACCCATAAGTGGAACGACGGGTCGTACTGAGTGTTCATAACTTAGAAGCTGCAATTCTAGTAGCTCAATCATTATTGTAACACCCAGTTCCATGAGGCAAGGTACGGACCGTAGGTGCATCCACGGTCCGTAGAAGGGGTTTCATGGACGGCTCCAATAATTTTTAATAAAGAGTGTGTTTGACATTTTCACTTCGTTTAAGTCCTAAACTATGTCATTTTATCTACCCTAACTAACATAACCAACCTAATCTCTATAAAAATCCTATTCCTAATTCATTCAAAGCATTCAATTCTCAAATTTCTCTCAAAGGTTCTCAATATTTCTCCAAGTCAAGGGTTCTATTGAAGCTTAAGCTTGAAGGTTTGATTAAGGATTTTTCAGATTTTCTCCTCAAATTCTAAGGATTCCACTTGAGGTATGTAAGGCTTCGTTCATGGAGTAGTTTCATCCATGAAACCCAATCTAAAACTTTCTTTTTATCAAAGTTTCATGATGATTTCTTGTGGGATTTTAAGCTATGATTTCTATTGCACGGATTATACTCCTATATGATGATTATGACTAATTATGCGTGAATTATTATGAATTTCATGATGTATATGATTTTCAAGTAAAAGTATATGATTTCAAAGTATGTATGATTAGGGTTTAATAATTTGATGTGTGTTCCTCTGTTAATGACCTAATTTAATTCTAATTGCATATTTTTCCTATGAATCCTACTCAATTGTATGATTTTGACTCAAATGTCCATGAGCCCACACTTAGCCCTAGTCTTTTATGATAAAGCTATGAGTTTCTACGCCTATAATCTAAAGTATGAAAAAAACATATTTTAAACGATGATGATAATAGTATGACAATGATGATGTTATGAAAGCTATGATGATGCTATGATAAAGGGGGTGATGAAAACCCTAATTTTTAAGATGATTTTAAGGTGAAAATGTCTACCCACACTATGAAAAAAGTAAAGTAAATTGACTATTCTTATGACATGATGTTTCATGAAAGACTATGATGATTATATTGAAAGCTAATGAATTTAATGAAGTATGGACTATGTTGAAAGCTATCTATATGCATGATTTATGTATTCTATGGGATATAACTTAGCACCGCGTGGACTTGTGTGGGGGGGGGACTATCTCCTAAGGTTCTTATATAAATTCTCAAGTCCCACAACTATGTGCCATCATAGGAATAATGTTCATGTTTTATGACTTAAAGGTGTGCTATTGGATCCAATTAGCTTATATGATGGACACTCACCATGCTAGGATAGATCCTAAAGGGTGGGGGGTCAAAAGATGGTTCTCACTGTTCTAGGATAGAGCCTATATGGTGAGGATCAAATTTACCTTGGCAAAGTAGACTCCTCTTAGCTTGATATATAGTGAACATCATGATTCCATATAATAGTCTGCATGGTCTTATATGTCGGTTATGATCTTATTCCCACATATGTAATATAAAGTTAAGAATGGATTTAATGATGCTTCTTCTCATGATTTTTTTAAACTTGCATGATCATACATATTGTGCCCTTATCCTATTGATTATGACTATGCATATTGATATTATTGCAATGTCCTTTGATTCATGGCATATCTATATACTTAGTACATTCCATGTGCTAACACATACTTCTTTGCCTACATGACCTTACCATGTAGGAACAGACAACGAGGTAACTATTTCATGTCGTGGATAGATTCAGATCTTGAGATTGAAGACTTGTTGGTGAGTTCCATGCTTCGGGAACAAGCCTTATGATGTTTTCCTTTATGTTGAGACTTTATCATTTTTATTATTTTGATGTATGTCTTGAGGTGAACTAGTGAGATATGTGTTATTCCCCGCCAATATCTATGATGTAGAGGCATGATTTGGACCTTAATAGATTAATGTATATTCCCCTAAGGGAACTATGACTTTCATTTTGATAAACTTCTGCTTGCTTTTTCTCTTATGTATGCTTATTTTACCTTATGAATGCTTATGATATGTACACGAGGCTTGGATGGAATGGCTTCGGGTGTCACATTCACCGTATCACGGCTAGGCCCTAGGTTTTTGAGTCGTCATAAAAGTGGTATCAAAGCACAAGATTTGAAAGCATCCTAGGGAATCCAACATGACGCGTCGAGTAGAATCTTGTTCCTTGGTGTGAAGCGCGCCACATCAATGAATAGGAGGCCATGAAACGTTTTATGAAAACTTTTCTTCTTTGTGTTCTATGTCGTGCCTTCAAAGTTTCCGTATCCTAATGCTTGTCCCTTGGTGTTTTAAAAAATGGCTCCACGATGATTGACAATGGGAAATGATGCTAAAGTAAACCAAACTCCTTCGACTCCTCAAGCTCCTCAGGTTTCTCAAGCGGACCAAGTGTCTAATGATGAGTTTAGAGCCTCAATCACCATGTTGGATCAAGCCATTGCTTCCCCAAAGACTCCTACTCTAACTTCGAGGATAAGGGATTTTTCTAGGATTAATCACTCGGAGTTCCATGGTTCAAAGGTGGATGAGGATCCACAAGAGTTCATTGATGAAGTGTATAAGGTGGTGGATATTATGGGGGTGTCTTCCGAAGAGAAGGCCAAATTGGCAGCTTATCAATTTAAGAGAGTGGCTCGAGTTTGGTTCACTCAGTGGGATTCCGAGAGGGTTGATGAAGACGATATGGATTAGGAGATGTTTAAGGCTACTTTTCTTGATCGTTTCTTCCCACTTGACCTGAGGGAAGCTAAGGTGATGGAATTTATGAACTTGAAGCAAGGTAGGATGAGTGTGAGATAGTATGCCCTTAGTTCGCTAAGTTGTCCAAATTTTCTCCTTCATTGGTGGCCGATTCTAGGGACCATATGAACAAATTCACTTTGGGTGTATCCGACTTGGTAAAGATGGAATGCAAGGCTGCCATAATCATTAAGGAAATGGATATATCTAGACTCATGACATATGTCGAAGAAGTAGAGAGTGAAAAGCTGCAAAAGATGAGGACAAGGGAGTCTAAAAGGGATCGTTATGATGGTAGGTTCTCTTATGGTAAGTCAAGTGGTGGTTGATTCCAACAAGGCCAAGGGTCTTCTAAAGGTGCTTCTCAAAGGTTTGAGATAAGGAGTAAAGTAAGAGGGATCATACTATGGGGTCTTATAGGGAGCCATGAGGTGATTTTAGGCCCCTATTTCATCGATATCCACCTCGGTCAATGGGTGGTTTCCTACCACAGATGCATGGCTAACTATTTGATCATTATATTCAGCCAAATCCGTGCACAGAGTTCAAGCCAGCCTGAGACCCATCGACAGGAGCATTCTTTACAAATGAAACAACCTACTCTTCCATGTACACAATGCGATAAGCTTCATACTAGGTAGTATAGAAAGGGTTCAGGTGCATGTTACCGTTGTGGGTAGAAAGGAAATGTTATTAGCCAGCGCCTGAGGTTAGGTAGAGGTACAGTAGCTCAGTCCTTAGGATCCGCATCAACCTTTTCTTCCTCAATATGTGCTCCTCGACCAAGTCAACAGTCTACTCAGGGTTTTGGTAAGGGGAGGGGTGGAGGAGAAAGTTTAGGTTCTACTGGTGGCCAGAATCACTTTTATGCACTCACATGCCGATAAGATTTAGAGGCATCTTCAGATGTTATCATAGGTGAGTCTGTCCTTAAATGAAAAGGTAATGTTGCCTCGCCTAAGGGTAAGTTTATTTCAAACCTTAGGGCTCAGAAGCTAATAGCTAAAGGTTGTATATACCATCTAATTCCTGTTAGGGATATTGATAAGGAGCCAGTCACCTTTCAGTCAGTCCTCATTGTGAATGAATTTCCGATGGTATTCCCTAATTAGATCCCAGGAGTTCCCCACCAAAAAGGAAAATTGATTTTGCTATAGATTTGCTTCCCAATACACAACCTATATTAATTCCTCCCTACAGAATGGCTCTTGCAGAGATAAGGGAATTGATGGAAAAACTGAGGACTTACTCGGTAAAGTCTTTATTAGGCCAAGTACATCTCCATGGGATGCTCAAGTACTCTTTTTCCAAAAGAAAGATGGATCTTTAAGGATGTGTATCGATTACAAACAGCTAAATAAAGTCACTATCTAGAATAAGTATCCTCTTACGTGGATTGATGACTTGTTCGACCAGTTGCAGGGTGCCAAATATTTTTCAAAGATTGACTTGCGATCTGGGTACCACCAGCCGCGAGTCAGGAATGTTGATATTCTAAAGAAAACATTTAGGATGAGAAGATGAGCATGCCAACCACTTGCGAGTTATATTACAGACTCTCCAGGATCATATAATATATGCTAAATTCTCTAAATGTGAATTTTGGTTAACTTCTGTATTTTTTCTTAGTCATGTTATTACTGACGATGGCATCAAGGTTGATGTTCAGAAGACAGAAGCAGTAATGGCTTGGACGAGACCCTTGAATCTAACAGAGCTAAGTTTCAGTGGATTGAAGCATGTGAACAAAGTTTTCAAGAGTTAAAGAAAAGGCCTACCAATGCACCTATTTTGGCTCTTCCGGATGGCACCAAAGGTTACGTTGTATATTGTGACACCTCAAGAATTGGACTAGATTGTGTTCTTATGCAGCATGGTAGGGTTATCATATACGCTTCTAGACTGTTGCGGAGACATGAACAAAATTATCCTACACTTGATCTTGAGTTTGCCGCAGTCATTTTTTGCCCTAAACATTTGGCGGCATTATCTATATGGGGTTCCTATTGATGTTTTTACCGACCTCCAGAGCCTTCAATATTTATTTAAGCAAAAGAAGCTAAACCTACGACAAAAGAGGTGGGTAGAATCACTAAAGGACTGTGATGTTGATATTTTATACCATCCCCAAAAAGATAATATTATTGCCAATGCGCTTAGCTGAAAGTCCATGGGCAATCTAAGCCATGTTGAATCTGATAAGGCTAAAATGACAAAAGATCTCCATCAGCTAGCTAGTTTGCAGGTGTGAAGGATGGAGGCGTAATTGTTCAAAATCCAACAGAATCTTCCTTTGTTACTGAAGTAAAAGAGTGACAACGCGAGGATCCTTAGCTTATGACACTAAGGGAAAGTATTCCACAACAGCAGAATCCTTAATTTGAGTTTACTGGAGATAGATTCCTTAGGTACCAGGGTCACTCATGTGTGCCAAACATCAGACGGTTCCATGCCAAGATTCTTTTTGAGGCCCATTATTCTAGATATTTGGCTCACCTTAGGCCAACAAAAATAAATCGGGACCTTTGACATATCTATTGGTAGAATAGCATGAAAACAGATATTGCATAGATGGTAGCCAAATGCCCCAACTACCAGTAAGTTAAAATAGAACATCAGAGACCTAGAGGCCAAGCTCAGTATATTGGGCTTCCGTTATGGAAATGGGACATGAGAAATATGGACTTCATCACTGGTTTCCCTCGTACTTCACACACATATGATTCTATTTGAGAAATCATTGATAGGGTGACAAAATCTGCTCATTTCTTACCAGTATAGGAGGATTACGCTAGGGTTTACATTCAAAGATTGTTCGCCTTCATGGAGTTCCTTTATCTATTATCTCGGATCGAGTGGCTCAATTTACAGCATATTTTAGAAGTCCTTTCAGAAGGATGTCATAACCCAAGCCTAGAGCCTAGGTGTGACACGGCAAATAGGGAACTCGAAGGAACCCCAAACATGCCTCTTAATCATGCATAACACATCCTTGGATGCGAAAGCATAAGTTAAAGCAAATAACACATAATTTCTAGGGAAACAGGACTTTGGAATCACGCTATGGGGATGTTGTAGGGAAGAAGATTAGCATAGATCATATATCAAATAAAGTCTAAGGGGCAGGTAAGTATGACTCATGCTATGAGAGTAATTAGGGACTTGGGACTTTCATCTCACCCACACAACAAGCATTCAACACATAAGAGGGAATAAGGGACTAAGGGAGTCTTTCATAATTCATAGCATAATAAGAGTCAAGCTCAATACCTACACATTCAAATATCTAAAAACACCTCTAATACAAATGGAACAGGGGCCAAGACAACCTCCGAGCTTACTCTCAATAAATAGTATAAAAAAATATACAAGTCTAAATAAGGCCAGAAAATAAATGGCTATTGTCCCCGAAGTGGAGGACTCACCAAAAGTGATCTTCAACTGAATCGTCTAGCCACGTGGAGGAGGATGAATAGGAGCTCCTGTCCCTAGATGGTTAGATCATGTAGAATGTGTTAGTACTTGGAATGTACTAAGTATGTGAGGTGCAATGCAAGAAAGAACATAAGCCATAATTAAGCATTATGCATAATCATAATCAATGGGTATAAACTCAATATGTCATGGATGCTAGATATCTTAGTCAAATGCGCATGAGGAATCATCAAATCATATAACACATCATATATAGATGGGAAGGGACCACAATCGACATATAAGACCAAGCGAGCTACTACTTAGAATCTCGATATTCGCTCCACACTGGACTAGGAGTGGTCTACTTTGCCAAGGTAAACCAAACACCCACCTTACATGAACTCCCACATTTCAAAAATTACTTCATAAACACCTTACGGGAACACCACCCTTTTTGGTAGACTTATTATAACAACCTTACGAGAACACCACCCATTTTGGTACTTTACTAACATGGGTCATTTGGAAACACCACGCTTTTGGTCAACCATGTAACATGAGTTATATGTATCCATTAGCTAATTCACAAACCTTTGGTGACAACATAGTTATGGGACAATGGCTGTCTATCAAGGTCCTCTCGGTACTAGGTCAAAATCCCAAGGAATATTCAAATAATACATATAGCCAAAATATGCAAAGCATCATAATAGCATAATATTTTCATAGAGTAGCTCATCAAAACTAAAGCTTCATTATATCAAAAGAAGGCTTCAGAACTTTCACAATATTCTCATCTCTCATAGCATGCATAATAGCCCTTCATAATTAATACCATTCATAATTTGCACAATCTTTCCATAAGGCCCTCAACATCATAAAAGCTTGGCATACAATTTTAATCAAATCATGGTGGGTACGTGTAGACGAGTTTAAAACCATGTAAACTCAAGAGTAGGTGACATGAAAGGAATAGAATAAAATCATCTGAGCATTATTCAAAATAATCCACCAAATAGGGTATTATCAAACCCTCATAAAAATCCATAAATTTCACATGTCCTTTCAATGCATAATCATATACTTAAGTAAAATACCATAAATATCGTCATAATGTTATCATACAAAATAGTTCATAAAAGCACCCACAAAAATCCAGAACTCAAAGGTAGATGAGGGAGAGAAAAGGGTGAACTTGTGGAAGTAAGATTTTCACAATCAAACCCATATACCTTGCGTGATTTATGGATTGAAATTTGATTTGGAGATAAAAGAATCGAAACCCTAGCTTGCACTTCTTGCTTGAGAGCCTTGAAGAACTTGGGAGAGTTTAGGAGGACTTTGGGACTTGGGAATATTTTAGAATGAAGGGGAATGGGGTCTATTAAGGTTGTATAGGGCTGAAAAGGGTTCCTTTGGGTGATAAAACAACGTAGCATAGACATAAATTAATAGGAAAGGTTGAAACTACCCTCTTTAAAAACCTGTCGAACAGGACCACGAGAGCCCGTTTACGGGCCATGGTCCATTATATGGGTCGTAGGAGAGGGGTTTCGTCTGCTAAAATTTTGGACCCTCAGGAACTTTCTCTGATCCTCCATCCACGACCGGACTTATGGCTCGTAAGTCGTTAAGTGGGCTGTCTGATAAATCGTACATTGAATCATTGAAAATCCCAAACTTCATCAAGTCGTCCATCATTCCACGAGCAAGAGTTACGACTCATAGGAACCTTCTTAGGAACCACTTATACACAAAAAATTTAGAACTCATTTCTTAGGCACTTTTATACCCTCCAATATGTGGGGCCTTACAATATCTCCCCCTTGGGAACATTCATCCCCCAATGTGCTAAAGGCAAGCTCTACAGAATGTAATACATGCATCATACACAAAAATGCAACATATCATCATGAATTTTTTTAAAATCATGCTTCAAATAACAGTTATAATGCAACTTCCACACCACATACTTATGCATAGATGACATGTAAATAACATGCAAGAATTGAGAGGTTCTTAAGTGGAAAAAGAATCCTAGTACCTCAAGCTTGATTAGAATGGAAAAGATAGGGGTATCACTTCTTCATATCGGCTTCGGATTCCCAAGTGGCGCTTTCGACTTGTTAGTTTCTCAAAAGGACTTTGATGGATGCAATGTCTTTATATCTCAACCTTTGCACTTACCTATCTAAGATTTCCACTAGAACTTCCTCATAAGCCAAATTCTCTTCAATATCAACCATCCCTAAGGGAACAATGGAATTAGGATCTCCAACACACTTCCATAACATGGATACATGGAAGACCGAATGAATCATGCTCATTTTCATAGGCTACTCCAATTCGTATGCAACTTTACCAACACGTCTCAAGTTCCGATAAGGCCCTACATACCTAGGGCTTAACTTGCCCTTATTGCCAAATCGGACTACACCTTTCATTGGTGAAACCTTCAAATACACCAAATCATCAACTTCAAATTCAAGGTCTCTCCTCATAGTGTCGGCATAAGTCTTTTGCCGACTTTGGGATGTATTCAATCTTTCCCTTATGATACTCATCTTCTATAAAGCTTCCATAACGAAATTTGTACCTATCAAAGCCATCTCTCCCACTTTAAACCACCCAATCAGAGATCTACAACGCCTCCCATATAGAGCTTCAAAGGGAGCCATTCCGATGCTAGAGTGATAGCTATTGCTATAAGCAAACTCTATGAGTAGAAAATGCTCATCCTAACTGCCTTTGAACTCCAAAACCCAAGCCCTAAGCATATCCTCAAGAGTTTGAATGGTTCTCTCTACTTGACCATCTGTTTGTGGGTGAAATGTCGTGTTAAGCTTAACTTTAGTACCAAGGCCTTTTTGAAAGGACCTCCAAAAGTGTGAAGCAAATCTAGAACCACGATCCGAAATAACTGCCAATGGGACCCTACGCAATCTAACCAACTCATGAATGTATAACTTGGCATAATCTTTAGCACCATAAGTCATCTTAACTGGTAGGAAGTGAGCCGGCTTCGTTATTTTTTTAACCCAAATAGAATCAAAGTGCTTCCTAGTCTTTGGTAACCCAACCGCAAATTCCATATTGATTTCCTCCCACTTCCAGGTAGGAATCTCAATATCTTGGGCTAGGCCACCTGGCCTTTGATGTTCGGTTTTGACTTTTTGGCAATTATGGCAACCAGCTACAAACTTGTCAATATCTCTTTACATATCATCCTACCAATACACTTGCCTCAAATCTCTATACATCTTGGTAGAACTGGGGTGAATGGAATTAGATGAATTATGAGCCTCATTCAAGATCAAGGTCCTCAAATCATCGATATCGGGCACACATAGCGTACCTTGGTATCTAAGGATACCATCTCCCCCTAGGGAGGAAACCTCCACCTTGCTATCCTTCACCAAAGCTTTCAATTCTAACAATGCAGGGTCAAGGTCTTGTTTAGATTTGACCTCTTCAATTGAAGAAGACTTAGAACCATCTACCACCACCACACCTCCATTTTCAGCTTCACTTAATCTAATCCCCAATCCAGACAGCCAGTGAACTTCTCTTGCCATCATCAACATGAGTCATACTTCCCATGGACACCCGACTTAGGGCATCGACCACTACATTAGCCTTGTTAGGATGATGGTGCAAACTCATGTCATAATCTTTAAGGAGTTATAACCACCATCTTTGCCTCAAGTTTAGATCTTTTTGGGTGAACATGTATTGGAGACTCTTATGGTCGGTGAACACATCTATATGAACCCCATACAAATAGTGATGCCATATCTTCAAGGCAAACATCACGATCGCAAATTCAAGATCATGGGTGGGGTAATTGCGTTCATGCACCTTTAGTTTCCTAGAAGCATAGGCAATGACTTTGCCATTTTGCATCAATACACACCCCAAGCTAACTTTTGAAGCATCACAATACACCACAAACCCTTCTAACCTTTACGGTAGAGCCAAAATAGGAGTGGACATAATCTTATCTTTCAAAGTTTGAAAACCTCTTTCACATTCATCGGTCCATACAAATTTATTTTTCTTTGTGTCAATTTTATCAAGGGAGAAGAAATTGAAGAGAAACCCTCAATAAATCTTTTTTAGTACCCCGCTAAACCCAAAAAGTTCCTAATATCTGTAGGCATTAAGGGTTTAGGCCAATTCTTTATAACCTCTATCTTTCTTGGATCCATTTTAATCCTTTCACCCAACACCACATTCCCTAGAAAGGAAACTTCCTTCATTAAAATTCACATTTGTCGAACTTGGAAAATAACCTTTCTTCCGTTAACATTGTAACACTACCCTCAAATGTTTCACATGCTCATCTTCACTGCGGTAATGTTCAAAACATCGTCAATGACGACCACCACAAACATGTCAAGGTAGGGTTTAAAGACCTTATTCATAAGATCCATAAACTGGAGCATTAGTTAGGATGAAGGACATCACCACGAACTCAAAATGCCCATATCTTGTTCGAAAGCTGTTTTGGGACTATCACACTTCCTTGCTCTCAATCGATGATACCGGGCCGAAGGTCAATCTTTGAGAAGTGGCTAGCCTCTTGAAGTTAATCAAATAGGTCATCTATCCTAGGTAAGGGATACTTGTTCTTCACGGTGACCTTATTAAGTTTCCGGTAGTGGATGCACATTCTAAGTGAACCATCTTTCTGTCTTACAAACAACATCGACGTACCCAAAGTGGCTTGATAGGCCTTACGAAACCCTTCTCCAACAAATCTTTTAATTGGTCCTTTAACTCCTTCAACTCTACCGAGGCCATGCAGTAAGGAGGAATAGAAATAGGTTGGGTATCGGGGAGGAGGTCTATAACAAAATCTATCCCCCTTAAAGGAGGGACACCGGGAAGTTCATCGAGAAAGACATCAAGAAACACATTAACCACCGGAATCGACTCAATAGTAGGGACTTTAGACTCGACATCCTTAACCCTTATAAGATGGTATATGCAACCCTTAAAAGTCAACTCTCGAGCCTTAAGACAAGAGATGAACCAATCTTTAAAACCCGAATCATGACCTACCCACTCAAGAATGGGTTCATTAGGAAATTGGAACCTAACCTTGGGGGTTCTACAATCGATATAGGCATGATATGCACGTAACCAATCAATCCTAAGAATGATGCCAAAATCTACCATGTCAAGTTCAACAAAATCGAAAGGTAACACTTTATAGAATATAGACACGGGACAACCCCTATAGACTCTTTTAGCAACAATGGACTCACCAACAGGGGTAGACACTTCAAAGGGTTCACACAACAACTCGGGACACACATGAAGTCTATTAGAAATAAAAGGAGTAACGAGAGAGAGAGTGGCACCCAAATCCAATAAAGCATACACATTAAGATTGTAGAGCTTTAACATACAGATAACAAAATCGGGCGCCTCATCCACCCCTTGCATCCCTTGAAGAGCATAAAAATGACTGTGCCGCGGAGCACCCCCTTGTTGACCACCTTGTGCCCCTTGGCCACTATGAGAACCTTGTCCTTGAGGACGGCCATCTCTACCCTTGTTTAGACAATCCGCAATCTTGTGGCCTATTTTTCCACACCCGAAGCAAGCACCCATGTCCTTCTAGCATCTACTACCATGATTTTTACCACACTTTCCACACCTAGGAATGATTTTGCCACCCTTACCACCTTGAGCTCTAAGGTTTGGAACCCTATCTAGTAAATATTTGACCTTAGGCATTAAAGGACCCTTGGCCTTGGAACTTATGGCCTTGTTGGAAGCAACCACCCTTGGTTTAGAAACCACCATCATACCTAGCCCTTTTGGATTCTCCACTCTCCTCTTTCTAAGATTTTCCCCTTCAAGTTGCTCGACCTAAGTCATGATCCGAGACAAGTCCATATCTCATATGAGCATGGCGGTGCAACATTCTTCATTGATCAAATCGGACACTCCCAACATGAACTTGTGCATCCTTTCCCTAGGGTCATTAACTAAGTGAGGAGCATACTTTGAGAGGTTGTTGAATTTTAGGAAATATTCCTTAACACTCATCGAACCTTGCTTGAGGTTCATAAACTCCGTCATCTTTGCTTCCCTTAGCTCCATGGGGAAGAAACAGTTGCAGAAGCCAGCCTCGAATTCTTCCCAAGTGATAGGCTCTCCATCCCCTCTCTCACCCTTCCATTGAACAAATCACAATTGAGTGAGGCCTTTTAGTTGATAGGCCGCGAGTTCCACCTTCTCCCCTGATTTAATCCCCATTATATAAAGAACTTTGTACACCTCGTCGATGAACTCTTAGGGGTCATGTTCAACTTCGGAGCCATAGAACTCTGGAGGATTCATTCTAGTGAAATCCCTCACCCTTGAGGCATGGGTAGGAGCATGAGGGGAATGAACTCCTCCGTTGGTCACGACCCTTACCAACAACTTGACCACACTTCGAAACTTAGCATGAGTGACTCTTTCCTCTTCTTCAAGGACTTATGGAGCCGGAGGGGCCGGTTCATCCGCTGGAGTGGGAGCTCTTTGAGTCGCTCGTCTTTGAAGCATGACCTAGAAGAGCAAAAGGTCATCCATTAAAATAAGGGAAACCTTATCTTAAGTCTAAAGCATGATATAGAATATGAAGAAGTGAATCATTCCTAAAATGCCTCATAGCCTCTTATTCATAGTTGTGGTATGCTTCACAACTATGAACAAGACTCTACTTGACGCAGTGTGTTGGATTTTTTAAGACCATTTACAAATCTAGGGGTATGATACCAAGCTTTGTCACGACCCAAGCCTAGGGCCTAGGCATGACACGGTGAATAGGGAACCCGAAGAAACCCCAAACAAGCCTCTTAAGCATGCATAGCACGTCCTTAGTTATAGATGCATAAGTTAAAGCAAATAACACATAATTTCTAGGGGAAATGAGACTTTGGACTCACGTTATGGGGATGTTATATGGAAGAGGATTAGCATGGATCATATAGCAAATAAAGTTTAAGGGGCGGGTAGGTATGACTCATGTTATGGGGGCAATTAGGGACTTAGGACTTTCATCTCACCCATACAACAAACATTCAATACATAAGAGGGAATAAGGGACTAAGGGAGTCTTTCATAATACATAGCATAACAAGACTTGGGCTCAATACCTGTATATTCAAATATACAACAACACATCCAATATAAATGCAATGGGGGACAAGACATCTCCCGAGCCCACCATCAATAGATAGTATCTAAAAATATACAAGTCTAAATAAGGCAACAAAATAAATGGCTATTGTTCCCAAAGTGGAGGACTCACCAAAAGTGATCTTCAACTGAATCGTCTAGCCACGTAGAGGAGGAGGATGAATAGGAGCTCCGGTCCCCACATAGTTAGATCATGTAGGCAAAAAAGTATGTGTTAGTACTTGAAATGTACTAACTATGCAGGGTGCAATGCTACAAAAAACATAAGCCATAATTAAACAATATGCATGATCATAATCAATAGGTATAAACTCAATATGCCATGGATGTTAGATGCCTTAGTCAAATGTGCATGAGGAATCATCAAATCATATAACATATCATACAAAGATGGGAAGGGACCACAACCGACATGTAAGACCAAGCGAGCTACTACTTGGAATCCCGATGTTCACTCTACATCAGACTAGGGGTGGTCTACTTTGACAAGGCAAACCAAACACTTACCTTATAAGAAATCCCCCATTTCGGAAAGTGCTTCATAAAAACCTCATGGAAACACCACCTATTTCGATACTTTACTAACATAGGTCATACGGGAACACCACCCTTTTTGGTCAACCATGTAACTTGAGATATATGGATCTATTAGCTAATTAACAAACCTATGGTGGCAACATAGTTATGGGGCAAAGGTTATCTACCAAGGTCCTCTCGATGCTAGGTCACAATCCCAAGAAATATTCAAATCATACTTATAGCCAAAATATGCAAAGTATCATAATATCATAATATTTTCATAGAGTAGCTCATCAAAACCAACTCTTCTTAATATCAATATAGGGTTTCATAACTTTCACAATATTCTCATATCTCAAGGGCGCCAAAGATGTCTCACTTTGTTGACACAACAAAAATAGTAAGAGGTCCCGAGGAGTCACCTGGCTACTAGGTGGTCACTGGTGCAAAGCTGTGTGTAGAAGATAGTAGGATAAGAATCAAAGTGAAGTACTCCCTCTTCATAGCATGCATAATATCCCTTCATAATGAAGTTTTGAGGGTCCTCATCAACCTTTGAACCTGTGAAAACGGACGGGTCCATTCTAAGAAAATCCTGGATTCTGGTAGCAACAGACGGTACTTGAGAGCTAGATCTAGGGGTTGGTGATCTCTGGTTTCCATTTTGAGCAGTCACCAACTGAGTCAACATGGTGATAGCTCCCCTAAAGTCAGCGTCAGATGTAGGAGCACGTGATGTATTAGTTGCTCGGGTACCTTGGTAGACAGGTGCTAGAGAGACTTCTTGAGTCCCGCTTCCATCCTCATTCTTAGCATCAGCTGCACGGGCCCTAGTCTTGGTATACACTTTAATAGCAGCAAGGATAGTAATTGGTGGTATCTCAGTCGTTCGGGCGTGTCAACCTTCGGTTCTCACCACAAGTGGTAGGGGCATCTCAAATGGTAGAACCTCATTGTTGGTGGTGTTCCTCTATTGACAATATGCTTGGGAGGCATTATCTGCAATAATGTGTAAACACATGAGTTAGAAAAGAAATTTTATAGAGTAAAAGTCTATTGCACGAACTCAAAACATGAAAGAAGTGAAACAATTCCTAATATCCCATAGCCTGCTGATTAAAAGTGTGGTGCACAACACACCCATAAGAGAGATTTTACAAAACACGACTTCATAGACACCCATGAACTCTTGAACTTTGTGCTCTAATACCAAGTTTGTCATGCCTCAAAAGGATACTCTACGCATGGCTGGCACTCAGAAACTATTGTTGGTCTTCCAGAGAACCACTAGGTCTCATCATTTATTCACTCATCAGCAAAAGGCATAAAAGAAAGCAAGAGGCACTTACGTGGGCTCTCACATCAACATTGAAAGAGAGAAATAACCAAAGAAAGAAATGTCTCATATATAACCTCAAGTATAGCTCCATAATGAGAACTAGTTTTAAAAGAAACGGACTACAAATACATCATCTGATTCTGCTTATAAAGCCGAAAACACTATCTGACAGTCCAGATGACAGGTCAATGGTTACCTCAAAAGAAAAATAAAAGTAATCAACATCAAAGTAAATAGATAAGTTTATTCCTCTGAATGTAAGGAGGTCTCACCAAAACTCTGAAAATTTTTAATATCTTCAACGAGTCGCCTGTTGAGGATTTCTAACACTTATATTTGCATCATGAAAGGATATAGTGTCAAATGGTGTCAATACATGGAATGTATGGGATATAAAATGGTAAAAAAGTAAGGACATACATCAAGAAATTTAACTCAAGATACTTATAATCAAATCAACCGAGAACTCAACGTCAATATGAAATGCAAGTTTGAAATAAATAATGTTTTCATCAATTAAAATATGGATATGCAACTTGGTGAAAAATAATTTGTTTATTCATCAAGGAATTTCTCTAACCGACAATCATCACTTATGAGCTAGTGATGGTAAAAAAAAATGATGTCATTGTTACATCCATCCAGTACCTTGCTAAGGTAAAGGACATCGATATCTCTAGATCCAAGCACCAAAGCTCTCTTTTGGGACAAGAGAGGCTAGGTCTCCGTCCTATATTGGCTACGTAGTTATGGGGTTTGAGTCAATCAAACTCTCACCCACTATCCCGATCAATACTAATCTCAAAATATGTGTTCATATTAACATCATCATCTAGTCTCATTGGACTTTAATATTCAAAACATCAAAAAACTTGTCCCAAAATATCTTTGTCATCATCATTATTCGTTATCACTCATTATACCTTGGAAATCAATTGCATTGTCAGCAATACATCTTACTCAGGACATCATTTAACTCAATGCTCCATTTAATCAAAAACTCATTAAAATATGCATCATCTCTATTTAGAAATAACACTTTGTTTGATGTAGGAAATTCATCAATATCAATATCAACTAATGCATGGATAATTATGACATTAACTCAACTAGGATTCATGCAGACGAATGCACGAGTATACATCTCAATCATTTACTCAACTCATCAACATCATCACTATGAAATTAAATGCAAGAAAACTCAAGAAAACATCGTTTGACCGAAGAACTCAACTCTAGAATTAGAGTTAAACTCAACTTGAACTTAATTGCCAAGAATTAACATGTGAGGCGCTGGACGAACTCAATCCAATGCTAGAAATAGCCTTACATTCCTAGAACGTAGAGATTACAGTCAAAACTCGAAGAACAATGCTTGAATGCTTGAACCCTAGACCTTTTCTACTCTCCTTTTTGCTCTTAAAAGATTCAAAGTTTAAATGGGGAGAAAAGGGTTGTGCGGTACTATTAAGGGGCTAAAAGTAGTCCTAAAACAACAAGATTTTGATTAAAAAAGGAGAAAAAAGACAAAATTATCCTTCATTAACTATCGAATAAACCACAAAACCCCGTTTATATGTCGTGGTCCAGTCTACGGGCCGTAGATGGACTTTCATGGAATGCTGAAACTTTTAAGGCTGGTTGGAACTTTTAAGGCTAGGTCTACGACTAGGCATCTACGGGTTGTAGACCCTTTTACGGATCGTTTAGGGTTTCATCCTGTTGAAAGGTCAAAACATCAAAGACTCTGACTTTCTGGACTTAGAACTATGAAATCCTATTTGCGGGTCGTAGATAAAATGAACGGTCGTAGACCCCCTTCATAGTTTGGTCTGATCCTTAGAAAATTGTAGAATTTGCAAGATTGGGGTTATATGAATTCTTTTTTATGGCTCGTGGAAAGGATTACGAGTCATAGACCCATCTCGTGTACTCGACTCCAAAACTCAAAAAGCTACTAAGTTTTAAGAGTAACCACAATGCCCATCTACGGGCTATAGAAGACTCTTCGTGGTTACTGATAGTAATGGAAATTCTTAGATTCTTTTGGAATTTTGGACTTCCTAAATTAGAATATTTTAGGGAGTGTTACACCACACTCCATTATCCATCTCCATATCTTCTCTTGTCAACTGTACTTCCCATTTCCCTTCCTATAGTACAAAGGGAATATATGATAGATTCATGCTCTTCGCAGCTAGCTTGGTAGCATCAAGCAACCTGATCCACTCCCAATTCCCCTAGGTAGCTACACTTTCCACATTATTATCCTTAACAGTAGGGCTTGGTGCCCCTATTGCAGCATCTGTCTTACTAGATACTATTGTTCCATTGCCCTTATCCAGCATACCTAATGTTGAGTTTATTCTAAAATCTCCGGTCCGTTTGAGTTGCTACACTCTATAATTCAGTGTAATTTCTTGCTAGGGAATGATAATTTTGATATGAATCACTTTAACTTAGGTCATGGTTGCCCGATATATGGTTCATTGATTGCATTCGATTCCTGTGCATCTTTCCTATCCAGTTCTTGTAAACTAGTACTAATTTCACCTATTGTTTTCCTTACTTCATTGCTCTTCATCGTAACCTTTCTCACCCGACCATGAGCCATACCAGCAAGTGCAAGTTAGCAATAGCCTGATCTTTTTGTCTAATGTTTTAATAATTTCATGATATTATATTTATAATACTAGTGTAGTGTATGTGTCGTGTCAATTTAAAAATTATATATAAATAATATTTGCAATAAAAATAAATACAATGTTCATATAGATAAAATTAAATTGATGTTATTAATTTAATGCGATAATTTAATCTATTATGAACAGGCAAAGGTGAGAAATCAATTCAATTACTTATAACATAGAGATATATTAATAGTTTTGAATACATGATGTAATAATTTGGAGCTAATAAATAATTAATAGATTAAAATTTAATTTTTTTTAATAGACTCCTAAATATAAAAGGAGTTGTTTAATGTTTCAACGTAATTTTAATTACTCTTTTTCTTTTTACATTTGTTCTATTACATACTTTTATTCACATAATATTTGATGATCAAAATTTTAGTTAATTTCAAAGTCTTAAATATTAGAAAAATAATTAAAAAAAATTCATTCATAGCCTAAACAATTATTTATATAGAATAGTCTTAAATCAAAAGGAATTAATAAAATAATAATTTCTTCATCTATTCATGAATCTCTAAGAGAAATCTTAAATCATAAAGGAATTAATTGTTCAACTGTTGTGATTCTCTGATCAGTTTCCTGTTGGGAATCTCAAATATTTCCGTCTTTGCGTGCTCATCGCCATCACCATCACAGCTAATATCCGAACCTTATCTCCGGCGAAGCCAACGTCATTGAGAGGCTTCACGACTCGCCAAATGTCATCGTCGTTGAATGACACGAATCCGAACTGGTCTAATCGTCCACCGAAGAAGACACTTTGAGTAGATCTTCATCAGATTCCTCCAATTAAATTTTCAGTTCTGGCAAGATCTTCGTTTGTCTGGGGGTTCTCTTTTTTGGTGTTTCTTGGGATTTTTTGAATCCTTAACCGCTTCAACAGTGATACTGATCCATTGATCAGATTGACTTTTTGCTGGATTTTCAAGGGAATTAAACAGAGCACAATGAAGAATAGGTAATATACCTCCAGAATACACACACAGAGATCGTCCGAAGAATTCATCGTACATCCGCTCAATAGTAAATCCGACAGATTACCCAGGTGATATCCTCCATTTTCTCCTTTCTTTCGTGTTCAAATTCTTGTTCTTCTTCTCTTCTGTATTGGCATTATTTCCTAATTGTATAGTTGATATTTGCTTGTTGACTCTTGTTTTATTGGCTGTATCTCATACTTATTGATTCTTGATTTGATGTTGATCTGCTGAATATCTATGGATATGCTGATTTTGTTTTTTTTGGATATATTTGTTGATTTGTTGGTTTTGTTTGTTTGTCAGTATATTACTTGTTCATGATTATTTGACTAATTCGATTTTTGTATTGTTTGGCTGATTATTTGTGAGCGCTTGGTGAGTTATTAGTTCTTAGTTGGTGGCGTCCGAATCTGGTGGTGGAGTAGGGTCATGTCATCGGTTGGGGTCGGGGGTAAGAGGTAGGGCTGGTAAGAAGGGCACATGCTTATCTAAATTAAGGGTAGGATCGTGGAATATAGGTACACTTACAAGGAAATTCATAGAGCTAGTAAAGTATCTTAAGAGGAGACAAATTAATATACGTGTGTTCAGGAGACTAGATGGGTAGGGACCAAAGCTCGGGACGTAGATGGGTTTAAGCTATGCTACTCGGGGGGTTCTAGGGATAGAAATGGCATAGGTATACTAGTAGACGAGGATCTTAGGGAATATGTGGTGGAGCTTAGGAGGTTCAACGATAGGATGATGTTTATTAAACTTGTGGTGTGTAAGCACGTGGTGACTGTAGTTAGTGCCTATGCGCCTCAAGTGGGCCTAGACGAGGAAGTCAAGAGGCTCTTTTGGGAAGATTTGGATGAGGTGGTGAGAGGCATACCAGTGACAGAGTACTTTTCATAGGGGGAGACTTTAATGGGCATATTGGGGCTACCATTAGTGGGTTTGACGATGTCCATGGAGGCTTTGGTTTTGGGGAAAGGATGGGGGTGGGACGTCTCTCTTGGATTTTGCCAAAGCCTTTGAGCTAGTTATTGCTGACTCATGTTTCCAGAAGAGGGAAAATCACTTGATAACCTTTCAGAGTGCGGTAGCTAAAACTCAAATTGATTACCTACTTCTCCGAAAGGGTGATAGAAGCCTTTGTAAGAACTGCAAAGTTATTCCGAGTGAAAATATTTCTACTCAACATAGGCTTCTAGTGATGGATTTAGAGATTAAGAGAGAAAAGAAGAGGAAGATTGTCTATGCCCAACTGAAGATTAGATGGGTAGGCGTGACTCCTGCCCTTTCTTATGAGATGGAAGAAAAGTTGAGAAACTTAGAGGCTTGGAGTAGTGGCGAAAATGTGAATAAAATATGGGACACTACTGCTGGTTGCATTAGAAAGGTAGCTACCGAGGTACTAAGAGTTTCGAGAGGGTCCTTTGCTGGACGTCAGGGGGATTGGTGGTGGAATGACGAAGTTCAAGGCAAAGTGAAAGCCAAGGAAGTGGCCTATACAAAGTGGTTAGAGTGTAGGGATGAGGATGAAAAACAAAGGCTTAAGGAGATTTATAAGACGGCTAAGTCAGAAGCAAAGATGGCGGTGATGCTAAGACAGCAGCGTTTGAGCGCCTATATGAGGAGCTAAGTGATAAAGGCGCGGACAAGAGAATGCATAGGATTGCTAAAGAGAGAGAAAGGAAAGCTCGCGACTTGGACCAAGTGAAGTGCATCAAGGATGAGGAAGGTGAGGTATTAGTGGATGTGACTTCCATTAAACTAAGGTGGCAAGCTTACTTTCATAAACTCTTAAATGAAAAAGGAGATAGAGATATTGAGCTGGGTAAGTTGGCACGCTCTGAAAGTCATCGAGATTTTAGTTATTGCAGGCGGTTCAAAGTTGAGGAGGTTAGAAAGGCTATTAGTAGGATGAAGAGAGGGAGGGCGATCGGACCTGATGAGATTCCGGTAGATTTTTGGAAGAACATGGTCAAGGATGGCATAGAGTGGCTAACTATATTGTTCAATGCTATTATGAAGACTGCCAAGATGTCGGATGAATGAAGGAGGAGTACAATGGTTCCACTGTACAAGAAAAAGGGTGATATTCAAAACTATAATAATTACAGAGGTATCAAGTTGTTAAGTCACACTATGAAGGCATGGGAGAGAATGGTGGAGATAAGGGTGAGAAAGTAGTGTCTATCTTAGAAAATCAGTTTGGATTCATGCCAGGGCGGTCTACTACTGAAGCAATTCACCTTGTTCGGAGATTAGTGGAGAAATATGGGGAAAGAAAGAAAGACCTTCATATGGTGTTCATTGATCTTGAGAAGGCCTACGACAAAGTCCCAAGGATGTCCTATGGAGGTGTTTAGAGGTAAAAGGTGTCCCGATGGCGTATATTAGAGTGATAAAGGACATGTACGACGGAGCCATAACTCGGGTAAGAACGGTGGGAGGAGACTCAGAATATTTTCTTGTTGAGATGGGACTTTATCAAGGATCTATGTTGAGCCTTTTTTTGTTTGCTTTGGTGATGGATGAGCTGAAACGATCTATCCAGGAGGAAGTCCCACGGTGTATGTTGTTTGCAGATGACATAGTACTGATTGATGAGACCCGAACCAAAGTTAATGATAGGTTGGAGGTTTGGAGACACGGTTTGGAGTCCAAAGGATTCAAACTGAGCAGGACAAAAATAGAATACTTGGAGTGTAAATTCAATGTTGCGAGGGAGGAAACAGACATTGATGTGAGGCTTGCCGCTCACCCTATCTGGGGTCCATCATCCAGAGTAGTGGGGCTATCGATGATGATGTCACACATCGTATTGGGGCAGCATGGACAAAATGGAGACTGGCCTTTGGAGTATTGTGTGATAAGAAGATACCACCTAAACTCAAAAGTAAGTTCTATAGAATGGTGGTTAGACCATCTTTGTTGTATGGGGTGGAGTGTTGGCCAATAAAAAATACACATGTTCAGAAGATGCAGGTCGCAGTAATGAAGATGTAAGATGGATGTGTGGTCACACCAGGAGTGATAAGATTAGGAATGAGACCATTCGGGAGAAGCTAGAGGTGGCCCCTATAGCTGACAAGACGAGGGAAGCGAGACTGCGGTGGTTCGGACATGTGCAGAGAAGGAGTATCGATGCTCCTGTTAGGAGGTGCGAGAGCCTGGATTTGGGAGTTACACGGAGGGGTAGAGGTAGACCGAAAAAGTATTGGGGGGAGGTGATCAGACAAGATATGGTGAAACTTGATTTCACCGAAGAGATGACCTTAGATAGGAAGGAGTGGAGGTCGCAAATTAAAGTATCAGGTTGTCCAATGTTGTATATATCTGTCTTATATATGTTAATTGTTTCATATTTACTTGTTATCATGTGTTTTTCATTATTAATCACTCTTCCTGTTCATTTTCTCTTTCTCTTTCTCTTCCTTTCCTATTTTCCATATCTAGCTTATTATGCTTATGAATTTTTGTGACGAGGGTTCCCAGGAAACAGTCTCTCTACTTCTATGAGATAGTGGTAAGGTCTGCGTACATTCTACCCTCCCCAGACCCCACTTGTGAGATTCCACTGGATTTTTTGTTGTTGTTGTAGTCTTAAATCATAAGTGAATTCTAAATATAAAGAAATTCTAATTCAAAAGTGAATCTTGAATCAAAATAAATAAAAGATATAATAATAAATTAAGAAAAATATTGAAAAGACAATTTTGTCTAAAACAAAGTATTTTAATGAAGGGCAAAAAGTTCAAACAACACTTCTAAGTATCTTCACACTTTTAATATAGTATAGATTAATCTTTTTATTACTTGCATTTTATGATGTTCACAAAATATTTATACTTTTAGTTATCATGATTAATTTAATTAAAAATACTAATTTAAAAAAATATAAATCAATTGTACTTATGATATTAGTTAAGAACATATATTTATTAATTAATATACTCTCAAAAGACATAATATATTTTAAATATTTAATTTGATATCATTTATGAAGCTTCTTATTTGTCTAATATAAATTTTCTATTTAGATAATTAATTTTGTTTTTTAAATTTAATATAACATTATAAGTACACTTATACAACCAAGCAATACACTTATAATGGCATTATGCCAAACAAATAGATCATTACAATTGCTAGATAGTGTAATTGCTACACTAATAATTATTAGTCTACCAATTACACTAATTTTAATTATAAGACAACTTTTCAAATAGACCCTTATAGTCAAAACTCACGTGTGAACTCCAACAACCTGCAAAGTATCAACTTTGTTGAATCTTTTATGAGTTGTGGCACCTTATGGAAGCGCCACAACTCTACTTGCGGGTATAACAAATTTCTTTTTTGGTGTTACAACTCTTCTTCATGTTAATGGGATCCTTGCGTAGGTGACCCTTCTTTTGGGGTGGGTGGGGTTAGATTGGGGAGAGGGGAGAGGGGAGGGGGAGGGGTTAGTGGAGGTTTGTAAAAATGAGAAATTATTTATTTTATATTTTAATAATCGTGGTGTCGGGTCATATTTATCTTGCCTAATTCATAAATACATGTCATCAATAACAAGTACATAATAATTCTATTTTTTAAAACAGTTAAAAATCACATATCTCATGATTTTCGATCTACTTTAACGATCACTAGCCAAACCCTTGAAACTTTATGACCTGCTTCTTTTGGATACAATAGCACTGTAGCAACAAAAATAAAAACAAGGCCAGTTCATATTTGATGGATCGAGGTCACTGTTTAAGCCATGCAATCTTGACTTAAACAATTAATCCAGCTTTATAACTGAGTTCAAATCCTACATGTTTACACTTACCAAACTAGGTAAGCTAGTCATATAGCTTGCTTAGCACAAAGTTTAGTCCCGTTTACTCCTTACAATTATTCGTCGCATAGAGGAACGAATGGAGAAGTCAATAATGCTGAAACTTCAACAAGTTCCGGGTACTAATCAATACAACAGGTGGTGAGATAGGGACTAAGAGGCATAAGATGGACTTTTACAGTTCAAACAAACAAAAAACTGCTGTGTGTACACACAAATAAATGACACAATGTATCTTCATCAACAATTAGCAGCAGTAACAAATCTGAACGAATACATCTGTTCATTCATCCACCTGATCAGATGAAAGTGCTGGTTCTACAACTGGAGGTATACAGTCCACCTTGTATCGCAAAACCTGGTTGACAATCAAAGCAAAATAATGACCTTAAGATAGTTATGTTCCTTTTCCTATTTATACAAAGCAGCAAAGAAATCAATTGCTCAATGACAATGTGATCAAGGAAGAATACAACAGAATAGTTACATGAACTACTAGATCAAGTTCTACTGGAACAGGAAAAACCCATAGGCAGCCTAAAGCAACCATTGTTAGATACACCAACAGGACAGGATGGAATACTTCAGAGAAGACAATCATCACTCTCACTGAATTAGGTTTGACAATGTATTACTCACCTTCTTGAAAAATGTAGAATAAGAGTTATCCCATATGAGTTTGTAGTTTCCAGACTGGCACGTACAGAAGTTTCCCTGGAAGAAACGAGCATTAAGGAGGTTAAGTTGCAAGTTTACTTACTAGAATAATAAGAGCGCAAAGTAATTACTCACTTGGTCAGCTCCATACCGTCGATAAGGCAAGATTTGCTGTGAGTGACAAGTCGAAAAAATAAAACCAGAGCAATGTGAGTGACAGAAGAGAAGAGAACTTATCTCATAAGAAAAAGAAGATTAAATAAAGCATTTGGCGCTAGCTAAGTAAACCAAAAATTGCAGTAGACACACTTTATGAGAAAACGAGAAAAAAAGTCAAGGTGATACACTTTCATACCGTCTTCTGTCCGGAAGGATTTGTATACTCCATGCTAAAGCCAATGTCCTGTTACAACAAAAGAAGCCCAGATGACTTGGTTACAGAAATCTACTAGTGTCATATCTGACAGTTTACTAAAATAAAAATGATTTTTGATAAAGTGAAAAGGAAAATGATTCATTCAGATTTTACCTGATATCTGATGACTTATCCATTCAAAGATCCAAAAAA
Organism: Solanum rostratum; assembly: GCA_029948455.1. Taxonomy (NCBI): domain Eukaryota; kingdom Viridiplantae; phylum Streptophyta; class Magnoliopsida; order Solanales; family Solanaceae; genus Solanum; species Solanum rostratum. The sequence goes on from CM057055.1 coordinate 54,763,114, forward strand.
TGAACAAGAAAAGTAACGAGAAAAAGAAGAATAAAAGAAGAAGATGCTTCATGTAGTCTCTTGGGCAATTTGAGAGTTATTCTCAATGATTTCCTTCTGCCACCAGATAATTGCTTCACAGGTCATACGGATAGGAGCAAGTACAAACTAGATAATATGAAAGATGCTGACAGAAGATGACAAAATACGTGTTAACTGCAAGGGATTTATCAGCACATTCTCCAAATGTACATGAATGAATAATTAACATTTTCTCTCAACTGGCCCTGCGATTCCTAGGACCCCATGCATAGCAGGAACTCAGTGCACCAGGAAGCCCTTTTTCCTCAATTGGTGCCGCTTATGTGCAGTTTAATTCGCTTGGAACAAGGAAAACAGAAATCGCAAGACATAAAGGTAGTGAAGTGAAAAATGAAATATTTTCTCATGCTTCATCAGAGAGAAATTTATCTATGCATTTTTGCCTCGGGAAAATCTGCAAGTCAAAAGAGAAACATCTACCTCATACTTGAAAGAATGATGCTTCTTCTAATGCAATCAAGTGAAAGATTTTAGGCCTTTTAAGTTTGGTAGGCACTGTTCATTGCCAAACAGCTACCAGGGATATTGAGAAATGTTATGTAAGTTGATTTCTGAATCCTAGAATGCTTCTATAAAGAGGAGACAAAGTACTAATGCAGTAGACGCTGCCAAATAAATATTTAGTATGACATGGAAACAAGGTGGAGCAGGTGTTATGACAAAGCCTCATGTGGAGAAAGAAAGCACATAATCATGTTTGCTGAAATTTCTACTCTTCTAACTAAAGAAATCAATGATATCTCTGAGTCGCATATCCGTTGGGTAAGAAGAAAACAATAGAAAAGACTTTGGAAAAATTCGATGCATGAATCAGCCTGAATTATGTGGACAACTGATAGACGGAGAAGAACATACAAAGACTATAGAGGCAGAGATCAGAGATGCTTCAATGGAGTCTGTGTGCGCCCACATTTGAGTTCAAGTGTTTATGGAATCTTGCCTCCTGGTGTAATTTGGAAAAGATAGGGAGTATAAAGGTTTTGATAGAGTTTATTTCTATGTATGACAAACAATTGGGGCTTTTGTTTGTAATTCTGCATACACAAGCATCTCTTTTGCCTGTTTTGTTGATAATGAAGTATTTACTTTTTATCAAAAAAGATGCACTTTTTGTTTGTTCCCTCCAATATCATTAATAGGGAGGAGATTACTTTTACATTTTGAAAAACAGAATATGTTTCTTGGAAAGAAGGAAACACAATAGCCCATAGACCGCGAAGACATAGCCAAAAGAAGCAGGACATAAAGTGGGACATCAACTTCTGACAAATGGACACAAATCTATAGCTGACAGTATAAAGCATAAAAATCAACCAAAACAAGAATGGAAGCTGTTTCAAGAGAATATGGATACCAATATACATAAAAAGGCACGTTTATAGGAAGATAAAAGGATATTACCATATCCACTCTGCCTTGAACCAGGGAGAAATCCCATGCAATGTAAGAATTTATGGCATCGACCGTCAATGAAACCTAAAATAACATTGACATAACAGATATATCAATCAACTGCACAAAGTTTCAACAACCCCAAAATGAAGCTCTTAGTACAAACTTTCAGGAACCAGGTTTTCAGAGATAAATAGACAATGTATTTTGCAATGTCATTTCAACCATCCCATCTCTAACCAAAATCTATGCCAAATATAGATTGGAATATAAAATTTAAACAATGTTGAATTGAAACACCAACACCAATATATAGATCTTGTACTTTATTAATGAGAAGAATAATCACCAAGATTTGGATACCAAGAGTTCCAAACACACTTGAATTGTCATAGGTAGTTGAATTGCCAAAAAAAAGATGAAAAGGAGTTCCAAATTGAAGTTTAGAAGTATGAATATTTAAAATATGAATACAAGTGAAGAGCTCCAACCCAAAATTTAGGAAGGGAGGAGTGATGTATAGTAGAGAACAAATATAATATTAACAACACTGAAGCAAACGTATTGATGAATGTGCGGACACAAAAATGCAAATAAAGCTCCATTTGCCAAAAACAACAACAACAACATACCCAGGGTCTGGGGAGGGTAGAATGTATGCAGACCTTACCACGACCTCATAGAAGTAGAGAGGTTGTTTCCTAGGAACTAAAGCTCCATTTGCCATTTAGAAAATTACAAAACCCCAAGCTTGACAAATTCAGCATTCCCATGACAAAAGAATTCAAATTATTCGCGGAGGAAAAAGAAAATGCATTTTCTAACTATCATGTACAAAATTTAGTGATTGATAATAATCTAAAATTTGGAAATGGGATAACAAATTCTTGGTAAATACTTCTTTTTGTTTTTTTTTTTGAGTGTTACTAAGCACATTTTTAACCTTCAATTAATCAAATGTGTTATTTGTCCCCTTATATTATCTCTTGAATATAGAGGCGGAATCCATCATCACATATAATTCAGGGTCGACATATATATACATATGACAACTTATATTTTTAGTCACAAATGTAATTTAAATCTCAATTCTGTTAAGTTAAATAACTAATGATTATTGTGTAGTTATGCCTTGAATTTTTATTATTTACTAATAAGAAAATCGTGTTATATCATTACTACTCAACTTCGTTGATGGGTCAGCAGCATTTTTGGAGGATCCAACTACATAGCTGTTATGGCGGAAAATACATAAGTTACACCTCCAGCTTGTCCAAAAAACTCATTTTGCACACCTAAACTCTGGAAGCAGTGTCTTATCCCCTTATCTTGTTCGAAAAGGAACTAATTACCTCTCAAGTGATGATGTGACAGAGATCACTTTCTTGGAAGCGTGTGAGAGAAAAAAAGAACCTACAAACTAAATTGTCCAGGTGTCAGTTTCCAATTGGACATTATATAATTGATTACATTTAACATTAAAGTCTCTTTATTTTTTATGTTCACTTGCTTATTCCATTTCCTTTTTTATTTATCTTCTTTCTCGTTCTCTCTCTTCGTATTCCAAACCATCCTCCGCCACCCAATTCCCTATCCTCCTTCATCCCACCACTCTCATTTTTATCAATTCCTCGGGCTTTCTTATATTTTTTTATTGACATTTCCGCCATCTCCTTCAGCTTTCACTCATATACCGTTCCTTTTCTAGTTTAAATGTCCAATTAACATCACCATACCAGCGCAAGATCTACACATCCATTCACTAGCACTATGCAATGCCCTCAATCAGCCTCCAATTTCCGTATTGCCATTGGTTAATCTCCAACTCTTTCATACTACCCACGCATGAAAATTTCACTTTCAGAACTCAAAAGCCTATTTTTGGAACCCCTAACCCAACCACACACACACAAAAAAAAATCCAAATCCATCAAATCAAACAGGGGGGGGGGGGGGGGGGGGGGGGGGGTAAAACAGTTGCTCTTTAGTTAGAGATCTTATTAACAGTCTTAGACAAACATAGTAGTCCTTCAGTTCCATCTTTTTTCAAACCACAACCATTTTTCTACGTTGCTTTCTAAACAAGCTCTTGATTCTTGAAAGATCAAATGTTCTGTTGAGAACCTCATACTTCATGTGAGAGATATAGATAAAGGAGGAGAAATGACGAAGGTTGTAATAGAGAAGGAAAGAAGGAAGAAGGTTCTGAAAAGTTAAAATAAATTTAAATAATTGGGTATTATACATGTGTCAGGCGCATGTATAATACCACCAAATATAGATCTGGGACTACGCGGTGGTATTAGTTCCATTACCGACAAAAATAAAGGGGCAAGATATCTCAAAAAGTTTAGGTGTGTGAATGGCTTTTCATAAGTTCAGGGTGCAGATTCTGTATTTTCTTTTTAAACGTTATATTACCCTTAAATATGGAGTTACAATATAATTAACATAACAAAAGGGAAACTAAATGTTATAGCGGTTAATAATTCAGTAAATTTGTGAAGATTCACAAGAAAAAAGATCAAAAGTGTATATTTCAATTAATTGAATATTAAATAAGCCTAATTAAATATCACTAGAACCAAAGTCGGAACTTTACGATATTTGTGGAACTACACGTGCAAATTCCCTTTGAAAAATGACCAAGTCAACATAATTTTCAAATTTTTAGACAAGATTTGGAGTTTTAACCATGACTACATGACCTAAAAGGAAATATACCAGGAACATCATCATAAAGAATTATTATGTGAGATACAAATAAACACCATTTTACACCTCATGAAACAGAAGTAATTTATCACAAACATTATTTGACAAGATATGGTGTTTGGGAGTTACACGGAGGGGTAAAGGTAGACCGAAGAAGTATTGGGGAAGGTGATCAGACAAGATATGGTGAAACTTGATATCACCGAGGACATGACCTTAGATAGGAAGGAGTGGAGGTCGCGAATTAGAGTAGCAGGCTAATAGGTTAGATAGGTAGGAGTTGTCCGGTGTCGTATTTATCTGCCTTATATATGTTAGTTGTCTCGTATTTACTTGTTATTACGTGCTTTTCGTTATTAATCGCTCTTCTTGTTCACTTTCTCTCTCTCTTCCTTTCCTGTTTTCCATATGTAGCTTATTCTGCTTATGGGTTTTGTGACGAGGGTTCCCAGGAAACAACCTCTCTACCTCTATCAGATAGTGGTAAGGTCTGCGTACATTCAACCCTCCCCAGACCCCACTTGTGGGATTCCACTAGGTATGTTGTTGTTGTATTATTTGACAAACTAATATAGTCTCTCAAAATAAGTTATCATTATATGTATCAAATTTTGTACAACAATATCAACATAGAATACACTGCAACACATGTACTAACCAAATATATATATACACACACACACACACACACTCACATACACACACACACCCCTACAGATGCACACAGACGAAAAGATACAAAACTACAAATAGACATGACTTGCTTAAAACTCAAAAATATTAGCAGCACTAATATAAAAAAGACATGTGACGTAAGCAATCCTCCCAAAGTAAAAACAAACCTCATGAATATTTCCTGCTGGAACACTCACTTCCTTGTACTCGTCACTTTTTCTGCATTTGGAAACCAAAAGAAAGCTCTAGATCAAGTTGTGAAAATCATATCAATTATTGTCTTACATTTAGTCCAACAATGACAAAATGTACATGAAACCACCAAAGAGAATTCTGGTTACCTGGCTTCTAATGCACCGGCTTCTTCTGCAGTAATAAAGAAAGGGGAATTTGCAAATACCTCACTGCAAAAGTTAAGTAAATCTAGTTAAACAAGTACCAAACTATATAGCAACTCATTACACCCTCAAATTAAATAACAAATGGTCCACTTATGATGTGAGTCAATATCTACACATTTTGGCAAACAATCCTTCCTTGTTGCATTTCCACAAAATATCCCTTCTGAGTCTTCAAGCTTCTTTGCCACATTGGAAGGGATAAAGAAGGACAAGGACATCACATGGGTGGGAAGTGAGTCTAAGACAGAGTTGACTAGAGTAACTCTTCCCCCTAATGATAGATATTGTGCTTTCCACTGGGATAACCTCTTCATTGTCTTCTCTATAATACTGTCCCACATCTCCACATCTTTGTACTTGTTTCCTAGGGGCATACCTAAGTAAACAGTAGGTAACTTGTCCACCCCACACCCTAAAATATCAGCCATGGGCTGAATACTACTCACTTCTTTGATGGGAAATATGTTGCTCTTTCTCCAGTATACTTTCAAACCAGAAACAGTTTCAAAGACCACGAGCATCACTCTGATGTATCTGATCTGGTCTGCTTGACCTTAACAAAAAAATGATAGTGTCGCCTGGCATAAAACCGGAATAGACCTCCAGTCACCCGCTCCACCATCATTTAACTTGAAACTCCTCGAGCAGTTATTTTGGAGTGTTTTTCTCACTAGGAAGGGGGATAGTGGATCACCGTCTTGAGGCACCTTTCAGTGTGAAAACAGCCAACAGGTTCTCCATTTAAAAGAATGGAAAACCTAACAGTTTTTATAAAAACTTATCCATTTTAGCTATCTCTCTCCAAATCCCATTTGGGTGAGGATGTTCAGGAGGCAATCCCAATTGACATGGTCAAAGGTTTTCTCAATGTCAAGCTTACACATTAATCCAGCCAGTGGATCTTGAGTCTACATACTTGCTATTAGAGCTGCATCCATTATCTGTCTATCCTTGATGAAAGTCATTTGGCATTTGTTCACCAAGCTGCCTATCATCCTGTTCATCCTTCTTGCCAGAACTTTGGTCATAGTCTTTTATATTCCAGATATCAATCTGATTGGCCTGAAGTCTCTTAATTCAGTTGCACCTGCCTTTTTAGAAATGAAGGCTACACAAGTAGTGTTTCATCTCCTTTTTGAACACCTGCTGGCCATAAAAGTACTGCAGAGTTCCATAATGTCTCCCTTGATTAGATCTCAGAAACTCAGATAAAGCCATCAGACCCAGGGGCCTTAATAAATGGGATATGATTTGATGCTCTCCGGTATCTCTTCTTCATCTAATTCCTTCACAGCCATGTTTGATCCGCACGTGTGATAACAGTTGCATCCTGAATGCTGAGACAGTGTAAACAGGCCCCCCCCCCCTTCCCCCTTCTTCAGTTTCCTTGTAAAGGGTCTGATAAAAATTCTGAACAGTACCCTTAGTGGCATCTGGATCAGTAGCCCTTCCACTTTCAGAGTGTCAATAGAGTTGAACCTCTTATGAGCATTAGCTATCTTGTGGGAAAATTCGGTGTTTTGTCTCCATTCTTCAGCCAATCATTGATCTTTGTCTCTAAGCTATTTTTTCCCTCTCAGCAACCTCCTCAAATTCCATAGCTAAATGGATTTTTTGTGCTAGTTCATCATCTGAGAGAAGCCTTTGTCCTGAACAGATTCTCAGGAACTGATCTGCATAAGGATCTCCTCTTTCTTGTGCTTCCAAGTTTACCTTGTTACTCCTGTTCCGCTGTATTAGTTCCTTTTTAAGGAGCTTGAGCTTGTTGTCCAGGATGAATGAAGGTCAACTTTATTTGGGAATGAGTTCCACCATTCCCTCACCTTGCCATTGAATCCCTCTATTTCTAGCCACCTATTTTCGAATTTGAAGTAAGAGTTTTTGAAGTCCCAATATGCAAACATATGGAGGATTGGGTTGTGATCAGAACCCAATCTAGGAAGCAGAGTCTGCTTAACTTGAGAGAATGTGTCCTTCCATTCAGCTGAGAACAAGAGCCCGTCTATTCTGGATGCACTTGTCTAGTTATCACCCCTCCTCCAACTGAAAGACCCTCCACAAAAAGAAGGGTTTACTAGCTCTAATTCATTGATGCACTCAGAGAACTTAGCTACCATATCCCTTAAGATTCTCTTGCAGTTTACCCTCTCAACTACAAATCATGTGTCATTAACGTCACCACAAATCACCCAAGGCCCCTCACAATTGGCTCTGTAGGTTGCCAGCTCACCCCATAATTCTCTTCTGATGACCCTGTTACAATCTGCATAAATAGCAGTGAGAAACCAAGTCAACTCATGGTTTATGCTTATGAATTTGCAGGTGAACACTTGGCTACCAACTTTGAACAGTTCCCCCATCCACTCCCTCTTGTCCCACATGATAAGAATCTCCCCATTACTGCCCCTACCCTCCATGTGAACCTTTCACCTATTCTAACATCTCCATCCAATTTGGTTTCTAAGAGAACTTGAATAATAGCTCCCCACTGATGGATTAGTTGTTTTACCAACCTTTTTTTGTCAACCCCATTAAGGCTCCCGGGCATTCCAAGATACAATCTTGGCATTCATTGATCGCTGATGGGTGGTCTCCTGCCTTTTCTCAGTTCACCTCTAGGTTCACTATCCTTGTATTTCACCTTGACAATTAAATTTCTAACATCCTTTGGTACCAACTGGTTGTTGTGGATTGGTTCTTTTGTCAGCCCGCTCCTTTGATCAAGTTTTCTGAGTAAAACCTTAGCTTCCTTCTCAAAACCATCAAATAAAGTCCCAAATTCCTTGCTTAATTTGATGATGTTTTTGTTGAACTCAAGAAGAAGCCCTGGCCTCCACCTTTCTGTTGCATTCACCGGAATCAAATTGGATAGGACTGGGTTCTTCTAAAGATATCAATTGGTTTTCTGATGGTTCCCCTGTTTTTCCCATCTCCTTGGCTGGATCATCCAACACTGTTTCTGAGGTCGGGGGATGAACTACCTCCAGAATTGAGATCGTGTCTGCTGTGGGGTGGATGATGTCAAGTTGCATGGGGATTTCAACCTTCTCCCTGTGCTTGAGTTTGTTGCTCAAAGCTTTATAGATAGATGATTTTGACATATTTTTATGAGATCATGTCCGTTGGAATTACTTTTCAGTTTATTGCATTACAAGGGGGAAACACATCAGTGATTATAGCAGATCCATAGACATTTGGAACGGGTTTTAGAGAAATGTGAGAAGAAACTTGCCAGATGGAAGAGAAGCAATGTCCTAGGTGCTCTACCTACCTGCATGATGTCTCTTTTCCCTACCCCCCCCCCCCCCCCAGAATGGATATGTTGAGAAGCAATTTTTCGTGGCATCAATCTTGTCAAATGGAAAACCCTGGCACCTCAGCAAACAACAAACATGAATTGATATAAAGAATCCACGGAAGCAGAATCAAAGTTTGCTCATGAAGTGGTTATGGAGATATTCAAATGGAGACCAACCACTGTTGAAGAAGGTGATTAAAGAAGAGTATGGAGAAGAAGATGCATGGAAGACCAAAACAGTTAGGGGTCGTTTGGTTGGGAACATGTTATCCTGGGATAATTAATCCCAGGATAAGTTATTCCACCATATATATGGGATAACTTATCCCATCATTAAGGCAAAAATGGTGGGTTAAATAATCCAAGGACTAACTAATACCTCCCACCAAACATGGGATAAAATAATCCTATACTTTATCCTAGGATAGTTATACCTTATACCTCACGCCAAACGACCACTTAACACTGTATATAAGGTCAGTGTCTCGAAGACTATTAGAAATCTATTCCAGATCAGTATCAATATTAGCCTCATTTGGAAATACTCAAATGATGATCAAAATTTGTGGGGCTCAGTGGTAAAGGCAAAATATGAAGAGAGTGATAGTTGGATAACAAAGGAGGTTACCACCCTTTATGGTGTTAGCTTATGGAAATCCACTAGAGTACTTTGGAACGAATTCAAACCAAACACCAAGATCAAAGTGGTAGATGGCATAAAAACTAAATTCTGGAAGGATGATTGGATGCAGAAGGGAATTTGGAGACACTCTTCCCTGACATCCACAGTTTGGTTCTTCAGCAACAAAGTACTATAGCTGACTTATGTACTCCTCAGGGGTGGAATTTTGTATTTAGAAGACACCTCAATGACTGGGAAATTCCGAGAGTGATAGAATTTTTTAGAAGCATTGACCAGTTCAGTGGTCTGGAAACAGGACATGACAAATTGCAGTGGTTGGGAAACTGTAAAGGGAATTTTAAAGTAGGTGCAGCATACAGGAAGCTGAACCAACAAAATTTGCAGTTAATCAAAGCCCTGGAAACCTATATGGAAAGCCAAGATCCCCTACAAAGTAAGCTTGCTTTGTGTGGTTACTAGCTAAGGAAGCAGTATTGACACGGGAATTTAATGTAGAGGGGATTGCCACTCTGCTCTAGATGCTTTTTCTGCGCGAAAACTGCAGAAACTATCAATCATTTGTTCATCCAATGTGAAATCATCAGTTGTGGAATTTGTTCTTGAGACTCAAAAACATCTCCTGGTCCATGATTGGTAGAATTTCAGAGGCTCTATACAGTTGGGAAGAAGCCGGGACACAAGCAAATGGAGAATTGTCCCTGCCACTATTTGGTGGACAATATGGAAAGAGAGGAACATACTCCCACTGTGGGATATATTTCTAGCAATTATTGGTTTGAGCTAGACAATGCCAATGAATACACTAGATATGCTATCTAACTAGAGTAGGTAAACGAAGTAGGTAAACGAGGAACAAAAGCTCAAAAACAGTTGGGAGTATGATCTCAGGTTGCATATGGTGGACTATCTGGAAGAAAAGGAATTCAAGATGTTTTGGAAACAAAACAAATCCTATCCAGAAGATAAAGCTTCATTGGATTCTGCTTTTGCATTTTTGGAGTAAATAGAGTATATGATTTGGATGAGGTTGTGAGGGGTATACCGGCCACAGAAAAGATCTTCATCGGGGGAGATTTAATGGGCATATTGGTGCTACTTCAAGTGGTTTTGACGATGTCCATGGAGGCATTGGTTTTGGGGAGAGGAATGGAGGTGGGACATATCTCTTGGACTTTGCTAAAGCCTTCGAGTTGGTTATTGCTAACTCATGTTTCCCGAAGAGAGAAAATCACTTGGTTACCTTTCCTAGCACGGTAGCTAAGACCCAAATTGACTACTTACTCCTCCGAAAGGGTGATAGAAGCCTTTGTAAGAATTGCAAGGTAATTCCGAGTGAAAATATTTCCGCTCAACATAGGCTTCTAGTGATGGACTTAGAGATTAAAAGGGGTAAGAGGAAGAAGGTTATTTATGCTCAACCGAGGATTAGATGGGGTGACCCGACTCCTGCCCTTTCTCGAGAGAAGGGGGAAAAGTTAGTAATTTGGGGGCTTGGAGTAGTAGCGGAGATGTGAACACTATGTGGGATACCATGGTTGGTTACATTAAAAGGGTAGCCACTGAGGTGCTAAGGGTTTCGAGAGGGACCTTTGGTTGACGTCAAGGTGATTGATGATGGAGTAGAGAAGTTCAAGGCGAAGTGAAAGCTAAGAAGATTGTGTATACGAAGTGGTTGGAATGTAGGGATGAGGATGAAAAAATAAGGCTTAAGGATATTTATAAGACGGCGAAGACAGAAGCGAAGACGGCAGTGACGAGTTCTAAGACAGCAGCGTTTGAGCATTTGTATGTTGAGTTAGGTGAAAAAGGCAGAGACGAGATTGTATAAGCTTACAAAGGAGAGAGAAAGAAAAGCTCGCGACTTGAACCAAGTGAAGTGCATTAAGGATGAGGAAGGTGAGGTGTTGGTGGATGAGACTTCCATTAAGATAAGATGGCAAGCTTACTTTCATAAACTCTTAAACGATAAGGGGGACAGAGATATTGAGTTGGGTGATTTGGCACACTCTGATAATCATCGAGATTTTTGTTATTGCAGGCGTTTCAAAGCTGAAGAAGTTAGATGTGCTATTAGTAGGATGAACAGAGGTGAGCGATCGGACCCCATGAGATTCTAGTGGATTTCCGGAAGAGCGTGGTCAAGGATGGTATTGAGTGATTGACTAGGTTGTTAAATGCTATTATGAAGAATACTAAGATGCCGATGAATGGAGGAGGAGTACAATGGTTCCATTATACAAGAACAAGGATGATATACAAAGCTGTAATAATTACGAGGATGAGTACAATGGTTCCATTATACAAAAACAAGGATGATATACAAAGTTGTAATAATTACAAAGGTATCAAATTGTTAAATCGCACTATGAAGGTCTGGGAGAGAGTGGTGGAGATGAGGGTGAGAAAAGGAGTGTCTATTTCAGAAAATCAGTTTGGATTTATGCCGGACGGTCAACTACTGAAGCAATCCTCCTTGTTCGGAGATTAGTGGAGAAATATAGGGAAGAAAGAGGGACCTTTATATGGTGTTCATTGACCTTGAGAAGGCCTATGACAAAGTTCTGAGGGATGTCCAATGGAGATGTCTAGAGGCAAAAGGTGTTCCAATGGTGTATATTAGGGTGATAAAGGACATATATGTGTAAGAACGGTAGGAAGAGACTCACGGTATTTTCCTGTTGAGATGAGACTTCATCAAGGGTCTGTGTTAAGCCCTTTTCTTTTTGTCTTAGTAATGGATGAGCTGACACGGTCTATCCAAAAGTGAGTGCCATGATGTATGCTATTTGTAGATGACATAGTACCGATTGATGAGACTCGGGCTAAAGTTAATGATAGATTGGAGGTTTAGAGATATACTTTGGAACCCAAAGGGTTCATATTGAGCAGAACCAAAACTAAATACTTGAGTGTAAATTCAGTGTTGCAAGAGATGAAGCAAACATTGAAGTGACGCTTGCCACTCAATCCATTCCAAAGAGAGGAAGCTTTAAGTATCTTGGATCCATCATCCTGAGTAGTGGCGATATCGACGATGATGTCACACATCGTATTGGGCAGCATGGACGAAATGGAGGCTTGCTTCTGGAGTATTGTGTGATAAAAAGATACCACCTAAACTTAAAGGCAAGTTTTACAGAATGGTAGTTAGACCATCTCTGCTATATGGTGTGGAGTGTTGGCCAATTAAAAATTCACATGTTCAGAAGATGCTGTTTGCGGAGATGAGGATGTTGAGATGGATGTGTGAATATACCAGGAGTTATAAGATTAGGAATGAAACCATCCGACAGAAGTTAAAGGTGGCCCCTATGGCTGACAAGATGAGGGAAGCGAGACTGCGTTGGTTTGGACATATGCAGAGAAGGAGTACTGATGCTCCTATTAGGAAATGCGAGAGGTTGGATTTAGGGGTTATACGGCGGGGAAGAGATAGACTGAAGAGGTATTTGGGGGAGGTGATCAGACAAGATATGGCGAAACTTCATCTCACCGAGGACATGACCTTAGATAGAAAAAAGTGGAGGTCACGTATTAGGGTAGAAGGCTAATAGGCTAGTAGGAGTAGGTCGATATATGACCATGTGATATAGTAGGTTAGTAGAAGTAGTTATGTCCCCACATTCTATGTTGTCACTATTCGTCTTATATTTATTTACTTTTATCGTGTTTACATACTATCATTTGTTTTTCATTATTAGTAATTTTTCTTTTTCCTTTTTGTTCCTTTTTCCCCTTTTTTCCATATCTAGTACCTTCTGCTTATTGGGCTCGATTCTTTTAGACGAGGGGTTCCCCGGAAACAGCCTCTCTATCTCGATGAGGTAGTGGTAAGGTCTGCGTACATTTTAACCTCCCCAGACCCCACCCCACTAGTGAGATTCCACTGGGTATGTTGTGGGATTCCACTGGGTAGTAATTTTTCTTTTTCCTTTTTGTTCCTTTTTTTCCCTTTTTTCCATATCTAGTACCTTCTGCTTATTGGGCTCAATTCTTTTAGACGAGGGGTTTCCCGAAAACAGCCTCTCTATCTCGATGTTGTTGTTGTTGAGTAAATAGAGTATATAATTGACATAGAGAGTCTCGTACAGTTCCTAGAGTCTATAGTTATTTAAAAATTGTGTTGTAACTTTGGCCTGATTTCAATACAAATATGTTACCATTTCAAGGGAAAAAGATGTTCCTCTCTAAACTAAATTGTATAACACAAAGGTAAGAAAGATTTCCCTCTCTTCACTTTAAAATAAAATAAAGAGGGAGGAGAAAACTGTAAAAGATTCCTTTCACTTTTCTTGTGTCCATACTTCTACACAGTGTAAGTTGCCTACAATGATATGAACGCCATACAAGAAACAACTTGAATGTTTTATCTAGTTGACCATGAGATAAAAATTATCATATTATGAAAAATAGGGAGAATAGCATGATTAGGAACAAGAGAAAGATAAGAAATGACAGTTCCAGAAGCATAAAGTACCGAATGAATTTGATGAAACGTTGGAACTCAGACGTGTAGACATCTACTGCTTCTTCCAAGACCGTAATTTGATTCCTCGACCTGCCCAAAATGAAAAAACTAGAAGGTTCAGGTGAAAAAATGCTATTAATGTGGAGCAAGGATGCAATATTAAAAGAAACAACCAAACGCTCCTCAATTCAATCATTTGAATGTAAAATATGTCTTAAAGTCTTACAGTTTTCCAGCTTCAAAGCGTCGCCATAGCAGAGAAAGAAAAAGTCGAATGTTGAGCACCATTTTTGTGAGGCTGTACAAAGGTGGACCATAACGTTGTCGCTGCTCTTCCATTGGCCTAGAGGTAAGACATTTATCAAAAAGTAGTAGACAGGATCACTATTGGGTAACCAACCCTAGAAAAATAAAAAAAATAAAGAACACACTCAAATAGAAAAAGAATAAATAAGATAAATGCAGTGAAAATAATACCCATCATCATCATTTATTTTCTGAACAAAATCCAACAAAACCTGCAAGACAAAACTGCAGGTAAATAGTTTTTACTGAAGACCAGAAAATCAATGTACTGTCCCTGGCATGAATTTAGAATGAATTGAACTATTTGACTGAAGAATGGGGCTTTAAAATAGGCCATTTAGCATCCATGAGATTATTACCCAAAACAAAAAGTTAATGCTTAAAAACAACAGTCCTTGTTTATAAAATTGACAAGTACTTATTAGCAAAAGTTATAAATCTATTATTTTCTACTATATGAATCGCGACATACCTGTGGCACTCCAACTAAATACTTCACTAGTGTCTTATAGACACCTGTAGCAGAACCCAGTTGAGCCAGTTGTCGTCTCCTGTGTGAAAGTATCTCGGCATGAGTCAGAATCAAATCATAGACTGGCTGTACCATCACGAAGAGAATGATAAAACAAAACAATACTTACCGCTCCATTTGTTGATGCCATAGCAGAGCATATCGATCACGAATACTTCCACCAGAATTGATTAGAGCATCAACTTCAGCCTGCTTATTTCTCTCAGAACGCTCCCTCTGTTGCCTTATTAGTGTACCACGAAAGTCTTGTGGCATGTAGGTCATCACTATTGAAGTAATAAAAGAACCTAGATTACTATCTATGCCTTTGAAAGGGGTAAAACAATATTAATTTGCTGAGATATACTGCACATCTCTTCAACTTGCCATTTGGCTGTCCGCATGCCTTTGTTTGAGATTCTAGTAAGCACATTCTCTAATAGTTAATGTTAAGTGCAAGGGCACCTAATTTTGGGTAGTTCATTTTTCCTGATAAAACTACTACCCCTCAGTTCCAAACAGATTGGGGCCGGCTATGTGAATCTTCGCTTATTCATTTAAAGCGCAAATCATATCATCTTCATAATAAGTACACTTTTTTTTGACAACATAAATATTTTATCAACGTGAGAGGAAAATGTTCCCCACACAACATAAATACACAGTAAAAAAAATCTCATACCAAAAAATGTTGGTGTACTTGGAGCAACCTCTTTCTCTAAGAAATAAGTAAGAGCATCCAGTCACCATAGATGACCATGATACTACATTTGCTCCAAAAATGTACAAAAAAGTTCCAATAACTTGGAAAAGTACTTTCAGTTCCAAAATCTCCTCTATTTTTTCCCTTGAATGTCGGGTAGTGTACTATGATAATATTTGAAGCCTGAAAACAAGGAACTTAAATATAACTTTCAAAGGTATAACCATGATGAGCGGACAACTCGATCAAGCGCAAAGTAGTTTTTCAAACAAAGGAATCAATCTCTAATGGTGGATCGGATGAGAAACTGAAGATGATGAACTACCAAAAGTTGGAATTGTAGAAGATCATTGCAATAATGAAGTTTCAAGAATTTAAACAGTATACCAGTTTGAGTGAAAATAGTTGAAGAGGAAAAAATTGAGTTGGACACAGTGCAAGTAGTACTGCCAGTACACATAGCATGACTGAAGAAGTTTGTTTTTTTGTTTTTGGATAAAGGTAAAGTAACTGAAAAAATTATTATTTTTAAGCCATCTTTTATGTCTGTTTTTGTCCTTCCAGTTTAGCCAATAGCACCCCAAAGGCAGGCATATATGGACTCTCTGGATCTTTTCAATCTATTAGAAGGATGAACAGTTGAATTTTGGTGTGTAGCGTGAGCAGAAATACTGGGAAATGGCAAAGTTTGAGTTGAGAGGTTATCTCTGAAGAGAAACAGTAGCAGAAATTGCGTCATGTTCAGTAGACAAGTCATCAGGGCCATCACATATTGTAACAAAAATCAGATCTCCAGAAGAAATTGATAAATAAATCACCATCTTTAATTATTAAATGCCAAAATCTTGCTATGACATTTGACTGTAAGCTTCACTATTGATGTATTAGCTAAACTCATTAATATTCAAAAATCAACCACATAAAATACGTATCTGCTTGAAAGGATTCAGACACCAAAGGTGTTCTGATGTCAACTAAGTTCACTATGAAATTCCATCTTTCTTTACAAACTTGTATATTCACACGGAAAGTATCCATCAATTACCCTGCTTAAAACTCAATTTGCCCCAAATTTGATTGAATCTGAAGAAAATCAAAACATTACCTACCCAAGACATTCAACCAAGTAATCATAAATCATACTCGGACAGCCATTCAACGCCATCTGCATAAACTAATCATCTGTCGAATCTCCTAGGAAATCTATCTTCAGCAATACTATCTACTATCTGTTTCCCCTCTTGACACCCAGAGTAATATCTCATCTCCTACTAAACTCTAGAAACATTCACCTTTCAGATATAACCTTGACCAAGCAGATACATCTTTATAAGACCAACATTATTTTATTTCCCACTAGTCTAAATTCATATCTGCTCTACTTTTCTCTTAGCAATAAGACCAGCCTTACAGTAGTGGGTATAATTGAATATGATTAGGTTGTGTGAACTTTGAAATGATGTACTGCAGAATCAAATTCTACAGAAGAGAGGCTAAAGAGAGCTTCTCGTTGCAGAGTCTATGGTATCACATCAATTATTTTATTATTTGCTCTCTCCCTCTTCATCACGATCTTTTCCCAACTTCACAAGGTTCTCCTTTTTCAAAATTTGATGACTAGCTCTGCATTAGCAGCCTTTGACAACATTAGCTAGTGTTAATAGTTGTGACAATATCCTCTTAAGTGCCTTCAGTCGAATTAAGGCTTCCTCTCACAAACTATCATCCATTTTGGCTTGGCTAAGTTTGTGTCTCCTGGCTTTGGGTTTTGGACTCTTGGATATTGTTTTTTTTTTCAATTAGACCTTTTGAATTGGTTGCCAATTACCATTAGGTGGCATAGAACTCTTGGTTTCTTTGATTTGATTTCTAAATAATATGTGGTTGGATGTGCCATTGTGGGCTTATATTACAAAGAGCCCTCTTTTTTTATGCAATGGTGTTCATGCCAGCTTGCATGCATCCTATTTCACGAGGCGTCTACTACCTCCCACCAGCATAGGTGGCAGGTAACTCTGGTCACCAGGCTTAGACAGAAAAAATCACCTAATGTTTTGCCTCCGTTGGAATTTGATCCTGAGACCCCATAATTCTCCTTCACTTCATTGACTACTAGGGTCACACCTTTAGGTGCTTTAGTATGCTAATTTTTATTTTTATTTTTTGGATAAAGTTAACATTTTATGGACAACAATACATTAATGGTGTATTTCAGTAGTAATTACATCATGAGTAGACAGAGAGCAAAACCATAGAAAAATTCTACCTCCAAGAAGCGAGTAATATCCTCCACCTCTTGGGGAGGACATGATTATACCAAAAATAAGAGGTAATAAGGCAGTTCAATTTCAGACTCTAGAAAGGGATGCTCTTATTTTCAAAGCATCTCTGATTCCTTTCCTTCCAAATTGGCCACCTCATGCATGTAGGGACAATCTTCCATCATTCCTTGTGACCTGATATATTCCCTTCTCTGTTCCAGCATGTTAGAAAATCTGTAGTGTGTCTTGGCATGGACCAACTAATACCCCTCATATTCAAAAAGACCAGCCACAGTTTTCATCCCTGTTTCTGTTTCACAAAAAAAAATACCAGGAGCATAACTGCCTTCCCCCTTTCATAAGATTGTCCTGAGTTAGTATTGCTTCCTCGGCTACCAGCCAAGTGAAACAAGACACCTTGCGAGGTACTTTGATTTTCCATGTCATCTTCCAAGGCCATGGTAGAAGCATTTCAGTTGGCCTGTCAAGATGTCTATACGCTGATTTTACTGTGAACTTCCCATTGTTGGCCCTCAAACCATTGTAAAACTGTCCTCATTTGTATTGAGGTTGTTTACCTGGTCCAAAGACAGGTAGAAATCTACTAATCTATCTATTTCCCAATCATTCAACATTCTCCTGAAAGATAGATTCCGTCCTTGATTGCTCTGACTTCTGCTAATATTACCTCCTTCTGTTGGTTCAAATTATAGATCACAGATGCAGCTGTTTCAGGGAATGTTATCCAACCCACACATCATTACGGAAGGATGTCTTTCTACCATTTCCTACATTAATTTTTGAGTTTCCCCATATTTTAGCCATAGGTTACTGATTGTTCTCCATAGTTTACTATTATAGTTGGACTGCATTTAGTTTGGTTTGTGAAATATAAAACGTAGAATATTCAGTGGGTTTCTCCGATACATGTTGAGAATGGGAACATGCCTTTTTTGTTTAGGCACATCATAGGTAACCACCTATCTTGGCACCTTCTAAAATTTGAAGTCAATTTTGATTTCTTCATTGATTAATGATCTTTACCCATTGCAAGATTAGCCATTTGATTTCCTCGTTTATTTGTGAAATCTTGGTTAAGATCGATTGCGTTGGCAATTTTGCAATGACTTCATAGAAGTCTCTCTTACTTCCACGTCTTCACTATCCTACTGTTGACTCAGGGTCAAACAACGCTTAAGATGAGTTCATTCACTTTTTTTTCTTTCCTTTTTTTTTTTTGAAACCAAAGTTCATTCACTTTTCAGGCAACGACGGTGTGATATCTTACCCATGTCCCTTGATCTAAGTCTCATCCTCAACGTGTCTCCCATTATTAGATCAATGTTAATATAATTGTCACAATGCTTGCTCAGTTGTTGGGGTAGTTCCAACGACTTGTATAGGTGTGAGACCCTTGTCGGGCTTACAGCTCTCCGAACCTTACTAGCCCATTTATGAACAAATTAGTTTCATCAGGATGATCCTTTGAATTTTTGAAGCAGTTTCAGGGTTATGGAGAAATGATTGTTTGTTTCCAACCAAGGAAATGACACAGATGTGACTGGCCAACATTCTGGGGTTCAGAACATCAGTTACCAACTGCTTAACTGGGCATGCCTTTGGGTAACAAACACGCGGATTTGATGATATGGGATGATTGAAAAGATATGGAAAAAGCTAGTTAAATGGAGAAAACACAATACTTGTCACTGGGAGGCCGACTTACATTGATAAATGTTGTGCTAGACGCCTTGCAAACTTTTTTAATTAATTATGATGTCTGGACCAGCGTGCACTCACCTAGACTAATTTCATAGGATACCTACTACCTCCTATCAGTGGCAGGTACCAGGTAATTATGTCCCCCAAGTCGTCGAAAGACTTTGCCAACCTTTTTTTTTTAATGGTAAGGGTAAGGTTGTATTCATCAGCATTAAGGATATGCTGGAGACCTCCAAAAATTGAGTTACAGCATTTCAAATAGCATAAAACACCTACTAGATTACATGTTTCCAGTAAAGTCTAAAATTTGTGCATTCTGTTCTATTCCTTCTTCTTTACACCAAAATAAAAGGTTGTCATACACAGCCATTTGACCGTCTCAAAAGGATCAGACTTGTTTTTGAAGCACCTACTATTTCTCTCCTCCCATAGGGACCACCATACACATGATGGTATTATATTCCACCATTTTTTCTGAGTTTTACTTCCCCCTCTTCTGATCCACCCTACCCCATCCCCTTATCCCCAATCCTGTCTCCAAATTTTTTTACGTAAAAAAAATCACGCATGCAAAAAAAATTTTAAGTGCAATTAAGAATTTTTCATTATGAGTGGGGGATCTATGGGTCTATATGGGTACCTATATTTTACCCATTTTGACCATATTTGTATGAGCTCTTAAAATAGATCAACCCATATTTACCCATTTAGAAAATATGAGTGATCCATTAAAATAAATATGGGTTAAATAGGTTCCTTTTACCTTATGTGGATTGAAATTGCCACCCTTACCTAAGATGTCAGAAAATGTATCTTCTCAGCTTCACAAAAAACCAACGTGTCATCAGCATATTGAAGGTGGGTTATCTCTAGATTGAGTTCTGCCCTGTCTTGAACCTGGAAACCCCTGATCCACCTGTTTGCCTTTGTTGTATACAAAAGGTTACTCATCCCTTCCATTGCAAGAATAAACAGAAAGGGAGAAAGAGGATCTCCTTGTCTCAACCCTCTTTGAGAAGAGAAGAAACCTGTGGGGCTTCTGTTGATCAACACTGAGAATCTGACTGTGCTAATGCAATGTTTGATCCACCTGATCCATCTAGCACCAAACCCCATCTGGTGCAGCATATTGACAAGATATCTCCAATTTAGGTGATCATAAGCCTTCTGGATGTCTAACTTGCACAAAATTCCAGGCTTCTTACTTTTCTCTAGAGTCCACCAGCTCATTTGCTACTATCACAGCTTCCATAATCTGCCTCCCCTTTATGAAAGCCATCTGCTGTCTGTTAACTGAACTGTTGATGACTTTCTTTAGTCTCTCTGCCAACAGTTTAGAGATGACCTTATACACACCCCCCACCATACTGATAGGCCTGAAGTCATTTAGCTCAACAGCCCCTACCTTCTTGGGAATAAGAGCCACAAAAGTAGCATTGAAACTCCACTCAAAATTACCTCTGTCATGGAAATTCTGCAAAGCAGCCACCAGGTCATGCCTGATAATGTCCCAACAGTGGCTGTAGAAATCCATTGTGTACCCATCTGGACCTGGAGCTTTGTCCCCTGCACAAACCTTGATACATTCAAGGATCTCCCGTTCCTCAAAAGGGGCCTCAAGCAGTACAGAGTCCTCTGAATTGATATAAGGACAGTTTCTCATAACCTGAACAGGTCCCCAATCTTCTGTTTCAGAATACAAACTCCTCATAGTACTCACAGATCTTCCTCTTTATCTCCTCAGGTTCTGTGATTTCTTCCCCATTGGCTCTCAGCTTGTCAATGGTGTTGACTCTTTTATGATGGTTGGTTGTTCTGTGAAAGAACATAGTGTTCCTGTCTCCCTCTTTGAGCTAACTTGCCCTGGACCTCTGCCTCCGAGCTATCTCCTCATGCATGGCTATGTCCTCAAACTCTGGGGACAAGGCCATTCTTGAAGCAATTCCCCCTCTTCAAGAGGTCTCTGTTCCTGTATTGCTTCTAGGTCAGCCAGTTGTGACAACACCTGAGCTTTCTGCATTTTGAGGTTTCCTTGAATGATTTTGCTCCATTTTGACAGCCGTTCTTATGATCAATTTTTTGGTGTAATTGAGAGCATGCATAAATGTGAAAGAAATGGGACGGGTTCCTTTTTCTGATGGATTTCTTGGCCTTTTTAGAATTGTAGCTTCTTGTAAATTCATAGCACCTGCTTCATGCCCCCTAATGAATATTGAATATGACATCTTACTCATATAAAGATTAATAACAAAGTGCAGATTTTATCACTATTTAGACTTTCGATAGTTTAACTTGAAGTTGTTTAGCTTATACAGAAAAGTTGGTTGACAAATTCTTCGAGGATTCAGTCTAAGAATTCTTATAAGTATCAGTTTGATGCTTTGAATTCTCTGATCTGGGGTTGGCTAAAACTGAACTTCTACAAGCAACTTGGTATTATCTTACTTTGTTCTTCCCTTCTGATAAGCATAAGCAACTTAGCTTTCTGCTAAATTATTTTGTTACGTGATGCATGAGGGATCTAAAGGCAGTTCCTATATGTTTTTCTACTATTTCCCCATTTTCTCAGCAATTTCAAGTCACCTACCAGCTATCTCAGCCTTGAAAACAAACCTGCTTCCCACATTTCCCCAGTCCCTTTTACGCTTGAAGTACTCCTAAGGTCTAAATCCATCACCAAAGTAAGAAATACCTAAGAGAGTAAAGAGGTGACTAAGGAAACAATACTGAATAAAGAATTTGATTATGAATGGAATGTGAGGGCATTCGATTAATTAAATAGCAAGACGCGAGAACTGCATCGCCCTAAAACACAGCGTAGAATGGGATTGAATGAGAAAAGTGCGAGCAGTCTCAATAAGGTGCCTATTCTTCCTCTCTACTACTACATTTTTTGAGGGGTGTACAGACAAGAAGCCTAATGAATAATTCCTTGATCAATCATAAATTGTTAAAATTAGGCGAACATATATTTTAAGGCATTATCACTATGAAAGGGACGAATAGAGATATAAAGTTGATTTTGTATTTCAGCATACTAACTCTTAAATACAACAACAACAACAACATACCCAATGGAATCCCACAAGTGGGGTCTGGGGAGGGTAGAATGTACGCAGATCTTACCACTACCTCATAGAGGTAGAGAGGTTGTTTCTTGAATATGAGAAATAATTCAGAATGATTTTTCATTAAAAAATCTATGTAGATCTTGAATAATCATCAACGAAGCCAACAAAATAAGGAACCTTAAGGGTGAACTGATTCTACTAGGACCCCAAATATCAGAGTGAACTAAGAAAAAGAGAGACTATGCACGACTCAGCAGTACTTTGAACAGTTGTTCAAGTGTGTTTCCCAAGCTGGCATGACTCACAATCTAATGTGGATAGACGGAACAAACTAGGCACCATCTTTTGTAGCTTGAACAAACTCGGATGCCCCCGAACATTTGTGAATTATGTCTGGAGATCTGTAACTGAACAGGCTACGAAGGAGTTAGGTGAGGCAAGGTAGCAAGGGCCTTGTGATTCATATCCTATACCAATTGTGTGTCCCGTACTATGATCATGCATGACAAAAGAATCCTCAAGAAATAGTACGTCACAATTTAGGGCACAAGTGAAACAACTGACTGATGCAAGATTAAAAAGACAACAGGGGACATAAAGAACGAAATTTAAAGTGTACAAGGGATTAGCTTGTCCAACTCCTTTTACTCTGGTTTGGTTACCATTGGCTAAAGTGACATCCAGAAGAGACTGTGAGTACATAGTATTTGACAGACTTGATTTATCACCAGAAATATGATAAGAAGCGCCAGAGTCCACAACCATGATCCAAAAGTAGGAGAATACGCAGTTGAACCTACTGGTAGAGATATCTGCTTACTTGCTCGATATTGAAGATACTCATTATATTCCCTTCAATAAATAAACCCGTTTGTTTTTGGGTGGTCGAACATGCATGTAAAAACATGTTTATGAGTGCATTCAAGCCCATCTCAATAACTACAGTTAGGTCGAGAATAACATACATCACGAGTGTGTCCAAGCCTATCACAATAATAACTACACCTAAGTCGAGATCTCTAAAATATCAATGATGAGCGTTTACAAAAATTGTATTGACCTGCTGAAAAAAAATCAATAAATGTCTTGACACATCTTGCTGGAAAACTGACAGAGGAAAAGTGGTCAAAATCTGAACGGAACAAAAAAAGAATCACATGCATAGGGTTAGAATGATGACATTACCCTATTGGAAAAGAGAAGCGCAACACTGACAGAAATAGACTGACGCAAATCAGCCCTGAGAGTCACCGGAAATTGACGCATGGTGACCTGGCTAATTGAGATTCTCACCAAAGCTTTGATACCATGTAAAATTAAATTCTAGACCTAACTCACACCCCCAAAAAGCTAGCTCAAAGGAAGGAGGATTGTCTGATCCTTATAAGGAGTCCACCCATATTATTAACCACTAGTGTGGGACGTTTGTCATTCTTTAAGAATATCTATTTTACTAAACCAGAGAAGCTGTGACCACTCATCTTACACTTAACTTCTCTTAATATAATGAACTAATGGAGTAGTACTTTACAGCAAACAAGAAGCATAAGCTCAGTCCAATTCAACAAAGAATACTCAGGTGATAACACTCTTTTACTTAGTTATCATGAACATAGAGTGATGACAAGAACAAAAGAGATGTTTAGCCAACAATCATATTATTCATAAGAAAAGATTTGCACAAAGGTGTAGTAAATTTCCAAAAGCGGAATATAAAGTTAACAAATTCATATTAAAAGCAAACAAACTAGACAGATCTAAATTACTATATAATAGAAAAGTGAATAGAGAAGCTTATGGTCAGTTGACTGATTTGCCCTTATGCTTCAATTTCCTCTATTTATATTTAGTATTCTCTCTATTTCAATTTATTTGTCTTACTATCCTTTTTACTATGTTAAATATTTAAAAATTACGAAAAAGTGGTACTATAAATCATGATAATTAACAACTTGAAACAATTAAAAAAATTATATTAAAAATTTGATTGATTCTCAAAATTTCAAATGTACTACATAAAATAAGGACAAAGAAAGTAACATATATTATTTGAGAATTATATAAACAGTAATACAAATAACAGTATTTACAACTTCAAATATTTTTAAAGAACATATTAAAAATTTGGTTGACTCTCAAAATTCACATGTCACATAAACTGGAACAAATGAGTAACTTATATTATTGAAAATTATGTTAAAAGTACTATAAATCACAATAATTAACAACTTAAAATATTTAAAAATCATATAAGAATTTGGTTGACTCTCCTAGTTCCATCCGTGCCACATTAATTGAGATAAATGAAGTAACATATTTTGGGCCTGTGCTTGCAAGGGCTCTTGTATCTAGTATATCTCATAAATTGGCAGCAGCTTAACAATTAAGAAACATAGAAGGACCAACCAGTGCTGAATACAAACTCGGAATTCTTTGATTGGAAAGTCTCCAAACTCTTCAATGTACTTCGGAATTTTTCTCCTAGCCCTCCAAGAATAGAAACAAGTTCAGCATCTTCAGCGGTTGACTGCAATTGAAGCTGAAGAATAACAGAGAAGAAAAAACATCTCTTTATTAATTTGAGACAATTCAGAAATTTTGTGATCTGAGTTCAACCCTGTGAAGAATACTAGTGAGTACACAAAAAGCATTTCTGTTGGGCAATGAAGCAAGCCTGAAGACATATA
The DNA here is from genome assembly GCA_029948455.1 of Solanum rostratum. Taxonomy (NCBI): domain Eukaryota; kingdom Viridiplantae; phylum Streptophyta; class Magnoliopsida; order Solanales; family Solanaceae; genus Solanum; species Solanum rostratum. The sequence continues at coordinate 54,788,048 of CM057055.1, forward strand.
GGTTAGAATTAATCCAAAACCAAATGACATTACTGGAAGTCAACTGAGGTCTCTCAGAAAAGCTAAAACTTGAGCTCTGAAAATTGAGCATCTCACCGCTGGTGGCCAATTGGAGCTTTCCAATAGGAAAAGTATTTCTTCAAGTTGCTCTCGATTCTTCCACAAATTCTCGTCAACTTTGTGAGGAGGGTGACTCTCTGCCTCAAGGACTAACGAACTTTCGCCTATCAAATCAAAACAAATCAAATGTGAGTTGCCTCACAAGTGTAGCTCACACCAACTGAAAACAAAATTCAAGTCTGCTTGCAATAAAGTAATCTCGTAATAATTTCAGTATCTGCTAGATCAGAAAGAAGACGACACTAGTAAGAGGAAAAAATCCAAACAGATCCTCCATAACTAATTATCAAGAACACTCCTGGAATTGTCGAGGTGCGTGCAAGCTGACCCAGACTCCACGGTTATCAAAAGAAGATCATCCAAAATATATTAAGGAAATTACTGAGAGAATTAGTAAAAGAATACTGAAACTTAAACAAACAAATATAGTACGTCATGTCTCCACTTAAATATTGCTGCATCCAATCAGATTCTTAATTGACCATCCGATCCTTCCACCAACAGGGTCAGAACCGCATATTCTTAGACCTAGGACAGCTCACCCACACAAATGAAGCTTGCCATGCATCACTTTATGATTAATAAATGCAACAAGCGTAGTGCTCTTTATCTTTTAGGGGATAATATTCTTCAGTGTTAACTGCCTTACAAAAATATTATCCAATCTTAAATGAATAGCTCTGTGTGTTTCTTTTCGCAGTCAGTAAGTTAGTAAATAGCTCTTGCAAGTATTACTATCCTTGCAATCATCTATCATAGTATTTTTGTGAGTCATGTCTCGCACAAGGTTACACCAGGCTATGATGCAAATAATACACTACCAAGTAATCCTGAATTTAGCACATCCCCCAACATGCTTAGTATCAGCTAAAGCACTTGAGACACTGCAAGGAGTTCCACGTTGTTGGTAATGCTTTAGCCATATCATCATGTTGTGGAATCTGAGAATAGTTGATAGGATGCAGAGACTTTAACTTCAAACAAGCAGGTCACAAAGAGTGTTCAAATATTCTCCCACAGAGATAAGCATCGAAAAAGACGGAATGGACTCACAAAGTTCCACTCGTCCATTTGAGGACCAACTAAAAGTCCCACACCTAAAGCTAACATGAAAAGAAAAAGCAGTATTTAAGTGGCTGCCCTAACCAAAGTGAGAACAAGTATAATTGTTTTTAGCAACTCTCGCAAACCAAAGTTTCCAAAAAATTATCAATAACGTGCTCTCTCATATTCCAAACCAGCGAAGAAGACACCCTTCATACCTCACATGTAGAATAAAAATAGTTGAATTGACATCGTATTCGGTTATAATATGGCATTGTTCAATGCAATGGACTCCTTGCTGCAAATAATCAGTTGGACTAGAGATTTGGGCCTAAACTTTTTTTTAAAAATTGAAACTGGTAAATGTTGCATTCTACAGCATTAAAGATATGCCGGAGACCTTAAAAGGGGAACAAAAAAAGAGAATTGGGGGGAAAATTACTTATAAAGAACCTAAAGGGTCTACAAGCTCTAATTCCTCTATATTTGTTTCTTTACACCAAAAAAGAAAGATATAATACAATTCCATTTAACTTTATGAATGGAGTTGGACTTATCTTAAAAACAATTGCTATTTCTCTCTCTCCACACAGTCCACCAAATGCAATGTGGAATGATTTTCCACGATCTCTTCTGCTCTTACTTCCACCTCTTCTAATCCAGCAGCTCAGCAGATCAACAGCGTGCTCAGGCATGATCCATTTTGTGTCTGTGAAAGTAAGAAATGAATTCCATAACTGAGCAGTGAATTTACAATACAAGAGAAGATGACTATTTGCCTCATTTGTTTCCCACAAAGTTGACATTTAGATACTATATTTCTCCTCTTTTTCTTCAAAACCTCTCATGTCAAATAAGCTTTTCTGACAACCAACCATGTCAAGCATTTTACTTTTGTTGGTGCGATGATTTTCCAGACATTTTTCCATAAACCTTGTTGTCTTCTGTTTTGTTGTGTATTAACTATTTCATAGACTCTTTTAACAGAGAAATTTCCATCCTTTTTGTGCTTCCATCTCATAGAGTCTGGAACTAAACTAGTTCCTGTGAAGTCCCCTATTTCATAGAGTAGGTTGGCCACCCTATCCACTTCCCAATCATTCAAGAGTCTCCTAAATAATAGATCTCATCCCTGTTACAGTTGCTTCGGGGTGTTAAAAATGACGAATATGTGTGAGAAAAAAAGGATCTTATTGTTCCATTCATCTCCCCAGAACTTTGCTTTTCTTCCATCTCACACTTTATTTACCATATTCTCTTTTATGATTAGCCAGAGGTCTTTGATTGTTCTCCATAACCCAACTCCGTAAGGTAAAGAGCTGTCTTTGATTGTTCTCCATAACCCAACTCCGTAAGGTAAAGAGCTGTCATTACTGCACCAAGGGTTTTCTCACCGCATTTGCACTTAATTACATCCTTCCGTAGAGCCTGTTTTTCATCATTATATCTCCAGAGCCATTTCATCAAAAGGCTATCATTTTGTTTCTTTAGGATTCTGATGGCCAAACCTCCCAAGTATCTATTGTTCAGTGTAGTATCCCATTTCACCAGGGCGTATCCATTGTTTCCCTTACAACCATGCCAACAGAAATTCCTTCTAAGTTTGACCAATTTCTTCAAAACCTTCCAAGGAAGGGAGAACAAAGACATTACATAAGTAGGTAGAGAATCAAGGATTGATTTTATGAAAGTGAGTCTTCCTCCTAGTGACAAGTATTGGGTCTTCCACTATCAATCTTTTTTCTGCCTTCTCGTTATCCCATATAACTATCTCTGTATGTTGGTAGCCAAGAGGCATGCCCACGTAAACTATAGGGAGATGTTTCACTTCGCATCCTAATATATCTGAACTCGGGTGTTTAGCACCTCCTTAATTGGAAAAAATTTGTTGTTTCCTCAATTTTCTTTTAGGACAGAAGTGGATTCACAGAACGGAAGTAACAACCTACTATGGCTTATTTCCTCGGCAGATTCACAAAAAAATCACGGTATTATCTGCATAAAGTAGATGACATATTTCCTTGTATAGGTCTCTAACACCTCCTATTTGAAAGCCATTGATCCTTCTGTCTTGAATTGCTCTCCTCATCGTACTATCAAATCCTTTCACTGCCAACACAAAAAGAAAAGGGGATAGAGGATCTCCCTGGCTAGGACCTCTATCAGAAGAGGAAAAAACAACTGGCTCACCATTCACCAAAATGCAAAATTTGATTATAACAATGCAAAATTTATCCAGCCCAACTGTTTTTCTCCAAATCCCATTTGTCTGAGTATCTTCATCAAGAAATTCCAATTAATATGGTCATAAGCCTTTTCAATGTCTAGCTTACACATGACACCAGGATCATCTCCCTTCATTCGCGAGTCCACACAATCACTGTTCAGCCCAATAAAGGCCTTATAACCCAAGATGAAGCTGTGTCTACCCGTCCCTATCTATTTCTATTTTATGTTATTGTTTTATTAGTGGCCAATAAAAAATGCACATTTTCAGAAGATGCATGTCGCAGAGATGAGGATGCTGAGATGGATGTGTAGGCACACAAAGAGGGATAAGATTAGGAATGAGACCATTTGGGAGAAGCTAGAGGTGGCCCCGGTGGCTGATAAGATGAAGGAAGCGAGACTGCGATAGTTTGGACATGTGCAAAGAAGAGGTACCAATGCTCTTGTAAGGAGGTACGAGAGGTTGGATTTAGGAGTCACTAGGAGAAGTAGAGGTAGACCGAAGAAGTATTGGGGAGAGGTAATTAGACAGGATATGGTGAAACTTGATCTCACCGAGGACATGACCTTAGATAGGAAGGAGTGGAGGTCGCGAATTAGAATAGAAGGTTAATAGGTTAGCAGAGTTAGGTTGATGGTCTAGCCGTGGGTATTGTAGGGTAGTAGGTTTTGTCGAGTCCGTATATCATGTGTTGTCTTTATTTGTATTATATGTGTTAAATTATCGTATTTACATAATATAATGTGTTTTTCATTATAATGTGTTTTATTTGTATTTAGTAGTTGCTCTTCCTATTCCGTTCTTTTTCATTCCTTTTTGTCATATCTAGTCTTATTCTGCTTATGCGTTGTTGAGATGAGGGTTCCCACGAAACAGCCTCCCTACTTCTATGAGGTAGTGGTAAGGTCTGCGTACAATTCTACCCTCCCCAGACCCCACTTGTGGGATTCCACTGGATATGTTGTTGTTGGTGGTGGTGTAATATCAAAAAGATCCAACCTGGACATTGATAAATTGATTATTAGCAATGACGCAGGAAAATTTGATGAAGAGGGGGAGTCCACTATGTTCTTTATGTTTTTTTTGTGTGGAAACGGCAGAGATTGGCAATCACTTGTTCATCCGGTGCGAGGTCACAGGCCAATTGTGCAGTCTATTCCTAAGGTTCAAAAACATCTCGTGGTCCATGCTTGGTAGAATTTCAGAGGCCTAATGCAGTTCGGAAGAAGCAGGATCATAAGCAAAGAACAGAAGCAATTGGAGGATCATTCCTGCTACTATTTGGTGGACTATTTGGAAAGAGAGAAATCTTAAGAGTTTTGAGAACAGGGAGAGTAATATGCAGCAAAGTAAAACTGAATTGTATTCTAACTTTTGGTGTAATTAGATTTACTCTGATGACACTGTCTCTATCATTGATGTTTTAGACTCATTATAGGGATAGGACAGTGCCTTTAGTGTTCTTTATGTAAATATGATTTTCAGCACAACCCATTTACTGATTTATGGAAATAGAAACACTGACCAGTCTCAAACAAAAACATTGAGTATTAGCAATTGTGTTTCATCAGTTTTTCCATAATATTCTCTCTTCTCTCTCGAGTTTTCTAGAATTTTCTTCTTTGGATCTTATATTTTTTTGTGAACTTAGTAACTTTGTATTATATCACAACCAGTAGATGGGTGGTTCTGAAACCTTATATTCATATGTACAGAAAATTCCATATTGTAACATGGTAACAGAGCCCGGAAATGGGTAGATGGGATCTCCCGCTACCATCTAATGTTACCCCCGTCCTCTAATTAGATTGTTTTGGTTTTATGAGGATTTTGTTGGTGTTTCAAAAGTGGTTCCCAGTGGAGATTTTGACAGTTGTCTTCGAGTGTATACATGTTTGTTAAGAAAGAATCTTACTTCTTCGAGTTATTAAAGAAGTCAAGTACCATCTTTCCTCTCTACATTTTTTTCGAATATTATCAATACAAGTCTCCTAATAAGTCTACTATTTGATCCACATCAACTAATACGCAATTGTTTACACCAAAAAAGTAAGGGCACAACGCAATTCTATTTCACTTTATGAATGGAATTGGACCTATCTTTAATACATTACCATTTCTTTCCAATCATACTGACCATCATATGCATGATGGAACTAATCTCCACCATTCGACTCTTACTACCTCCCCTCCTAATCCAGCAGCTCAGTGGATTGATGTGTGCTCTGGCATTGTCCAGCTGCAACCAGTTATGTTTAGGAAGAGATTCCACAACTGAGTAGTGACGCTGCAATATAGGAAGTGATGCTTGTTTGTCACCCACGTAGTGTTACACAGAAAGCACCTGGAACTAGTTGTCTCCTTTTCTTTTGCAGATGTTCTTGAGTTAGACATGCCATCTTAATCAGTAGCCAAGTAAAGCATTTTACCTTGATGGGATAATACTTTTCCAGAAATAGTTCCAATGGTAGAGAGTACCCTTCCCCTGCCAACTGTAAGCCTCCCTTGTATGCACATGCTACTGAAAAGTTCCCATTTTTGTTGTGTTTCCGCAACACCCTATATGCCGCTGTTGTGACAATATTGCCTCCTCCTAGCTTTCCAAGTAATAAGGCACTTTGTCAATCTCCCAATCATTTAGTATTTCTTCTGAAGGAGATATCCCAACCCTGTACTGACCAGCACTTACTTACATTGGCCTTAGTGTTTCCACACAGCTAAAAAAGATCTGGAATTTGCTCCTCCAGTGGTGATTGATCAATCCATCCATCGTGCCAGAATTTTGTCTTATTTCCATTACCTATCTTAAGACTAAGATTGGCCTCCATCAATGGCCATAAATTTCTTATTGTTCTCCAAACTCCCACATCATAAGGATCAAATCAATGTTGGAACACCATGGATTAAGTTCCCCAAACTTTGTCACAATTACTTTTCTCCATAGAGCCTTTCCTCTTTAGTTCTCCATAGCCACTTCATCAGTAAACTCTCATTCTGCAATCTGAGGTTGGATTTAGGAGGTGCGAGAGGTTGGATTAAGGAGTCACTAGGAGAAGTAGAGGTAGACCGAAGAAATACTGGGGAGAGGTGATTAGACAGGATATGGCGAGACTTGATCTCACCGAGGACATGACCTTAGATAGGAAGGAGTGGAGATCGCGAATTAGAGTAGAAGGTTAATAGGTTAGGCTGATGTCTAGCCGGGGGATATTGTAGGGCAGTGTTGTGTCGAGTCTGTATATCTTGTGGTGTCTTAATTTGTATCATGTGTGCTAAATTTGTTGTATTTACATACTATCATGTGTTTTACATTAGTAGTCGTCTTCCTATGCATTTTTTTTCCTTTCCGTTTCGTCATATCTAGTATTCTGCTTATGGGTTGTTGAGACGAGGGCTCCTAGGAAACAACCTCTCTACTTCTATGAGGTAGCGGTAAGGTCAGCGTACATTCTACCCTACCCAGACCCCATTTGTGGGATTCCACTGGGTATGTTGTTGTTGTTGTACTATTTTCCAGTTAACAAGGCAGTAAGCTTTCCCTTCTTTGTTCCCATGCCAAAGAAAATCTCTTCTAAACTTATCAAGTTTCCCCACGACTTCCGATAGAATAGGGAATAAGGACATCACATAAGTGGGGAATGCATCTAGGACAGAATTGATTAGGATCAGTCTACTACCTAGGGACAAGTACTGAGCCTTCCATCCGGAAAGTTTCTTCCCTATTCTTTCTAAGATGCCATCCCAAATCTCTAAAGACATACGTTTGCCTCCCAGGGACATCCCAAATAAGTAATGGGTAAATGCTCTTTGTGTTTATTTGTGTTGTGATTTTTTGCCCTGGTTATAGACTTATAGCTGTGTCTGAAGCTAAACTTGACGGCAACAAGCTTAAATGGAATCATTTCCTCACTTTTGGAAATATGCGTGCCGCCGTTTGTTTGGTGCACTCTCGGATGCTGAGTTTTTCACTTTCAAAAACCTTATTTTGACTTTAAATAGTGGGTTATTATAATTCTTCATCCTCCGAACCTTTATATGAGATATCTTCAATATTTCATTGCTCTATCTTCAATATTTCATTGCTCTTGAACTTAGCCCCAAGTGGTAGTCCTTGGTAGGTTGTACGAAGTGTTCCAATAGTGCGACCCATGATACTTGAAAGTTCCTCTATGTTTAGCACATCGCCAATAGAATTCATGATGACTTTCTATTTGTTGACATGTAGCCTCGAAGGAGTATCAGATAGCATAAAAGTCAAATCCAAGTACATTTGTGATCTTTTTGCCTCACAAAAGATCAAGGGAGGTATGATCGACCCACAAGCGTGAGACATTGACAGTGTTCTCAGCTATTGAGCCAACATTGAATCCCTAATCTAGTCCATTTGTCTAGCCTTTTCAAGCACTTTGTTAAGCCCTTTCATGGCTATGATAAAAAGGAAAGGTGAGAATGAATCTCCTTGCTTGATCCCTTTTTGTGGGAGAAGAAAACCAGTGGCCCTCTACTGACAATGACTTGAGAATCATTGTTGTGACGCAAAATTTGATCCACTTGATCGATCTCACCCCAAAGCCCATCTTCCTTATGATAGATATTATGTAGGACCAGTTAAGTTGATGATCAAAGCCTTCATATCCCGTTTGCACATAATACTAGTTCACCATTTTTAACCCTCTGGTCTAGGACATCATTGGCAATTAGTGCTGCATCAGCAATTTGCCTATGATTTTTCATTTTAATTTTTTTTATAAAGTTAACTGGTATTATAAACAAAAGAGTTACACCAATAGTGTACTCATGTAGTAATTACATCAAAAGTATAGGACCACCAAGAGATCTATCACCTATGACCTTCACAAATTATCTAAAAAAAGAGAGATTTTCCCCGGATCCTTAGGTACATAGTTAGTGCACCAAAAATATAAAGTTGCTAAACAATTCATTTTTAGGCTTTGGAAAGGGATACATTTGTTCTCAAAACATCTCTAATTTCTTTCCTTCCAAATTTGCCTATGATTGATGAAGACATTCTGGCAATAAGAAACTAACTTCCCAATTACCCTCTTCAACCTATCTGCTAATAGCTTTTCCAAAATCCAATACACACTACCAATAGGCCTATAGTCTCAAAGTTAAACGGCCCCTTTCTTTTTCAAAGTCAAAGCTATGAAGGAAACATTACATGATTGACCATGTAACACTACTGGTGAAAATGTTTGATTACTCCAATCAACTCTGCTTTCATAAAGTCCCATGACTTCTAAAAGAATTAAAAGTGAAACCATCCAAGCCAGGTGCTTTGTCGGGTGCACAAGGTTGAATCACCTCGTGCAACCCTTCCTCTTCAAAAGCTTTCTAAAGCAGTTTACTATCTTCTCTGAGATCCCAACAACATATCAAAATTGGCTCTGGGCCTCCCGGGTTCATTGCCAGTGTAAAAGTTCTAGTAGAACTTCAATTGTTACGTTTCTCTAAAAAGAATTTGGTAGAAATTCATAACCTCTTCTTTAATCACCTTTGTCCTCTGTGATTCTAGTGGGAAATATCTTGTATTCCTATCCTCATCTTTAAGCCATAAGCACTTTGAATTTTTGCCTCCAGCAAACTTCTTTTGCTTTGGCTGGTTCCGTAAGCTCTACTTTCAAGCTAACTACCTTTGATTTTTCGATCTTCTTTTTGTTGCCTGATCTATTACTAAGAGTGCCTCCCATGACTAGGCTCTCCTAGTATCCAGTTTAACATGAACTTCAGTTTCACTTGTTGATATCCCTTTTCAAGTTTCTCGGCTTCTTTTTTTTTTAACCAGATACTTTGTGTTCCTCAGCATTAAGGGGTCGTTTGGTAAGGAAAAAGTTATCTCGGGATAACTAATTACCAGATAAGTTATTCCACCATGAATATGGGATAACTTATCCCATCACTACGGCAAAAATGGTGGACAAATAATCCAAGGATTACTTAATGCCTCCAACCAAACATGGGATTAAATAATCTTATACTTTATCTGGGAACTATTTTATCTTATACCTCACACCAAACGACTCCTAAAGGTATGTTGCCCACCTCCAAAAACTTACAACACTATGGCGAGCTAAATACAAAGATCCTATGAAATCTTCTAACTGAACTTCTTCTTCTATGAAGTTTTCTTTACATCAAAAACCTAAAGATGCGATGAACTTCCGCTTGATCTTCTGAATGGGGTTTTCTTTGCCTTCAAGAATCCTCTCATTCCTTTCCTTCCATATGTTCCATCAAATGCTTGCAGGTACCATTTTCCACCAGATCTTTTGGCTAATATAGCCTCGCCTCCTAATCCAACAACTTAAGAGATCAGCAGTGTGCTATGGCATAAACAAGTTCATTTGCTAAACTGATAAATAATGCTCATACTTGTGTTGTGACTCTACAATGCAGGAAAAGATGGTTATTAGTCTCCTCTAAGACCTCCTTGCATAATGAGCACCTTGAAGCAATGTGTATGCTCGTAGGATTTCTCAGCTTTTTAATGAGGACAAAATATGGACTGCCATTGATCATGTAGCTCTGCCACCAAGTCCTCGACATGTCTATGAGACCTTCATGTTTTAGTCACATATTTTCAAATTTAGAATAAGAATGGTTTGTGTCCCATTCACCACTTTCTAAAAGAATAGGTTTATATTCAAAGAAGACTTTTGGTAGGGCCAGTTGCTTGATAGCTTTAAAACTACCTTTCCATTTTGTTGAAATAAGAAATCTATCAATCAGTCAGATTTCTTGGTGAATTTGGTGCCGGTTCCATCACCAGTTTCAGTGCTTTCTGATAACAGATCTACCATTCATATTGCTAAAAATCCTGTCTTCATGACCATACCAAGCATATCAAGGTAGGTTGTCATTTTGGGTGAGATGTGTTGCAATCTAGGATTATTGACTTACATTCTGTTTCTACTATCAGGTTGCCGATATTTTTAAATAGTCTCTTCCTGTTGTTCAGTACCACACTTTCTTTTCCAAGCTAGGCATGGTGCCCCATTCCAGCTGGCAGGAGTATGTTGGACTAGAGAATGCAGATTTGGACCTAACTTGTTCAGCTTGTTGCAGGCTTTATGACCCAAAATGAAGTTGTGTCTAACCAACCCTATCTATTTCTATTTTACTTTTTTTTTATTGGTGAAAAAATAAAAAAGACCTGAGGGGACATTATTAAATTGAGTATTATGCAATTGTATTTCATCAGTTTCTTTTTAATAATATCCTCTCACTTCTCTCTCGAGCTCTCTCTGAATTTCTTCTCTGAATCTTCCACTTCTCTCCTTTATTTCGTATTATAACATGTTCCAGACACGTCAAACCAAAGAGCGAGTAGCTTCCATGACAGTCTCATCCTAAAAGTACACTATATCCTTGGGCATTAAACTCCATCCATGCAAATCAATTAAGATATATCCAAGACTTCTTCATAGTTGTAAATAGACACCCAGTTCTTATTCATTTGCATAAACTCAACAGATGATGATTCTATTGCCCTACTATTAACTTCATAAGAGTAAAATTCATTTACCAAAACAAATAAACTATGATAAACCCTCCTGAACAAAAGCAAGTAACCCTCCTGAACAAAAGCAAGTAATCAGCAATAATGAATGTGAGAAACCATAATCAGTAAATCAAATTCTGGGGAGGATCAAGAAAATAGAAATAAAAACATGTCCAAGCAAGGAAAAGCATGTAGATAGTGTAAATTTGACGAATGAGTCTACCTTGTGTAAATGGAGAGTCTTTCTGCAAATCAATAGCCATGGAATGAATTTCGTCAGTAAGACGAGATACATCTTGGGAAAGAGGGGCAAATGAGTATTTATCATAATAAGAAGCCAAGAAAGCTCTCGTTATTGGCATCAGCCCCTCCGTTGACGCCATTTTCTGTAGTTATATAACTCTAAACAGTTCAGAGGAAAGGGATCAATGCTGAAGGTTCAGTCAAATCAAAGGGTAGTAGCTGAAAGCCGGATCGCAACTTTTCAGGGAAGAAGTAATAGACCTGGTGGGGTAATCGGCCAAAAGGTATAATTCTTTTGGAATATTTCCTAATGGAAGGGAAAGGGGAGTTCTAAAGAACAGCGACGACGGGTTGCCGGTAAACAGATGAATTTACAGACCAGGACTATAATAATAATAATATATTCACATATTGACATATGTCTTTCCCTCTTTGGTATGAGTATAATGAATGTATTTTTAGGCTGGAAAGTGTCAAAATAGTCCCTTGACTATGGACATTGACTCTAAATAGTCCCCTAATTATATCCATTATATCTATTCAGTTTGATTTTAAAGTATATTGATTTAACTTATTGATTATCCATTTGAAAATGTATTAAACTGTGATAAAAATAATAACATATTGATCGTTATCGATTTATCCGTTAAATTTTTGTAAAAAAATTATTAAAAATTACTAAGAAACAAGGTGAAAAATCAGATCAATCATGCACATTAGTTGAAAATTGCATCTTTCTAAAAAAACAAGTATGGATACTTTGTAGAATAATCAAGAGTTTGAGACAATAAGAATTGAAAATATGAAACTAAACTCTAGATCAAGAAATCTATATACCAATTGATACAAATATAATTTATTAGTTTTACCCTCGAGTTATTGGTTAATTCGTTAAGAAAAATCTCAAATTATTAAGAACCAATAATTCAATATTTGAAACAATCAAAACTATTACCAAAATCATTAAATCGATAATCCATTATCGATAAATCAATATTTTTTTCAATTCGATTTATTGATTCTGATTGAGTTTTGAGCATTCCTAATATATACTCGAGCATTAGTAATTCGTATAATTCTCAAAAAATAGTGTAATTTCATATTCTCTTCATTAATAAGTGGGACTTTTGGTCGTCCAGGCGGTGGCATTTCCGTAAATATCCCTTCGTCCGTGGCTGTTTCTGAAGGCCCCGCACTAAGGGCATTCATGTAATTTATGAGAATCCCAGGGTATTATGTCCTTCTACAGTGGGACCTATAAATTTTGCGGTCCGCTTCCTGTCTTCTTCCTTCTCCGCTTCAACTTAGCTGGCTGGAGAATTGGTTGCTTAGCTTCTCCTCTTGCCCGGAAAATCTCCTCAGGTAACACTTCTGTTTTCGGCCGGTGGAAATCACGGCCTTCAATTTACGACATTGTTGGTTAGCTGTGAAATTGTCATATTTCTACTGAAATTTCTTGAGTTCCGGGAGATGACTGTGCTCATCTGAGGTGGTCTTCTTCCCCATTCTTCAATTGGGGTTTGGAAATCGTAATTCACATTCTTTCAGAACTTGCATGTGCGTTCTAAATTTATTTCCGTAGCTCAGTAGGGGTTTCCCTTCAATGGTTCTAGCGAATCTACTTTCCACTGGATGCATGTGCCTGATATTGCTTGATTTTGACTTTAGTTTCGAAGTGTTAGTCTGCTAAGTGCCAGTCTTGCTTAGGGTTTCTGTGTTCTGTTAGTCTGCCTCTGCGTGCTTCTAATTTCGGTGTTGCATGTCCTTTTGGCTGTCTGTACTGTCTGTCACTGGTTGTCTCTAATTTTGTTCTTCCATGTAATTGTTCATCTCGAATTGTATTCCCACGAAAGGAATGGTGTTCCATGTAGCGTCTGTGTTCAGTAGTGAAATTACAAAGTGGGTTACAGTAAATCCTAGGACCAACGGCGTATTCCTAACAAACATAGAGTGGTGAAGTTGTTGAAAGCACTTTTTCTCTCTACAGCCACTGTCTTCTCTTGCATTGTTATTTCGAGGATTTCATTTGCGGCACTTTTCAATTTTCATGACTCTGTTGTTGCTTCTTCCATGATGTCTTTCGCTTCATTCTGTTGAACTCTGTAATTACGCTGACCACTTTGACCAATAAATCATGAGAAGTCTGACTGTTTGGTACGAGTAATAGTAGGCAAGAAAATTTGATTTGGTCTTTCCACATCCTGACATTCTTTAGTAGTTGCTGTATTTTGTTGTTTTCATGAATGTTCGTGCTCAATAAATGGTTCATGCCGGAAAAAAAAGGAGGCTAAAAAAACCCAGAATATTTAGAAGGTAAGAATACTATAGAATTCATTTCAATAAACTTCATGCGCACTCACATAGTCCACTTCACTGATTGTGCTTATATTTTCTATTTTGTACATGCTGTTGTTAAGAGGAAGAAATTATTTGTTTCAATTGGCTTTTTAACTTTGTAATGAGCGTGGTAATCACGGTTAAGGAGTTGATCAACTTTAATTCTCTTCCAATAGCTACCTCAACTATGTCACAGAGTTCCCCTTCAGGATGTGTCTTCTTAGAAATAGGAACCAGTATTCTGTTCTTACCACATATGTAGCTGAAAGTTCTTACGCAAATATAGTCTCTCCTATGTGCTGTTCAACTTCCAACACCATCTTTACCTTCACCTCTTCCTTCAGAGTAGTGAGGCTCCTTTGGAATGGTTTTTTTTTAATAAGAAAGACTATGTACTGATGCGATCTGTCGGATATGCAACTACTCATGGGATGACATACTTCCATGCAATTCACAGACTTAGGTTTGTTGCTGCTGGAGAAACTTCAAAGGGTGAAGTGTCTACTGGCAACATGTCTTCTTAGAGTGGAAGTTAGTCGCACAAAGAAAGCTTAAGTTTGAAGTGACTGAACAGCATTCCTCTTTGATATGTTAATTGATATAAGGCTGTGATGATATTCTTCTCCAGGAAACTTGAAAATCAGATTTTTGAGCTGATTCATATCTTGGCTAGGCAATGGCAGGGGAATTTGTAAGGATGCTCTTTGCAGCCATGGTGGATTGGCGCTTTTTAATGATTGATTTTCACTCAAATCTGAGCCTCTTTTCTGTTTAAATTATGGTTCTACAATGTAATGTCTTTCGCTGACATTCTTCATATGATCAGTTCATACCAGGAAGAGTCTTCTTTGAGAAAGAAACTTTTTATGTATCCATCTTTACAATTTCTCAGATTGTTAGGTACTGATATGAGACAAATCCCAAAGGGAATGGAAGTGAACATTGAGGATCCATATGTTGTTGCTGCATTTTTTTCTTGACCAAAGATTTGTTGCTGCATTCATCTACCCAATATTCAAATTTCCATGTTTTGTTTCACTTTTGAACGTTCCAAGTTTATGAGGCAGTGAAGATTATTCATAATGAAAACGAAAAGTGAAGAAAGTTTAGAATTGATTGGTGACCTGGCTTGATGAGTTCAATCAGAAGGTCTTATAAGGCAACTGTTGCTTGCAGCCAGGGCACTATTCAAACTCTGCGCTTCCTTTTCTTTGATTAACTTGGCGAAAATCTGAGCCTTATTCTTAACTTTATTCATTTACTTTTACCTTTTCTTGTCTATCTGGAAAGAGGTTTAGATCACCCGCACTGTAGAACCACTGAAATCAACAGCTGCCAAAGCCAAAGAAAAAGATGTTTCCTCATTGAGTACATGCATTTGTTAACTTGTTTTAGTTGAAGGAAATCGGATCCTCCGCCTATATGCAAAGGTAATTACTTCTACTTGGAATTTGCTCATCGGTTAGTTACTCCATATGTAGGACTTTAAATATTGTACTACTACTATTTTCCTGTGTGACTGGATCTGTTTTTGCTGCTTCTTTTTGCCTGTTTTTAGGTTCAGAGAATTTAATTGTTAACTACCCAGAATGTTTTCTGAAAAAAATTTAAAACTTGATGTTTGAATGAGATCCTCGGAGTAAATTTTGGTGGGTTCCACTTCCACATGTGCAAGGATCTTGTTTTAGAATATTGCCTCAAATAGAGGTTTCTAATTTTATCTTGTGGTGGTTTCTTCTGATTTTATCATAATATTGGTATAGGTATCAACGAAGTTAGATGGTCTATATTATGGTCAAAGTTGATTATCAATCATGTGGAGACTTTGAGCGTTTTCACTTCATGGAAAAATCCTTTCTCTTTGATAAGCGATGCTTCATTACTTAAAAAAAAAGAAAAAAAATCATAGAGTGCGACCCTGTAGGCTATGTGCAGATTTTGTGGAAGGGTCGACTACATTGGATCTATTATACACAATGTTGGAAATGGAGCTACCAAGAGTTAGGGTTTCAGCAAACCGAGTGGCAACTGTCGTGGCAAACGAATAGAAAGATGAAAATGACAAAGTTATGCCTGTAAAACAATGGCTAGAAGAAAGAAGGCTGTTGCAGGTCACTAAAGCAAGATATTGCGCGACTTTAGGAGACGTTTGGACATAGACTGTTTTTCCAAGTGAAAAACTACTTGCCAGTCACAAAATTTCAACCTTTTTCCAAGTGAAATGAATGTCCAAACAGAACTTCAACTTCAGAAAAACTCTTTTTTCCCAGATTTCAACCAAGTCTATTTTCAAATGCCAACGAAATAGCTGTTTTTTTTGTAACTCATCAGTTAGACTTATTGAGATACTCTTTTACTGTGTTATAGGCGGAGCTGCAACGACTGAGAGACAAATTAAGCATATCAGAGAGAACAGCCAAGGCAGAAGCGCAACTCAAGGTGAGCTTTTCAACTGTCATACACTAACGCGATTCTTGAAACAAACTTAATGTGCTTTCTACTCATCCAGTAAAATTTCTGCTGTAGGATAAGCTAAAACTGAGGCTCAAAACACTCGAAGAAGGCCTGAAGCAAGTGTTCAATCCTAATGGATCCACAAAACCTCAAAAGACCAAAAATTATCTTGGAAATAGCATGGTAAAGAAGAGTTTATGGACTCCCCGGAGTAAAAACTTTGGTAGCCTTGGAAAGGAAAATGAAGGAATGAAGGATAACTCTATTGTGGATATAAACAACAAAGAAATCGTAGACGTGCATAAGATGAAGAATCGATCAGGAGGTGATCAGGATGAAAGTAAGACTAATGGATGTATCCAGAGCGATAACGATGATATAGTATCTGTTTTTTTGTATGACAGACTACAGAAAGAAGTTATCTATTTGAGGAAATTTTGTGAGACAAAAGAGTCTGCTTTGAATACTAAAGATGAAGAAATTAAGGTAAAGATATTTACCATAAAACAAACATCCTTACGTGCATTCATCGTCTTCTTTTAATCGTTTTATTCAATCTGTTTGACTTTACAGATGTTAATGAAGAAGGTTGATACACTGTCAAAAGCTATAGAAGTTGAAGCAAGAAAACGAAAAGTAAAGCAGCAAGGTCAGTTCATCTTATATTAACCAAAAATTTAGAGGGTGGTAAGTTCTTTACATTATTTGGTGATGTTTACGCATTGAAAAATAACACAATATGTAAATTGGTTCACATTAGCTTCTTCAATACCCTATGTTGCATTGTCTTATAACTTATTTTAGGCCTTTGGAGAGGTGCATTACGTACTACTACTATTATTATTTACAGATTTTCATTTCTCTTTCCTTCTGAGGCCATTTAAGTTATTGTACATGGATCTACGTAGTTGGACACACAAATAAAGGCTATCTTTCTCTGCACTATGTGAAGTCCGGTTACATTTTCTGCTCTCAGTTTCTTCTTCCTCATTTCACTCCACGATGTCACTCGGTCAGTTAAAGTCCGTCCTCCGGTTATGATTTACTAGCAGGTTTCCAAACTTGGTTTGTGGCTATGGATCATAAGACAGGTGAATTGTTGGATGCTTTGCATTCAGCTGATATGAATTCTGACTCTGGTGATTTTAAATGCAATATCTGCTTTGAATTAGCTCAAGATCCTATAGTGACTCCTTGTGGACACCTTTATTGTTGGCCATGTCTTTACGAATGGTTACAAGTTCATTCGCATTCCCACGAATGTCCAGTATGTAAGGCTCTCATAGAAGAGCACAAGTTGGTTCCAATATATGGACGACGCAAAGCAAGTTCTGACCCAAGATCTCGGTTAAGACGAGGAATCAATATTCCTAAACGTCCAGTGGGGCAGAGACCTCAAACTGCTCCAGCTGTGGATATGGACTACCTCCAACCTGATCATGAATTGGATTCCATAGGAGGACTCATGCCCATGCCCATACCGAGTGCAAGGTTTGGAAACTCAACGCTATCTTCTCTTTTTGGAGCTATTCCAGCTTTGTTTAGTCTTAGTGTACATGGATTTCATGATGCCACTGTTTATGGGGCGACTACTGGTGTTCCATACCTCTTCTCTGGTTCATTTCACGGAGGCTATGCTCATGGTTTTCATCACTCTATCCACCTAGATGGGACAAAGTTCTTCATGAAGGTGCTTTTGTTGATCATCGGTTTCCTCTTAATTGTTTCTCTAATTTCATAAATATAACTGTATATCCTATAGTTTGCTACACCTATATAAATGTAGTAAATCAGTGCAACTTTCTTGCACGTTGTCGACAGGAGTTGGGATTACGTATCTATTATGTTTTGGCATGAATTTTGTTTGTATAATTCCTGTTGTTGCTGAATCACTTACAAATTCCTTCAAACTCAGTAATTCTTGCCTGTGTATTTTTGCTTCGTATTCTGTTGAATGTTATAATTATGGTTTCAGCATGTGTGCGCCAATAATAAACTGTTTTCATAGCTAAGATTTCCTTGACTATTTCTTCCCACACGCATTTAACATACGTACCCTGTGTCAAATACGTAACCGCAGGTGTCGCTTCGAAGCGACTCCTGGTGATGCATCAACCCCCGCCCCGTGCGAAGCACGGGCACCACCATCTAGTTCCTTATAATAAGTAGGAGGAAAATTTTCATAAATAGCATATTAGCATTGATTTTATATTAAAAAAATAGAAGTAGCAAGATTTTGTTATATTTCAAATTGTTGCAGCACTTTAATTTTAAACTTTGATAAAATGTATGTGTGACATTACAACTTAAGATAAGAAGTCTCACGAAATATATGAGAGATGTTGGGTATATAAGTAAGCAGGTCTTTCCCAGTAATGCATTTTAAAATCATGCAAGTCTAACCTGAAAGTAGGCAATATCACTAGTAGTTTGGGTCGTTACAAATGGTATCCGAGTCACTCTTGTATTAACTTTGTCGATGTAGGCTAGAGTTCAGCTGGATTTAAGCAAGATCTGTTAAAATGAGGTAAACCTCAATGTTGAGTCCAGGCAAATCTATGTGGTAGGGCAAACTATAGCAAGGACGTTGAGTTCATAGAGGGGCTGTATGTGACACCCCAATTTAAAATAAGAAGTCTTACATTAGTGATATATTTTAAATCATGTGAATCTAGACCTAAAGTGGATAAAATCACTGGCAGATTAAATCATTACAATATATATTCGCGCGCTTACAGTATTTCATCCTAATTGAAAATTAATAGCAAAATACATGTCTTCACATGTATATAATATGACATCTTAATTGAAAATTGTGTGAATATAGTATTAATTATAACATGAGTCCAGGCAAATCTATGTGGTAGGGCAAACTATAGCAAGGACGTTGAGTTCATAGAGGGGCTGTATGTGACACCCCAATTTAAAATAAGAAGTCTTACATTAGTGATATATTTTAAATCATGTGAATCTAGACCTAAAGTGGATAAAATCACTGGCAGATTAAATCATTACAATATATATTCGCGCGCTTACAGTATTTCATCCTAATTGAAAATTAATAGCAAAATACATGTCTTCACATGTATATAATATGACATCTTAATTGAAAATTGTGTGAATATAGTATTAATTATAACTATGTGTTTATATATGTGTGGTCGATTGTATATATATGTTATCATTTTCAAAGTAGAAGCTGGAGATATATGTGTCAATTGTATGTGTACGTATGTGTGAGCAATGGTGGATAGGACTTTTACATACGCAAATACGTGTATAAATATTTATGTTACAAAATTGCATAATTTTGTTGTGTAATTTTCTTCAAAGTGCCACTATAAAGAGTATATGAGGCAAGATTGATAGTTTAAATAATTTTTGCAAATGGTATCTATTAATAACCAACAAGGCTCATTTTTCTTACTCATTCAATTTTTCTATCAAACAAAACACACACATTTTATCCGTATAGAAAGTGTTTGAGTTCAACTTTTGTAGTATAATTTTTTTATTATTCAGCTTTATATAGCTAATAAAATTTTAAACATAGCTTTTATCAATAGTGAAATTCGAAATTCAAATAAGGAGATCGAGAAGTTATGTTAAAGAGATTCAACAACTTGCAAATGTATAGTATTAATGGTCTATTTACATTTTACAATGTTTTAATGTTGAACTCCCAGCAACCCTCTGCATTTGCCTGACTTTTATTGCTTTAAGGAATAAATTATCAAATATTGATTATTTTGTTTAAGAAAAATAATTTAAAGCTCTTGATGAAAAATTTATCCTTGTATATTAAGAAACCTATTAGACCAATTGCTTTGATTTTTTTCATTATCATTAAAGTCATTCACTATTTACATAGAGTATTCTTTTTATGCTCTATAAATTTTTTATTTTGAAAATTCAAATCAACACATCTGCTACAAAGATCTTCTTTTCCATTTAAAATCAATAAGATTATGGTGAAATAACTAAAGCAATAACCTAATCATGACATTTTTAATCAATTGATGTTACTTTGTATTCCTAAAAATATATTTCACATGTAATAATTTTAAGAAATTTTTACACAAATAACAACTTTCACCCCCAAAATTACACTTTAAAATTTATTTATCAAAATACCAAAAAAAACACACTCTTTTTCATTTTCCAACATTATTATATCATACCACACACCACAATAATCACACTCAAAACACTCTCTCTCCTAAATTTGTAAATAAAGTTGGTATTTTATATGGTATTTTTCAATGATTCGGTAGGGGCATGTAATTTTTATCCAAAAACTTGGTATTTTTGAAAACTCCCCTAATTTTAATCAGTATTTGAATTTAAGTGTTTTACGAGAAATAATAAGTGCATGCCTAATCAACTCATATAAAAAATGTATACTTTGATAAAGAGTGTGGACCAAACCTCCCTATATCAAGAGCTTTTGGCTCTTCACAAACTAGCATAAGGTTATACTATTGGAAGACTATATTATTATTAGTTATTTTATTAAAATAATATAATTTATTCATGTGATGAGTTATGAATGACCTAATCCACGAGTTAATTAGTGCATTAATTAGAGCTCATATGTTCTCTCTCTATGATAGTGTAATGCTAAGACCATAAAGAGAATAACCTTTATTTATTCGGACAAAATACATGCCCCCTAATTAATCGTACTCTATCCAAGTTTCTAAATACTTTGAGATCATTGAGCTTCTTGAAAATTGAGGGTTCAGGAGCTTAATTAACTCTCTTCACAAAACTTTGTTGATAAAAAGATAAGTATTTATTAGTGGTTGTAAACAATTAATTAAATCTAGAAAGGGAGAGAACACACACATTGTACACCAATGCCTAAATCCTGTATGCACAAGCTTCTAATAATATATATATTGAAAAACATATATGAATACGAATGCTAAATCAACCACATTTCATTTTAAATGAAATATTTCTTAAAAGTAGTAAAGTTTCATGCATACAGATCATATGAATAAGGCGGAATGGCCTAATAGGCCCCTGTACTTGGTCTCGTTTGTCACCTAGGACCTTATACTTAAAACTTTGCCAACTAAACCCTTGTACCCACTCAAAACCTACATTTTAAACACTTTTTTCTGACCTGGCATCCTACGTGGCATACCAGGCCTGGTGCGTGAGTTTCACTCCATTTTGGAGCGTGAAAGGTTTGTAAAAACCCCTTTAACAGTCATCTTCTTCCCAAATACCCAAATATATAAATCTCCATTTTTTTCTTCAATTTTCTTCTTGTTTTTGTCTCTCCAAATGAAATTTCTTCTTGTTAGCAATAATTTTTTCTTGGAAAATTATTTTTCTACTAAAGTGGGTTTTGCTCTTGTTCTTGTTTTGATTCTTCTTGTCTTCAAAGAACCCATACTATATATTAGTAGTCACTCCATTTATAGTCCTTTTTTCCCTATTTTTCTTCTCATCCTCTTGATTTCAAGTTCAATTTCTCTTTTTCTCTCTTATCCATATCAAAAAAATTTCATCCATTTTTTTCTCAAAAAAATTTCATCCGTTTTTGTCTCAAAAAAAATTCATCCATTCTAATTTAGCTTATTGCTATAGAATTTTACATAAATGGTCTTCTTTTTCTTGATTTGGGTTTGATCTAACTGGAAAAGACAATTTTTTTGGTAATTTGGAGTTGGATTTTTGGTGGGTTTTGTTTCTTGAGTTGAATTGGAGGTGGGGGTTGAAGAAGAAAGGGGAAAATGTTGAAAATTATGAGGATTTTGACTTTTTGACCAAAAAAAAAATATTGTAAAAAATAAAAAATGATGTGGCAAATCTGATCTGACATGGAGTGTGACATCAGCGCGATTGAGAGACACGATGAGTTGGAGGGGTTTAAAATGTAGGTTTTGAGTGGGTATAAGGATTTAGTTGACAAAGTTCTAAGTATAAGGTCCTAGGTGACAAACAGGACCAAGTACAGGGGCCTATTAGGCCATTCCGCCTATGAATAATTATAGTTACAACTTCAAAGAACAACTACTATCTATAGAATCTCCATTACAAGAAAAGAACAGTAACCAATTAAGATAGACATGTGTGACTTAAAAATATTTAAGCTCCATAAGAAATAAATGAAATTCCATCAAAAATATCTAATTGAAAGAGGAGAGACTGTCTTAACCCTGTGGCTCAAAATGGTAAAAAAAAAGAAAAAAGGAGAGATTGTCTTAACTCTGTGACTCAAAATGGTCAATACACATTTCTAAAATCAAAAGTTAAATGGCAAAAGCTTCGCTTTACTGTCCAGTATGCACCATACAATTATTTTTCTGTAAGTGAAACAAGACTAAGAGAAAACACGAGGTATGTGAACTTTGATATATGAAATGATGCATGTATATCAATTCGTATTGTAGACTTTTAAATTGAACTAATAAACTTAAAAATATGTCCAAGTTATCTCTCATAACTTAAAAAACTTAGATACTCTACATACTCATACCCCTTTTTGCTGGAATTATATATTTTTATGATGTAAGTATACATTCACAAGTTGATAACTGACCCATCCTAGGCACACCATTTTTCATTAACTGCTATTATTGTGCCTCGTTATCATTCGGGAGCTTTTGTTATGGCATGTTCTTTTGATACATTTATGGGTATAGTCAAGGCCTTTTTCTCATGCTTCAACTTCTCATTGCGATTTTAGAGGCTTTATAAACGCATATTCATATCATGTTTATGTTTTGTAAAGCTTATGTAGTCTCATATGACATTCATATTTAAGTTCAATTTTGAACTTAACTTTCTATTTAGGAAGTTTACCAAAATATTATATGCAATGCTTCCCATTCCATTTATATATATAGCTTCATGTTAATGGGTTCATGTAGAGTTGATATGCTTGGTCAATTTAAGATGCCGGGTGACAACCCGCTCATCAAAATTTTGGGACGTGACATGTTCACACTTACTTCGGCATACCATCGTATATGCATTGTTCCATAATTGACAGTAGGACAAAAAAATTTCTCCACATCAACAACAAATTAGATAACAATTAACTACTAAGATATGCCAACAATTGGATGATAAATTTGGTTCAAACTTATATTTTTAAATTGATGTTGCTTCCCCTATTGATTCTTGAGGAAAAAATTCATGAAGTTGAAGAAGCATTCGAAGGATGATGGACACTATGTTTTGTCGAAAAATATTAGGATTTTTGAGAATGGAAGTGGTGTTACAGTGATTCTTGTATACGGAAAAACAAGTGATGATAGAATAGAAGGAGACTATGTAAGGTGTGGTATTTAATAGTTATGGAGTATAATTTTTATATCGTTTTTTCCTTTTTTTTTTTTTTAATCTTGCTTTAAAGTAATGTTTCATTAGTGCGCATTAGCACATTTTGTGAACACACATTGTGTTTATTTAACCAACTAGAGGTGTTTAGTTGTGAAATGATGCAAGTAGTTAGAATGCTAATTATTTATATAAAATTGTGCAAGTAAAGATGTCAATTGGTGCATTAAGCCAAAGTTGATGCATCCCTTCTTAATTTTAATGAATTAAAAGGTTGGCCTTGTAATAACCAACAATGGATACTGTACCTGTTACGCTACGTTTGTGTCCCTGTTGTACAAGTGTCCGGTCAAGTCTCGTAATATGATAGACCATTAGAAAGGAGATTGAAACGGCGTTATAAATGAAAAAAAGAGAGAACGTTTAGAGCTTTTGCGCTTTCGTCTAGACTAGAATGGAACTCGCATATTCTGGAGAAAGGCATCTCAGAAACTGACTGATTCGTTGGCTTTATTGGTAAATTAGGATGTTGCAGGCTTTTTGTTGATTTAGGGACTAAATTTAGGAATTGTTGGAATAATGGGTTCAGAGGGAGGACGTTCGGAGAATATGCAACAGAGTTCGCGCTTCGTTGCGACATGGCTGGTGGGAGGTATGGCGCTAGGACTGACTGTGCTTGGATTGAGGTTAGCTTTGCCGAAGAAGAAGAAGAGGCCTATAAGGGTGTACATGGATGGTTGTTTCGATATGATGCATTACGGCCATTGTAATGCTCTACGACAAGCTCGAGCTCTCGGTGACCAATTAGTCGTCGGAGTTGTTAGCGATGCTGAAATCATAGCCAATAAAGGACCGCCAGTAACTCCTCTTCATGAGAGGTTTTTTGCGCTCTTCCTTGCTCTGACATTTCGGATTTACACCTGTTGCCTCTCACATTCAGTTTTGCTTATAAATTCAAATCGGTAGCTTTGTATCCACTGGAAAGATCTTTGACAATTGTATACCTAGCACTTCATCTTCATGCGAACGAAGCCATTTGCTCAGTTAGTGTGGTTTAGTTTTGTTGCTTCGGTTGAGTGTTACTCCCTGTTTATCTGGCGAATCTTCTTCCAAAACCTTAAAGAATAACTGGTACTTTTCCTAGGAAATCTTCTCTATATCTGGTCCCTGTATAGACATGCCCTATAGTGGGGAAACTTGAGAGGATGGGTTTTTGGGTTACAGAAAGAACGCTCTATAGAGTGTGTTTTGAGTGAGGATGGGTTTTTTTGGGTTACTGAAACAAGGCTCTATAGAGTGTTCAGCTACCTAAAGAGGAGACCTCAGGGTGAAGTTTGGCTTGTCAGGATATTACGATTTGATTATCATGGCAAAGGTTTGGTTAGGGGCCTTCTAAAAGAACAGTTCTCCTCGGCTGAGAACACCACCATTTCCACAATCAACTGATGGCTTCATTCCTTCATTTTGCTTGTTGTCTGATACCATTGTCCTTGAAAGAATCAAAGAAACTGAACAAATAATATCATGACAACTACCTTTAGATCTCTTTTGCTGTGCTTGACTGTGATGATTATTATTGTTTTGACTGTTGCTTGGTATAGATTTTCAATCAAAGGAATTGACTCAGTATCTTGCTTATTGATTTTTCCTAGGATGATTATGGTTGGTGCTGTTAAGTGGGTGGATGAAGTCATATCTGATGCCCCCTATGCTATTACTGAAGATTTTATGAGGAAACTATTTGATGAGTATAACATAGACTATATCATTCATGGGGATGACCCTTGTCTTCTTCCTGATGGAACTGATGCTTATGCCCTTGCTAAGAAGGTTGGTCGCTACAAGCAGATCAAGCGTACAGAAGGAGTTTCAAGCACAGATATTGTTGGTATGTGTGTTCTCTTGATTCTTTTGCAGCGGAAGCCTCCTCTTTCAAGAAGAAGTTGGGCATTGGTGTGTGTTGGAATGGCTAGTTTAATGTTTATGGGGCTGCTGGGCAGCATCCTGTTAGTTCCTTGCTATTTATACTAGTTAGATTGCTGATGTGAATATTTTCATGCATTTGTTAATGTTCAAAAGCTAAAATTTCAATAATTAAATTGCAAGAGCTTATAGGTGCAAATATTGTTGGTGTAAATAGTATTTGTTTTATAAATTTGCCATGTAGGTCGAATGCTTCTTTGTGTGAGAGAGAGGACCACTGCTGACTCCCCCAGTCATGCCTCCTTGCAGAGACAATTTAGCCACGGTCACGGCCAAAAATCTGAAGATGGTGGTGCTGGGGGCAATACACGTGTATCTCATTTTCTTCCCACGTCTCGTAGAATTGTACAATTTTCAAATTCAAAGGTCAGCCTCTTGCATATAATCTTTCTCTCGTGTTGAATTTATTGCTCACGAAGCATGAACGAAACCTTCAAGGTTTTCTTGTTGCCTGATAAATTCTTCATAAGGTGATTGTTTTCATTAATGCACCAACTTGTTTAAGTTTCGTTTTAAAAAAGAAAAGAAAGAGGAGTTTCAGTTAATAACTATGTAGGAAAAGCAGGAGATTCTCAGATTCCAAACACAAACTGAAGTTTTAGGTTTCATCTTGCCTTGTGGTGATCTGGACAAGGAGGAGATTGCTAGACAATTAAGCGGTGAAAGAAAAATCATTTTCTGATTTTCTTATGTTTCATTTCTAAAAAGACGTGCAAAACTGGGAGGCTTTGAAGTATTTGTATGTGACTGCTGAATAGGTTAAGGGAAGAAAAACAAAAGGGCAAACCCATGGGGTTCTGAGGCTGTGATAGTATCTGAAAGCAGTAAAACTCAGGGTTTAATGGACAATAAAGTTGGAAGCGATATATAGGAAATGAGGGTTCAATTTTCCCCAGAGATAGAATCCTTGTGATGCAGTAGCCTAAGTTTGGTTGGGTTTTCTAGTTTTTTGCACTGTTATGGTGCAACTTTAATATATCGTTACCAGTTTCAGGAAAAACTTTTCCAGAGACAAAATGGAATGGAAGGTGATTTCTTTACATCTGTCTACATATTGGTTGTGGGAGAAACTTAAAGGGAAGTTCCTAGAGAATGAACTCAGGATAGTAGGTACCTTGCGCTGAAAGAAAATCACTAAATAACTAAGTAAAGATCTACTGATTTTTTGAGTTTATTATGAGATGCTAAGCTCCAAATATCATGGACGTTTTTGTTTTGATAGGTGAACTGTAATTTTTATGATGAAAACTATCAAATGGGAAATGATGACAATCAGTTAAGACCAAAATGTGGTAACATCCAAGTTGTGTAATTTGCTAAGAAAATCAACTGTGGCATCAATATCATTTACATTTACGGCAGGAAAAGCAGAAAAAAGAAGCACCTGATATAAGATTGATTACTTTGACATTCTTGCTCTCAAAATTTCTAACTTTTCTTCCTTCCAAATAACCAACTGCAGAAGGAATAGTAAACCCCAGATCAGAAGAAGTCTGCTAATCAAGTCCCTACTGCATTAGTGCATAAATTTGCACTTTCTTATTATAAATAACTCCATCTCTTTTCAAGTTCAATTACGTTCTGTAAGTAGACTTCAATTGGTGATCATCCAATCAAACAATTAAGCACAAAGTTGAATAAATAACTGATGAAAGCAAAAGTTGTTCATTGAAATAAGATGCAGACCACTATGTTCTTGTCAATTTCTCCGTGACCTAGATCAAGGAGTTGAATGACTCATTGCTTAAATACAACACCAGATTATCAAAAGAAAAATTACAAAATCAGGATGAAAGAAAAAGGAGAAAAAACCCTGCAGACCTCTAGCTCTTCATCGGAGATCCTGCAACATTATCAAACATTTGAATATTATTCTACTAATGAGCCCACTATTTATAATTTTGCATCAAAAGAAAAGTAAATTACCAAAACTACAATTAAATATCGTGCAGACAGCCAAGGGTGCATCATGCCCCTTCCTGTATGCTGACTGTTAGTATTAGTTTTGTGTGTTTGTTTTCCTTGCTTCATTTTGGCATCTTAGCTTATTTCTTTGCTCCTTTTCCATATTTAGCCATATTATTGGGCTTCAGTTTATGCTAATTTGCTGCCAGAGCTTGCATATTCATCACTCCACAATTATTAAATACAACACGAAAGATTCACAAAATTAAGCCTTTAAACATTACAAATCGACACAATTAAGTCAAATGTGAGAAAATATGATTTTTTTTCCGAATATATTCAATTATCATTTAAGCATCAATGCGTGATCTGTCTTACATTTAGCTAATGATCTTTTTAGGCAGATCTTTTAAAACATCCCCTCGGTTATTTTCATCTTTTTATTTCCATGTTGCTGCTAGGAAGCACATTTGTTGCTTATAAGTTATAATGTTTTTGAGTGTGTTCATGTAGGGAGCAGGACCTGATGCTCGCATAGTCTATATTGATGGCGCCTTTGATCTTTTCCATGCTGGACATGTAGAGGTAAATTATCTAGCTTTAGGGCCTACAAAAATAAGGATGCTTATTTGAAAGAATCATATAAAAAGGTAAACAAGTGTAGTCTCCTTTAGTAACTTTAGTTTATGGTTGAAGTGATTTACAGCATTCAACATGGTACCATAGTTCATGGTTGTTGCAGTTTTCATGTTTTTAGCATAAAACGAAATTGAGTGGGTGCGAAGAGATTCTCTTGAAGACCCACCCAAAGGAATAAATTTGTTCTTACATAATAGCTCTGTCTTTTAGATATCCATTTTGAGTTATCTAATATGTACCCAGACCATTGCTGCAATAACATATGGGAATTTCCAACCTTTTGCATAGTATTTCAAACTTATTTTGTTCGAGCTGTTTGAACAACTTTTGGAATTTTTGCGAAACTACATGGGGAAAAAGTATATGCAAAAGAAATGTGTGTGGATAGTTTTATGCAAAAAGACATGTGTTTGGACAGTTGTAGCTTTTTTTGAAGATGTGCAAGTGTTTGTGGGTAAAAGTAGAATAACTTTCTTCGACAAATTGCTGATACCTATTCTTCAGACCACCTCTTTGAAGAAGCCTTCAGGAGATTTTTGGAAAACTTCAATATCTTTGAATAAGTTTTTTCCTGATCTCCAAAAGACTTCCTACAGAAAAATGCCATCTCTTTTCCCTGCTGATTTTCTTCTCAGTGCTTAATAGTATTTCTTTTTTTTTTGGTTATATCTAATGCATGCTCAGAATGCAGCTTCATTTCTCACTTCTCTGTTAATTTTTAGATACTAAGGCTTGCTCGAGGGCTTGGAGACTTTCTTCTAGTAGGCATTCATACTGATCAAACTGTAAGGTAATACAGTGTGCTTCTGTGCTCTCAATCTGCTTATCTGCAACACTCACGCACTAAACATTTTGTAGTTAGAGGCTTCATCAGGATGATAAAACCCTAACAGCATTAGTGAGAGACTGCCTAATATTTGTAAAAACTCATCCTTTGTCTAAAATTAACATATTAATTTATTTGCACGTGAATTTCATGATGGTTCTAGTGTATGCATAATAATTTTCTCTAACATGATAAACAGATATAGTATCATTCTAGTTGGGAACTAAGAATAACAAGTAGAGTACTAATATGCTATTTGTTTATCATGTTAGGGAAAATTATGGATGACGATGATACTAAACTGCCTGCTATGATATATTGTTCGATTGTCACACATATTCCTTGAGAAGTGTTAGTAGGTAGAAAAGAAACACTTACGTGCTCTTATGACAACTTAATAATTTATTAAAAAATATTTGGGCACAAAATCACCAGTACAGAAGTACACCAAAAAGTAGAAAATTTTATGAGTGCACCAAAAGGAAGTAAGAGGCTATTCTTCTATTCTGCAAACGTATCTCTACATTTTCAAAAGCTCCACTGTTTTTTTTTCTTTTCAAATGACTCACATAAGTGCTAGTGGAGCGACATTCCATGCTCTGCATCTTCCCCTCCACCTACCACAATTCCAGCTGAACGATTAGCTCTTTCACTGTGCTTGGCATCACTCAAGCTGCTCCAAGTTAACACATAGTTTTTCACTATAATTTTGAGGCTACTCGACAACAAAGAGGAGATGGTCAACGTCTTCACCCGACATTTACGCATGAAGCATTAACTAATGTATGTAACATCCTCGTCCTAAGTTCTTTCTGTCATCAATATCACCCCTCTTGTTGCCAGCCACAAGCACTCTTTTCTTGGTACCCAGGCATCTGAATCAATTATGTGTAAATGCAACCTTCTCCATAGTCAGGAGCTTCTCATAATATGACTTGACTGAGAACACTCCATTTTTCCTCACCCTCCACCTCATACATCATGGTTGTCCTGTGATGTTCCTTGTTTGTGAAACAAATCGACTAGCCGGCGTGGGTTAGTTGCATTTTGAGTTTTAAAAAAAAAGATTTCTTCAGAAATATGCTACAGCGCCATATTAGTTGTTGTTTTCATTGGGGTTGAGAGTAATGGAATATTATTCTAAGAATCGTGAAACCTTGAATAATAAATGCCCATTGTCTATTTTCTTGAGAATATATTTACTTACTGTATGATTTTCCTTCTCAAAGAAAATAAATTTTACTTTCTATATTATGGACTATGGTTTTAGTCCTGATGTCTAGAGGAAATGGAGATGTGTGCTTTATGTTACTAGCTTTTGTCTGTTTTTTTCTTGTTGGAAATTCTTTTAGTCTAAAAGAATATAGAGATGGGAGGAATATAACTGCATATGGCTGAAAAAAGAGGAAAAGAAGACAAAAGCTTGGAATGTTGGGGTGGAGGTGGGGGCCCGCAGTGAAGATTAGTTGATTTTTATTTTTATCTTTGCATTTTGATCAAAATTCTAAGAGTGTACTTTCAAATAGGGACTCTGGATGCTTTGATAGCTAGAAAATGCTTAAACAATTGAGCTAATCTACAGTCATTAGTTGAGCTTTTTGTGGAGAAAACAGCTTGTAACCTGTTTGTTTCATCTCTTCATAGCATGTTTACTGTCTGGGAGCTCAATTTATCTTTGTCACAACGTGGTATGGTTAGTTAGTTGCAAGGTTAGTCATAGATCTCATCTTTCATTATGTATTGCCTTTTGCAGTGCCAATAGAGGTGGACACCGTCCAATTATGAACCTCCATGAAAGGAGCCTAAGTGTTTTAGCTTGTCGTTATGCTGATGAAGTGATTATTGGTGCTCCAGGGGAGGTGTCAAAAGATATGGTATGTAACATTCTTATTGCTATTATTACTCACCCACTTCAGTATTTCCCTCCGATCTCTTACGTTTCTCATCTTTGGAGCTAAACAGTAATGGCATTCACTTACACTTGGTTGGATGTGCTGAATGTTATTTATGAATCCAAGATACTTGTGACTTTTCTTAATTTTCATGGAAATCAGTTTTATGATATCTGATATATTAGTTATCTTTTCCAGATTATGGCTTAATCACTGATGGTGATATGACATGTTCTCTATGTACTGGCGGTGTTTTTCTTGTAGCATCGTAGTTAATGTTCCTGACAGAGATCAGATTAAACTCAGGTCGTATTGTTTCTTCTGCATATAACAGCTCCAAGAACCCTAAATCATCTGCCTTAAGCTTTTCAGTTTCGACTTTCAGAAATATCCTCACGTGGACTGAATCAGGTCAACACATAAGCACAGGCGTGTTGAAGGCATAATTGGATAAATAAAAATGTGTCCTTTCTAACAGCTTAAGCTTTTAGATTTTACGGTCACACAATTCAACATAGTATTAGAGATGAACCTATCATTGTTGTGTTTCCTAATGTTGGGTCCCTATATTGTTATCCACTCTCTAAATGTCCAATGCTGAGCTTGAGTAGAGAGTGTACAAGTGTCCCACATTCATTCAGGAAATGAGTTGTTATCACCTTTGTTAGAATAGGAATAAGTAAATACAATCCTACTTAGAATAGGAATAGGAATTACAATAGTATATAGAATCCTATTTGGAAAAGGATTGTATTATAGTATCCTAGTTGGAAAAGGAGTCTAATATAGTATCTATAAATAGGGTCTCAATGTAATAATGTAGGCAACAATTCAATAATATTCTTCCCCAATATTTCTCACAACCTTGATAGTCTTTGGTGAAAGTATGAAGTGAAAAAAATTAATGATATCCAAAAAGAACAGCTCCCATGCATGATTCCCAAGTAATGACCTAGACCCACCCTAATCTCCCCCTTCCGGCGGTCCTTATCACCGGAAGTCACCATCCTCACCCCTTTCTTTCTCCTAAACCTTTCTCCACTCCAGTGGAGGACTATATTTACTTTGTAATGGGATTTGAATCTTTTGATCTCGGGAGAATCAAAGGAGCAGCTGGCTAATGGTATTAATGGACTGAAAGGAGCAAAAACACCATCGTAAGAACTTCTTTCAGCAAGAAATCTATGATCTGGATCACTCAGGTCATGCGAGAAGCTTCAAAGATGAAAGGAAATGTGGTTAGGAGGGAAGAAAATGGAGCCTTTCTCAGAGATCTACTATGTCAAGAACTTCAACAAATATCACAGATACATTAGTTTGATAAACATAAGGGGTAGAAGGAGGGCCGTTGTCATCATCCCGGAGCTGACTTTTAATTCATGATGGGACAATAGAGCGGACAAAATGGGGAGATGCCTTTCTAGTCATAGAATGGAGGAGAACAGAATAAAGCAGTGTCTAATGGATAGTAATATCCCTTTTTCCAGAGGTTGTGAGGAGCTTTAAATGCTCAAACAGGAAAGGGATGGAGTTATTGCTAGATCAACAGTAATGACACCTCGAACAACCAACATGAAGTTCTACAGAGACGCTTATTTGGAAATTCTTAAGTAAGGAATATGATGATGCCAACCCTGTCGTAGGTGAGGAGATGGGCAAGTAAGATTTGGTCATTCATCCGCTGAATATCATGGATGAATTTCTAGGCATATTTTTCTTCCCCTTGCCTCTCTTCTACTCTCTTCCCTGGACTAATTTTCCTCTCCCTCTTCCAACCTTTTCTCTCATACACCACTATTTTGCATCCGCATTCATATCTTTCTCTCTTTCCTTTCTTTCCGCTTCTTTTGCTCTTTTTTCCAATAGCAATAAGTTATGAGAATATCCGTCACCTTGTAGGCTTGTATTTGTTCTTCCTTATATAAGAGACTCTGACAAATCTTCGGAAACTCCAAAGGAATTCCCCCATCCATTCAGTTATCCTTCTTTTCTTATCAGTGTGGGATAAAGGTTATAATTCCATTCTCTCCTTCCGCTCTTTCCCCTTTCTTATACTCTATTAATTCCCTCACACTATTTGTGTCCTTCCCAGTTCCCCTCACCCCTTCTCTTCTTCCTTGCACTAAATTCATCATTGAATTCTCCCTCCTATATTCCATGGTTACTGCTTCTTTTGGCATGGACGGGGCTAATTTAGAGGATTCCTTTGGTTGTACTGAAGGTTTGACCCCCAAAATTTTGGTGCCACATTTTGAGCCAAAATGATTCTGAATCTGGGTCGACGGCTATGTTGCTCAGAACTTTCAAAATTCTTCTTTTTATGGGTAGCTTTGTATTCCTCAGCATTAAGGGCAGGCATGCTGGCTAACTCCAAAAATTTACAGTTAATAGAAACTAAATACAGTAATCCTATGAAGTCAACCAACTGAACTTCCTCTTCTATACATTGTTCTTTACACCAAAACATTAGAAGTGATGACCTTCCACTTGATCTTTTGAATGGTGCTCTTTGCCTTCAAAAATATTTTCACTTCTTTCCTTCCAAATGTTCCACCAAATATTTACAGGTAGGTACTGTTTTCCACCAAATCTTCTGGCTCTTGCTACCTCCGCTCCTAATCCAACAACATAAAAGGCAGCAGTATGCTCTGGCGTAGACCAGTTCACTTGGCCAAATTAATGAATAATGCCCACACTTGTGCTTTATCTCTACAATGTAGGAAAAAGGTGGTTGATTGTCTCTAAAGCCTCCTTCCATAATGAGTATGAAGCAATGTAGAGTCCCCTTTTTTGTAGTGCTTCATGAGTCAGACAAGCTCTTCTGACTGCTAGCGAGATGAAGCTTTCACCTTAGTTGGTGCCACTATTTCATACAAGAGTTCCAGGGTCCTGTTAACCTGTGTTACTTCAGTTAGCCCCCTGTGTACACCTTATTTACTGAGAACAGTCCATCCTGCTGGTGTTTCCGTATTGGTTCCTTAGAAACCACCGCGTACTGTAGACAGGTCTGCTACCCTTGCTATTTCCTAATCAGTTAAACAACCTTCGGAAAGCTAAATTTCAGCCCCAAGGGGACCAAATCTCCTTAATTTTGACTTCAGGATTGGTGCATATTGAGAACAGTCCAGGAAACAAAGCCTGCAATGCCCCTTGTCGACTCCAGTTCTTCCAAAATAAGATCTTGTCACCCCTGCCCACCTTGTAATTTGAATTTACCTTCAAAGGCCAAAGCTAACCAGAAAGCAGTAATGGTCCTCCGTACTCCCCACACCAAACATATCTGTAACAATATTTGTGCACCATTGTTCAGCTTGGCCCTATTTATGTTTGATTACTTCTTTCCGTAAAATTTCGTGATATTACCATAACTATTTCACAAGTAGACTTTTATTCTGTGACTTTCAGTTTTTGACCCGAAACCTCCATACACTCTGCTTTTTTTTTTTTTTTTTTTTTGAGGAAGTTAAGGTTTTCATTGCTGGCATCAAGGAGATGCAGATAAGTTACAAAAGAGTAGTAGCAAAATAACTAAGAAGCTCCATTACAAACATTACAGCCATTACACTAAAGACAAGGAACAAGGAACTAGCAAAGTTCAAAAGGGTATCTGGGGAATCTATAGGGGACAAATACACCCAGCTATACAGATATATAAGGCATTTAGCTCAAAGAGATCGAAAGGTAGTTGATATCCCATCACAGTATCTTCTATTTCTCTCATTCCATATGCTCCAACAAATAGCTGCTGGTATCATCTTCCATATTATCTTGATGGGGCTATTAATTTTCCATTTAGTCCAGCTTTCAAATGCATCTTTGATGTTTTGTGGCATGACCCATTTGAGCCCAAAAAATGTTATGAACGTGCTCCATAGTTCCGATGCCACAGGGCATTGTAGAAAAAGGTGGCTATGTGTTTTCTGTTTCCATACACTGTGCTTTGCTGAACTGATTCCCATTTCACCAAGTTAAATCCTTTGTCCACTTTATTTCCTTGGCACAGGAAATTCCTCCTCAAACTGTCCAAAAGCCTTGACCCATCCTGCTAAGAATAGGAAATAAAAGACCTCACATATGTAGGCAAAGCGTCTAACATAGAGTTGGTCAGGGTGAGGTTTTCCACTCAAGGAAAGGTATTGGGTCTTCCAAATTTCTTCTTAGTCTTTTCTATAGTGCCATTCCATATTGCCGCAGCTTTATGCTTTGAGGCTTGAGCCAGGGGACGTTCCAAGATAAATAGTTGGCAAGTTCTCGATCCCACAGTTCGAAATGTTTGCTAGTACTTGGACGTGTTGAACCTCCTTAACAGGGAAGATGCTACTTTTCCTTTAGTTGACTCTCAACACAGTGCAAGCTTCAAAAACCACTAGAATCACCCGTAGGTAGCAAATTTATTCATTCTTTGCTTCACAAAAGATTACTGTATCATCAGCGTACAGTAAGTGAGAAATTTTCGTAACTTCATTTGCCCTGTTCCCCGTATTGAAGCCCCTAATCCAGTTATTTTGAGAAGCAATTCTCATTTTGCTATTCCATAGTAGTTATAATAAAGAGGAAAGTAGACAAAAAATCCCCATCTGAGCCCCCTCTCTGGTGGGAAAGAACTCACTGGTTCTTCATTTACTAGAATAGAGAACCTAATAGTTTTAATGCAGAACTCCATCCACTTTAACCATCTTCTTCCAAACCCCATCTATCTTAGAGTGTTGATTAGAAACTTTCAGTTTAGATGATCATAAGCTTTATCAATATCTAGCTTACACAACTCCCGGCTCTTCTCCTCTGAGTCTCGTGTCAATGCATCACTAGCCATGAGAGCAGCATCCAGGATTTGCCTTAATGAATGCCATTATGTTGTTTATTAACTAAGTAATTCACCACTCTATTTTAGTCTTTCTGCCAAAACGTCTGCAAAAATTTTGTACACTCCAATAATTAGACTGATAGGTCTAAAATCCCTTATTTCAGTTGCTCCCGCCTTCTTAGGGATCAAAGCCGCAAAGGTCGCATTGAAACTTTTTTCAAACGTATGTTGAGAGTGGAAGTTTTGACAAGTTTGCATCAGACCCTCTTTTAGAACATCCCAGAAAGCGTGAAAGAAGTCCATTGTGTACCATCTGGGCCAGGTGCCTTGCCAACAACACATACTTTAACCCCTTCTAGTAATTCGTCCTCCTCAAACTGCCTTGTCAGCCAATCCTGTCCTGTTGCTCTAATACTTGAGACATCTTGACTTTTCAGAGGCGTCCACGGTCCATCTTTTGGTTTCCTTGTAGTGTGATTCTGGTGGAATTCCAGTATTAAATTCTTTATAGTCAAAGGCTCAGATTTGTTAACTCCATCAATCCGCAAAGTATTTTATGAGTAGTGACACCCAATGGAAGCACTTTGTGCTTTTTTTATTTGAGAATGGTAACAATAAATCTATATATCCACAGATATACTACATATGTAGTCCCCTGCAAAAGTATTACGACTTACAGCTTGAACATCCATCTGTTGTTACTATGAATAGTTTAAAACATCAAAAATATCTTCTGTTTGAGCTATAAATTTCTGTTTACACCAAAAATAAAACAGAGCTAAACAATTGATTTTTTAAACTCCTACAAGTTGTTTTGCGTGTCTTCAAAATCCTTTCTTTCCACACTGTCCATGAAATGCATGCGGGGACAATCTTCCATCTTCCTTCCTTTTTGAAAGTAGGTTGTGTTTTTGTCTCTACTCTTGATCAAGTTGACCTTAGATCTTTGTCTCCACGTATTTATTCATTTCTGTCCGCTTCTTCTATTCCATAGCCAAATGGAGATTCTGTAGCTGTTCATCTTTAGTTAGCATTCTTGCCAAACTGCCAAGTTGTGCCAGGATTTGATCTTTTTATTCGTCCAGTTTCCTCTATTCTCCTTGCTCCACTCTTTGAGTTTCCCTTTTAGAATAATCAGCTTAGAAGCTAACTTAAAGTCTGGTCTTCCTGGTACATTAAAAGGAGTCCACCACTTCTATACTTTGCTCCTGAAGCCCTCCACATTCTGCCACCATTTTTCAAGCTTAAAGTTAGTCTTCTTAAAAGTCCCCTCCCCACATGCCAGCATAACTGATTATTATCAGACCCCAGGTTAGGCAATACACTCTGGTTGATATGTTGGAACATCTCATCCCATTGTTATAAATATGGAAATCTGTCAATCGTGGAGACACATCTACTGTTTGCGCACCCCCTCTCCGGGTGTAGGATCCCCCAAATAAAGGAAGATCCACTAATTCCAGCTTATCGATGCTTTCATAAAATTCTACCATAGCTCCTGTTAGTCTATTGCAATTGGTTTTCTCTATAGGAAATACTCTGACATTAAAGTCACCACAAAAGCATGAAACAACCCAAGGTCCCTCACATAACCCCCTCATAGCTCCCATCTCCTCCCACAAAACCTTCCTTTCACTTCTTCCACAATTAGCATACACTGCTGTGATGTACCAGATAAGATTGTGATTCATCCCATACATCTTACATGTTAGCATCTTGCTCCTAGTCTCCACTATTTCCCCTCTCCAGAACCTCTCATTCCAAAGAACTATTGTGGCCCAACTACTGCCTATGGCTTCATCCCAGCACCCCTCACCCATCTGTTCCCCCATAACTGATGTAAATAACTCCCTACTGCCCCACTTAATTTTGTTTCTACCAATACATAGATATCAGGCCCCCATTGATGTATCTTACTTTTCACTAGTCTTCTTTTACTCTTCCATATTTGGCCCCATAACATTCCATGAGAAAATTTTTGTCGTCATGATACAAGGGCTATGTTGATTCACTCCTAGGCTTCCCCATCTTTGAATTTCAGATCAAAGATTAAATTCCTCAACTCCTTAGGAACTATCTGTTTACCGTGTTTTGTTCTATTGACATGACTGGTGTCGTCCCCTTGTCTCTCCTCTGGTCAATCTCTGTGAAAAGGGAGAAACCTCATTTGAACATTCCTAGAATGCAGCCTCAAATTCCTTACTCAGGTTTAATAACATTATATTACACACATACATTCACCCTCTCCACAGTTTCCTTGTCGCATTCAAAAGAATCAGTTTGAATGAGTGTGGGACCACCCAATCTATAATCTGATTATTATTCTCCTGCTCCTCTGTTGTTTCTTTGGATGTAGGAGTTTTAGAAGGTAGTTGCACGGCCTCCATCTGATTCACCCTTGCAAAGTGGTTATCACAATTCGCATGTATTTTGCTGGAAAGAGCCATCAATATCTTCCTCTTCATCACTGTTGCTTCCCCCTCCTCACCCTTGAACTAATTGCAGATTACTTGCTGATTGGTTGTAATTTCCTCCGACCTCTCCTCTGTTGACTGTCTGGTACTCTGATTAATGAAACAGTGTCTATTGCTTCAATTTCAGCGTTATAGGGGTTTGCTACTGGTATTAGCCTGGGCTCCTCAATAATTCTGGTTGAAATAAAGCATTTAGGCCCACAATATTCTTTACAATTGGGCTTCTGAGAAAGGCACAATTCAGATGAAATAAATCTTTCCACACCAGAAAGGTACCTGTCTGAAAAATGGGAAGAAAGGTAAGGACAATATGCTCTCAAGCACGGTTACCAATGTAAGTTCTAAAACACCATTTACAACCTCTCTCTCTCTCTCCTTGACCCACATCGCCAGTCATCGGAAGCTCTCTGACATGAGCCAGCGATCCTCTCTTCATTTTTCTCTATCCGATCAACTCTTTATACTTTGGCTTCTGGGAAAGGCCCAATTCAAAATTCTTCTTGTGCACACGTGTCGATCCGGCATGTTTCGGGTGTGGAATCCACACTGGATTGGGAACTTTTTCAATCTAACTTGGGATTATGTCATATACATATGAGGAATTTTTGCATATAGTCACTCAGAAGTACCTTAATTATGCTTCATAGCTATTGTTTGGGTAATTACATTTCATAACTATAGTTATAGTAGCGTTTGTATAATTCGTACAACGTTTGTATATGTTTGTATAGTTCGCTATACAATTCGCAGTTTCTGTATAGTGTTTGTATATTTCGCTAATTGTACACCGTTTGTATAATTCACTATACAATTCACAGTGTTTGTATATTTCGCTATATAATTTGATTCGTGCACAACTTTTGTATAATCACAATTAACATTTGTATAAATCGTGCGAATTATACAAAACTCAAACTGTAATTACAGCTAGATGTTTGTTGCGAGCCGTAATTAATTCAAACTATAGCTTTGTTAGCTAATTAACTAGTATATGTTTGCTTATCCGCGTAATTCTTCCAATAACTTTTACATAAAGTACCAGAACTTCTGCTAGTATACGAGATAACTTATGAATAGAAAGTGCTAACAAAAAAAAGAAAATATGTATATATATATATATACTAGTTTTAATTTAATAATTTCAGCTAATTGTCGAAAAATATATACTTCTGTATATTGTCATATACATTATTTAGTTGTAGCTTTACACCTGTTTTCATACCACTTCTATATCTCTGAATCCTTATATTTAAGTGATGATGAGCATGACTTCTATATCCGTACTCGTCTCGGGTGCCCACACCCGTATCTGAGAGCATAGGTCGGAGGTCATTGTTGTAGGTCACTGGGAAAATTTTTCTGGCCTTTCTCAAGTTTTCCATTTGAGGCTTTTTCACCTCACGCTAGTCTGGGCTTTCAGGCCTTGATGTCATGGGAATTTCTTTTCCGGCCAAAATCCTTTTTCCAGCAACTGAAGATCTTCTCTTGTCACTTGAGATTGTCGGTTCAGGATATTCACACCTTAATGCCTGAGTTTTGGTCTGTTGATTTCGAGGGCTAACCATTTGCTTTGCTGTTGACTATCTTCCGTTCCCAGTCTTGGTCAATCCTTACTGGCGTTGGTAGGGCCTCGAAAGGTCTGTGCGGGACTGAATTTTTGGTCTTGACAAAATAAAAGCTCGATGAAGTGAAAAATGAAAGCTGAACTATTCTGTAGTTTCAAGCTCTCGTATTTGTTATGTGGTCCTAAAGGCCCTTTCATGTATATGTTTTATTTGATCAAAAGGCTGGTTCTTGTATTTAGGAAACAAAGATCTTTCTAACCTATGTCATTGAGATTCTTTTCTTTTCATTGCCTTTGAAACTGTAGTAGAATTAGTTTTGTCCTTGATAGATACTGGTCCTCTGGAGCAAAAAGTCATGACTCTTAATATTCTTTGCCAATTTAGCAGGCTTAAATGGTAGATCCCACAATTTTCAATTCTCCCTTTGGTAGGGCAATTTGGATAATTTGTCTTTTTCCTCTGACAAGTAACTTTCTTTGTAATTTGCTTTGTACAAAAGAATTCAGATTCTAGTTGTTGTTATTATCCTGATAATGGGTTGATTTACTCCACCCTAAAAAGTATATAATAGTTAGGTTCATCTTACTTCATCTCTTCTCCCGAAAATAAAGTTACTATATTTGTTCGCTGTTGACTACAACAACAACAACAACAACATACCCAGTGAAATCCCACAAGTGGGGTCTGGGGAAGGTAAGATGTACGCAGACCTTACCACTACCACATAGGTAGAGAGGCTGTTTCCTAGAAACCCTCGTCACAAAAACCCATCAGCAGAACACGCTAGATACGATACACAAGCAAAAAGAGAAGAGCACATAATAATACCTAGATACAAGATAGTAAACATATAAAGGCAGATAAATAACATATAAAAGACAGACAATTACCACTCCTTCCTATCCTCCCTATTAGCCTGCTACTCTAATTCTCGACCTCCACTCCTTCCTATCTAAGGTCATGTCCTTGGTGAGATCAAGTTTCACCATATCGTTTCTAATCACCTCCCCCCAATACTTTTTTGGTCTACCTCTACCCCTACGTATAGCTCCCAAATCTAATCTCTCACACCTTCTAACAGGGGCATCAGTACTCCTTCTCTGTACATGTCCAAACCATCGCAGTCTCGCTTCCCTCATCTTGTCAGCTACAGGGGCCACCTCTAGCTTCTCCCGAATGACCTCGTTCCTAATCTTGTCGCTCCTGGTGTGACCACACATCCATCGTAACATCCTCATTTCTGCGACCTGCATTTTCTGAACATGTACATTCTTTATTGGCCAACACTCCACCCCATACAACAAAGCCGGTCTAACCACCATTTTGTAGAACTTACCTTTGAGTTTAGATGGTATCTTCTTATCACACAATACTCCAGAGGCCAACCTCCATTTTGTCCAAGCCGCCCCAATACGATGTGTGACATCATCGTCGATATCCCCACTACTCTGGATGATAGACCCCAGATACTTGAAGCTTTCCTTCTTGGGGATAAGGTGAGCTGCAAGTCTCACATCAATGTCTGCTTCCTCCCTCGCTACACTGAATTTGCACTCCAAGTATTCTGTTTTGGTCCTGCTCAGTTTAAATCCTTTAGTCTCCAAAGCGTGTCTCCAAACCTCCAACCTATCATTAACTTTGGTCCGGGTCTCATCAATCAGTACTATGTCATCTGCAAACAACATACACCATGGGACTCCCTCCTGGATAGATCGCGTCAGCTCATCCAACACCAAGGAAAATAAAAAAGGGCTTAGCACAGATCCTTGGTGAAGTCCCATCTGAACAGGAAAATATTCAGAATCTCCTCCCACCGTTCTTACCCGAGTTATGGCCCCGTCATACATGTCCTTTATCACTCTAATATATGCCATTGGGACGCC
Source organism: Solanum rostratum (assembly GCA_029948455.1). NCBI lineage: Eukaryota > Viridiplantae > Streptophyta > Magnoliopsida > Solanales > Solanaceae > Solanum > Solanum rostratum. Next base: position 54,829,268 of record CM057055.1, read on the forward strand.
TTTCATCTCCAAACACCTCCATAGGACATCCCTCGGGACTTTGTCATAGGACTTTGTTCGCTGTTGACTGTCATATATATATTTTTTTCATAACTATTCTCTATTTCAGTGCTTTGCGCAAATATTTCATATAAACATTTTATTGAAATTATTGCATTTTAATTAATCCTAAACTGAATGATATTTGGTTAAAACGAAAAAAAAAACACCTTTTATCCTCTTCTATTAGTGATATAGTTAGTAGTATAGACGTTCAATAAGAAATAGGATTAGTTACGTTAATATAGACGATATATTAAGTTGTTCAATAGAAATATGATTAGTAATGTTTGTAGTAATAGGATAATCCTTAGTTACTTTAGGTAGTTCATTAAGAAATAGAATTGTACTGTTTAATATTTTAAGGCTCATCTGGTACTTCCCACATTAAATAGCTAGATGATAATATGAAAGTATAGAAGTCGTTTAATATTTAATGGATATTTTGGTCAATCAATATTATTATTCATACTTTTATAATAATAATATTTTATTATCCTATATAATAATAATATTTTATTATCCTACTAAAGTTGTAGGAAAGGAAAATTGGAAAAAAAGAAAAGTTGATACCCGTAAGGAGGCAAAGAAAAGCCTACAAATTTGAGAATTCTCCTAAAACCTGTAAGTGTAAAAATTGGATCTTAAAGCGAAGTATATAATATTATAGGACTCTAGATAATATATAATTTTAGCCTTATTTAATATAAATTATAAAGGGTATAAAGGTCGTTCAACATTTGAAGGATATTTTGCTCAACCAACATTTGCATTCATGCTTTTAATAATCTAGATATAGATTCATATTTGATTAGAGGAAACTTCAGTAGTTAGTGGTTTTGATTGGAAATTTCATTTTGCTTTGTTTCCATAATCTCTATTGATCAGAAATTTCCTTTTGGAGATGAAATTTGATGTTTTTTCCTTGACTGTAATTATAAAGCTAGTAATTCCTCTCATTCTTGAGTTGATCTTATATAGTTTATTATGTTACTCCTCATTTATCGTATAGTGGCATTGATGCAGATAACAACATTTAATATCTCTTTAGTTGTTCATGGAACCGTAGCCGAGGACAATGATTTTCAGAAGGTACTCTATGGTTACATGTGGTCTTTTACAAGAATATTAGGCTACAAGGACCTTTTGTTTGTTGACCATGATACTTTATTTTGCAGGAGGAGGGTAACCCATATGCTGTACCAATTAGCATGGGCATTTTTAAAGTATTGGATAGTCCTTTAGATATTACAACAAGCACAATAATAAGGAGAATTGTGTCAAATCATGAGGCATACCAGGTTACTTCACCTCCAATATGTACTTGTTTAGTTTCTTTTACATTTATTTGAACAAAGGATTTCTGAACAGTCTTTGAAAAAATTTGTAACAAGCAAATAGTGAAACAAAGCAAAGGTGCAGCCTATGCAATAATGTAGAACTAGACCATGAGTTTGCAAAATAATATCTGTCCCTCAAGATCCATCGTGAAATGCTCTCATTTTTATGATAACAAAGCAAATCAATTCGATTCAGTTGGATGTTTACCTTCTACTTAAAGCCTCTTCCTAGTCACCCTGTATAGATCTAGCATCATGTATCAAAGCACCACCGTTTCCCCAATATTCTCCTGATTTTGACTCCCCATCTGCAGAACAGTGTCCCACTTTGTTGCATTGCCTTCCACGTTATCAAAATTTTCTTCACGCAAATAGGATTCTTCAAAAATAGTTGGACAATTTTCTGGTGTAGCCTCCTTTGTTTTCGTTGCAAATCTTCAGTTGTTTGAATTGCTTACACTTCCACCCAAAAATTTTGAAACAGCTCTTGCCTGATTCACCTCCCTAGCGCAATTGCAGAGGAGAAACAGTGTCATTTATTTTTTTCATCTGAAATATTCCTTCCTGTTTCAGTGTTGCAACAACTTCCCACTGCACCGTAATATCTCTACAATTTCTTAGTGAAGCTCATCGAACTAAATCCTTATCTAGGGCTGCATCTTTCCCTCTGGTCCCACACCTACACTCATGTCGTGTTGACACGGGTACATCGAAAATGAAGAGTCCAAGCAACTTAGTTGACGACAACTTCATAAAACATGCCTTAAAGTCTTGCGGACACATTCTTATAATACAAGACAACGGATGCAAGCCTCCACTTCATCCACCTGCTCCAATACAATGAGTAACATGATCGTCCATCACTCCATTTTCTTGGTTATAGACCTAAGATACTTTAAACTTCCCCTTTTGGTGATGACCTGTGCATCAACCTTCACCCGTTGTAGACCCAACGAACACCAAAAATGTTGTTGCTGCTGTTGTGAAACTTTCTAATGTAGGAGTAGGTGATCAATAGTTTTATTCTGCAAACCACAAAGTAAGCATCTGCTACACAATTGGTATCCTCTCTTCAAAACTATTCTGCATACCACAAAGTAAGCATCAAACATCTTGTGTGAGGCAAGCCATTTTAGAGACAAGCCAGGTGCAGCATGCTACCTTGTAGAATGCAAGAGATCACCAAATTTGACTCCAAGATCACAGAGTACTTGTTTTCATTTCTGAACAGTGCATAGTAGAAGGATCTAACAGAGAAAAGTCCTCTACTTTGCATTTCCTAATTAAGGCAGTCATCCTGGTTGGACCAGCCTTGCAAGGAATCAAGTATCTTGGGGAAATCAATGATTCTTTCCAACTCCAAGTCATTGAAGTTTCTTCAAAATGTCAAGTTCCCTGTGTTGTTTGATCTAACATTATATGATGGTGTCATCCTTCTGGAACTCGTTTAGATGCTTGATAAAATTTAAAATCCTGCGGAATTTCAAGTTTGGTGCTGAATAGTTGGATCATATCCTCCCTCAGCCATTATGCAGTTCTGTCCATTTGTGTGAATGCTCATGGAGGCAATTTCTAGTTTATGTATTAATTTAGGCCTAATTGCTTGGTTGAATTGAAACATGTATGTGGTGATCTTAACTATGACTTATATCTGCAGAAACGAAATGAGAAGAAAGCAGCCAGTGAGAAGAGGTACTATGAGGGAAAGAGTTATGTCGCTGGTGATTAGTTGACATTACAGAATCAAGGTAGCAGTGTATTTATGACATTGGCAATTCTTCTTAATTGCAGAAGAGCATTAGGTTGTGTCTTTGGAGATAAAATAAAGAATTGATAATATCTGATCTTAGTATCCACAATATATGCATGTCTTTACTCATGTCACTACGATTTGTTTTGGCATTGTAATGAATTTCATTATGAGGTTCCCTCCCTCCCTTCTGTTCCATCACTCTTGGCCGAAAACACTACTGATCAATCTTGAAAATTACTTCATTCCTCGAGTTTCTTGTGTTTTACCCATCAATGCTATGAAAATGAATCGTCATTTATGTTGTCCGTTTGCAGATGATAAATTGGTGTGGGGGCAAGAAGCTGCTTCAGAAGATGCAACTTGTAGTGCCTCTCCCCCACCCTTTTTATTTATTTTTATGCCTTTTGTTGTTCAACACTTTTTCAGGAGATCCCTGCATGAAACAGCGCGTTATTGCACATGACGTTCTCTAGTTAAACAGAATTAATTCTTTGACCAGAAACATAAGAAGTAGATAGTGAGAAATAATGTGTAATCATGACATTTGAGGATTCCGTACAGCAAGTGGACTACTTTCTCTATCATTATTACCGGTAGTAGTATTTTTCTTTTGCGTTTTTTGCAAGAACCATTTGTCCCGTCATGCTAGTGAAATGCAGAATTTTGTACCTGTGAAGTTGTGTATGCATTCGTCCATAGTGCATTCAATATACTGGTCGCACAAAGAGAGTGCTCTTCAGGGTTGTACGATGAAAAAGTTTATGTAATGCTCCGCTATATCGATGAAGGTTCCTTTTTGGTACATTTACAGAAAAATTAATTTGTGGATGCTTTCTATTTAGTTCTTAAGTTCAGTGACTTATTTCATGATCCATGCTTCGAGAGTTGAGTGATAATAATATCGTGCAACTTTTGAATTGTGTATTTGTCCTGAACCGACTTTATAGGTCATGATGATGCCTACCTTAGCTCCACCGTTACAACTCGTAATCGGAATTATTAGTAATGAGTGTGAGGGTAGAAACTAACCCAGAAGAACTCAATTGACAATTGATGATAAAGGGAACAAAACTAATAGAAATACAATGTAATGACCTCGAAGGTCATTTTTGGCATTCTTTGATATAATTACCGTTTTGCCTTTTTTGAAAGCTGCCTTGGGTCATTTTTGGTTAAGTTTAAGTGTCGGATTTTGAAAACCTTGTAAAAAGTTGGAGTTTTTAAAGGCTTAAAGTTGGAAATTCGGGTGTTGTGATCATTTCGAGTTTTGAGTGTTGAAATTTAATTCTGTCGATTCCATCAGCTCTGGAATGTCGAATTTGGTTTAGGGAAACTTGTAGAATTGAAAATGGAGTTAAAACGAAGATTTTGGACTCAAAGTCGTATTTTTAGTTCATTTTGGATTATAGTTTGACCTTGGTCAACATTCGGAGTTCGGAAGCTCGAATCAAAATTTCGTCGTTCCAGTGGTTTCAGGTGGTGAAACTAATGCTAGAAATGACTTCGTTGTAATTTTTAGAGCTTTCGAGGTTATTTTGAGTATTTGAGTCCTAAACTAGTTTAAATGATCTTTCTCGGGTTCCAGGTCAAGGAGGTCTCAAATTCGAATTTCAACAGTTCCATTGAGATTAGAACGTCGTTTCTGGTAGAGTTCCCCGTTTGGTTTGTGTTCACGGGGTTTCGGACGAATCTCGAGGGTACATTTCGTGATTTTACTGAGCTGTGTATAACTAGTGTGAATAGTGTCTGGTGCATGTCCCATTTGTTCTCCGCGTTTGCGGGTTTGGGACCGTGTTCGCGGAGGTCTGGGTACTTTACCCTCTACGTTCACAGATCCTAATTCTGCTTTTGCAAAGTGCACTGAAGTGGGCCTTCGCATTCACGACCCTTCTCTTCGCGTTTGTGGAGGGTTAATCCTCTTGGCTTCCGCATTCGCGAAGCATAACAATTACTTGAACATTGATGAACTTTAAATGACGGGTTTTAACATTTTTTCACTTATTTTAGTATCTCAAGCTTCGTTTTCAAGAGATTCTTCAAGGTTTTTCAAGGCAAATCGATTGGGCAACTATTTCTAACCTATATTTCCATTGATTAAAGTGGGTTTTTAACATATAATTTTGAGATTTTAATTGGAGAATTTGGGGATTTTTCAGACTTTGATTCCTAATACTAAATTGATGATTTTAACCTCATTTTAACTCAATTTTCGAAATGATTTTCACTGTTGAACTCCTTGTTACTTGGGAAACATTTTCATGTATTAATTTTCAGATTACGGCTACTTTTTTCGGCGGGAGATGTTTACCATTTTACCCTTTTAATTCGAATTGATTGATTTTAATGTCATTAGATTCGTTATGTGATTGTGATGATAGATTTTGGTGATTTGGAGTATCGTAGAAAGGGGAAAGCCATAGATTTGACTTGATTCGAGACTTTATCTAAGACAAGTGGACTTCTAACCTTTTGTTAAGTATGAAAGAACCTTGTATGCTGAATGTGTATGGATTTGAGTACTTAGGGGTAGAATTGTATCATCATAGGCTTTGATCATGAGATTTCAGATTGAGAAATTGTTCATATGGTGATATCTTGACTTGTAAATTAATTGTGGATTCATAAAATATATGATCTTGTGAATCATTTGATATTAATATCGAGATGACACCTATATTATATATATATATATTTCTATTATATAGAAAGGTGAAACTTAGTACGACCAAGGGCAAACCTGTAAATATACTTATTAAACAAGGGTAAAAATTTATTATATAGAAACTTAGTACGATCAAGGGCAAACCTGTAAATATACTCATTAAAAAAGGGTAAAAATCTATTATATAGAAAGGTGAAACTTAGTACGACCAAGGGCAAATCTGTAAATATACTTATTAAACAAGGGTAAAAATTTATTATATAGAAACTTAGTACGATCAAGGGCAAACCTGTAAATATACTCATTAAAAAAGGGTAAAAATTTATTATATAGATTTCTAAAAAGGTGTGGTTACCTCACAAGTCTCATCTGCCTTAAATCCCAAATATTTTTCCCAACTAATCTTCAATACCACTAAGTCAAGCTTCTGAAGATCCTGAAGAACCCATCAAATCTACTCCTGCTTCCCCCAATTCTTCTACCCGAAAGGTCAGGTTTTCTTCCTAAAAGCTTTTTTTTTATTTTATTTTTTTAGTTTTAGGGGGAATTTATTCTTGCCCTTAAATCCGATGGAGGAAAGGGTAAATGGGTATTTGTGTTTGTGGTAGGAAGTGTAGTTTCTTGATTTTTGAAAAATATGAGAAATGGAGTGTAAATTTCAACATTAGAGTCTTGAAATGGGTTAATTTCAAACTCATACCCGAAAGGTCAGTTTTTCTTTCTAAAAGCTTTTTTCTTTTTTTGGAGTTTTAGGGGGAATTTACTCTTGCCCTTAAATTCGATGGAGGAAAGGGTAAATGGGTATTTGTGTTTGTGGTAGGAAGTGTAGTTTCTTGATTTTTGAAAAATATGAGAAATGGAGTGTAAATTTCAACATTAGAGTCTTGAAATGGGTTAATTTCAAACTCATACCCGAAAGGTCAGTTTTTCTTTCTAAAAGCTTTTTTCTTTTTTTGGAGTTTTAGGGGGAATTTACTCTTGCCCTTAAATTCGATGGAGGAAAGGGTAAATGGGTATTTGTGTTTGTGGTAGGAAGTGTAGTTTCTTGATTTTTGAAAAATATGGAAAATGGAGTGTAAATTTCAACATGTGGATTGAGCTCGATTCCCCTGCTTTTCCTACTTTCCAGTTCGGTGAGGCTACCCTTCTTTGTTAAGACCTTCCTTGCATCTGAAAATTACAATAATAATTATTAAAAGTAACTTGTATCCTTTTTTTTTTTTTTTAAAAAAAAGAAAAAAATCCATGGAGGGTATAAATGTCTTTTACATTCTTTAGATATTATTTTACTATCCATTAACTTGTCTACACATGGCAACATATGAAACACAAAAATATTTCTCTAGACATTTCTACTTACCTCTATAAATAGCAGTAAAGCTTCATTTTTCTCAACAATCATCTTGCTCCAAGAAATTTGTTAGCTGTGTTCTTCAAGTTTCAGGTAAATTCTGGGTACTTTTAATGTTTTTTAATAGTTATTTTATGTTGTAGATAAAGAAACTTATTGTTCCTTCTACTTATGCTTCATATAAATAACAGTAACATTTTTTTTCCCCAAACAGATTATCTGCTTCCAAAATTTTTGTTAAAAGTGTTCTTCAAGTTTCAGGTGAATTCTTGGTACTTTTAATAATTTCCTAACTTTAGTCTCCTTTAATGTCTACCAATTTTTTTATATAGGAATTCTCCTTAGAACCTTAATGAAGTAAGATGATATATTAGAAAAGCACTTGGGAGTATAGTAGTATACTTGTGTTTGCATGAACCTGCAAGTGATGATTTTAAATAAATTTCGTCTTTTTTTTGTGCACAAGTATGTACAGATCTGTAGTCTTAATTTTTATGTCTTAGGGAGATCATGGTTCTGTAGATGTAATTTATAGTAGTGTTAGCTAATGTGTTGATTCTAATGGAAGACATAGGGTAGTAGGCATAAAAACAAATATCTATAATATATTATGCTTTGTACTATCATAAACTCACTGGCTCTTATTCCACCACTGCTGACTCCACGACCCATGATATCTCAACTTTTAAATGACTGATTCTGCTCAAAGCAGCAGTACACAATCTCAGAAAAGATTACAAGACATTATAAATAAAAATTATGAAGTACAAATAAGCTCTGACTCTACACTGTACTATATAAAGTCGAACTACATTATGTGTTTATATGAGTAAAATGTAAACTAAATTAACAGTATCACATATGGTCTATTGGGTCTAAATGGATTTCTCCAGTATCATAACAAGCTGAAAGTCGAGAGAAACTTATAAAAAGATCACAAGAACATTATACATTTCTCATTCCAAAACCTCTGTTCATATAACTTCTCCTTCTCACTTCAGTTATATAACTTCTCTTTCCCAGGAACCACACTATAAGAAACTAAGTAAATCTTATTGACAAATTGCAAAGCTTGTTCGTTGTCATTTTCTCTTGTACTTCTCTCGAAAACATCACTTCTTGGTGGAGTATATATTTCCCTATCCAATACTCACCCCTGGAGCTCGCCTACTCATCTATTGTCGTCTCAGTGATTTTGGCTGCTCATACTATGTGCTACTCCTTTTATATGTCCTTCAAAAGGGCAACTCCCCTTCTCTTACTATTTCTGAAACTCTTACTAAGATATGAATTTGCGTGTAGCTTACTCTCATCGTCATGATTTCTTGATCCATTTACTTGTCGCATCAGTTCCTTGAGAACAGGAGAATATCCCACATATTTCTCAAATTCATCCATAATAAGTTGCTTCCCTGTCTGAATATCACTCAGCTTATTTCCATGTTCATTCGACTCTTTGACGATGAACTCCTTTCCGGTGTCCAAATTTTTTATCAAGAAAAATAAAAGGCAAATCCCACATCAAGACTCCTATTTGACAATGTAGATGACAACATATCATTTCCATTTTGCATCGACTATCTACTTCTGTTGTTCTTCGGGGACATTCGAACAAAACCTGCTAACTGACATGTCCCTGTACTCGGTCCTAAAACACCCGAAAAATGTCCTGGTGAGACGTTGTTTAAGAACCTCACCAATTAACTCTTCTTTCCTTTTCTTTGTTTTCACAGAAAATTACTGTACACTTCTTTACGGATCTCAACGTCCTTAATTCTGGCAATGGCTTTCAAGAAATTCTCACTGAACAAAACCTGTTAGGTTGTAACAGCAAAGAAACTTTTACTTCTCCAGTTGATGAGTTATGCAACAACCGTTAGTATTAACGTCCAGCTTAGTGAAATGAAGTAACACACCTTCCATTTGGCTGTTTCGAATAAATGGGAGTCTGTTCTGAGTAATGTATCTATCTCTCCAAGCTCAACGGTAGCACTCAAAACCGCCTGAGTTAACCTCTTGTCATCAGTAGCATCAAAGTAACAACAACATACTTTTACTGAGAAATCACTCTTAACATCCATGCTATATCTAATTGCCAAGATTTTGTTGAATAGCAAAAACTTGAGCTTTGTAAGAAGATATACAACCAACACAAACTTTCTGATTCGATTTGACAGATTCTGTATATCACATTATAGTAGTAGTATCAGCACGCAAACCAATAGTCCAAAAGTTCATGAAAGATAAAGAGTATTTACCTTTATGAAGGTTTGCAACAATCTCAGCTACGACGAGAACTTCTGCCATATTTCTTGTGCTGTTTTGGTCATCAGGCACCTCTTTTCCGCTACTCTCATTAGTGAATTAGGCGCCAAATTATTAAGTCAGCAACTACAAATCAAGATAGACCACTAACTTTGAATAATACCATCTCCGTGTGTTGAAAAACTAAACTGAGAAACAGTTTCATGTGAAATTTCTTAAACAAGTTCTTACCTTGTTCTGAAGAATCCATCTTGATGAAAATGTCTTGTCCTGTTTCCGACATCTTTCTGATATCAACCAATTCCCCAAACCATAATAAGCAACCTTTGTCTCCATCACTTATATTTAGACTTGAATAAGCTGTGAGGAGCAGTTCCTCGAGCATACTTGCCTACACCCTTCGAGTGTCATGCTTTCATCATACTGAGAGTGCTTAGCATCTGGCAACTTGATTCCAGATATCTTATATATGTATGTTCCTTGTTGCAATCTAAGGGTATCCTCCTAACACATCTTGTTATCCAATCTCCCTTTTCCCATTGTTGTGGATATTTTGGTACAAACTTATCCAAACATCCACAAATAGGTTCATTATCTATTACACAACTCCCATACACACTACACAAGTTATATGTATCACAATTATCCGCAGGTAACTTGTAGTGACTATGCCATCTCTTTGTCTGATCCACCCACATGAAGCGTTGTATATCACCGTCGCTACTCATGACCATTCTTGATAAAACCGAGCTGTGATTAATGCTATAAAAAAGATAGTAAACCCCTTCCTCATTGAAAACAAATTGAAATCTATAAAGCCTGTGTTGTGTTAGTAGTGGTATGGGTGTCCCACTAAATTTTATACCATTCCATGGTCCTACACGAAATACTACATTTGTGCCACTTCTGGTGAGCATCTGTGGATATATCCTGTAGGATCAACATTACGAGTGAATTCTCCTGGAGCAGGTGAGTAATTCAATTAATCCACAATCAAACAATTTTGACTTATTCGTACAATTTATTTATCCAATTCTTTGCCCAAAATAACCTAAATTTGTGCTTAAAACACACTAAAAAAACCTTCCTGTCCAACCTACTTTCTTCATATATGCTGAAATATAAAAGTTTACAGTCCAATCATATAATGTATCCACTCAATTCATGAGAATTTAACAAATTCCTCTACTTCTTTAACTCCTGTTTGAACTCTCGACCCCAATTCTATGGCCATGGAATATATGAATCAAATCTATAGACACAGAAATTTACCTTCCTCTTCTCCTTCTTCCTTTGATTATTTATCTATGCCTCGAAATCTCTTCGGCTCCTTCACTGGAATGAAAGCAGAACCCTCAGTTTTTTTCTCTGTTTCCGAAAGTTGTCGGCTGAAAACTTTCACTCAAGTCTCTACAGCTCTTCTGGCCTTATATGTGTGTCTGATGGGCTAAACCCCACTTTCTTCTTCTTTTTAGATTGCTTTATTTTATTGTATTTTTCTTGTTTTATCTCTTTCTTTTACATGTCATAAGTAAATTAAGAACTTTATGATGACAAACTTCAGCAATGTCATAAGCTAAAGTAGCAAACTTTTACATGTCACCAAATAAAACAATACCTTCTGAAAGCAGCGCATTATTAGATGCTGATGTTTTTGTAAGGAATGCAAGCTACATGATTAAAAGAAAACGTAGGTCGAGAATATGATGACACTGAGTTGATCCATAATGTGGAGAATATGGATGAAGGTGTTGAATTGATTTGGAGATGCAAAATCTCTGCGAGTATAGTCTAAAAACAGTTTTATTGGGACAAATGCAAAAGACATGCTTAACATTGATTTAATGTGAGCCAACCTTGGACTGATCTTGGAATTGGACCCTCTTCCTATTTCTATGTAGTGTCAAGTTGCCAAGTTTTGTTGCGGATGAGTTTTGTCTTCTCTGTATAGACAATTCAAGGTTGCACTTGGCTGGAAAAGGAAAACTTCAACCTTTTTACCTAGCTTTGCTCCTTTTTTTTCATTTGTCAATTTGTCTGATGTGAAATGGAAACATCATTTAAGTGACTAATTGATGCTTGCAAAAACTGGTTTTCCTCTTTCTTAAGCTTCTATGCGACCTAAGGTCTATAAACAACAGGACTGTGTCAGTAAGGAGTGGGGTGGGGAGGAAAAAAATGGAAAAATGTAGAATATTTATGTATGCTCCAGTTGTTGCCTCCCACAGTTGTGTATGTGGTTGGCAACTTGATAAATGCCAGTAAATAGCTCTGGTTGAGTCATAGTAACAATTTATACATGATTTGCATCTTACCATGAGGAAATTCCCAGTGTTTTGTCCATCTGCACGGAAATAGTTATTGGAATTCCGCACCTGGATGCCAGCTGGGATCTCCTTATTAACACTTGGAACTGATGCTTTCTTCAGTAGTTGTTGCTTTGTCATATCCCATCTCGACCTTGCTTATACTTAATTTGCCGAAGGTGTTGAAAGAGGGGGTTCTCTCTCTCTCTCTTTTTTTTTTTTTTAATCAAGTAAAAGATTTCATTGATTCTACTCAATCACAATATTTTGTGAATAAGCACTCTTAGATATAAGTTTGTCCTATTCAGATCCCTGTAGATACATAATAATGAATAGCCAAAAGTAGAGCTCATATCTGTCTTCAGTTATAACAGTCTATTGTTCATTTGTATTTTATTGATGATGACTAATTAAAATTAACATACGCTTTGAATTATTAATTTTACAGTTGTTTCTGTTTGCTGGAGTAGCTGTCCAATTCTGCATTTCGTTCAGCTTGCAGTGCGTTGTAAGTAGAATTCATTCAACCCTTTTTTCAAATTATTATTATTATTAATATTAATTAATTACTACATAATAGAATAGTCTATCTAAAAGCAAATATAATTTCACATTTTGTTTTATGCAAGGCATCCTAAATAATTCAAGCTCCAAAGATGTCAACCAATAGAAATAATAAAAACAGAAGTACTTTTCCAAAATCAAATGCTGACAGAAATAGTAGAAGACGTGAGTTATATAGGTTGATGCCACTTGAAGAAAAACAGAACCTTTTGGCACGACGACGAGCAAAAAGAGCTGAATTGAAAAGACAACATACATCTGAAAGTTCAATAAAGAATGACCTGGCTACTACATCATCTGCTGGATCTCTTAACATTTCGACTGAACTCAGATGTTCAACTACAATTCCATCAGACATTAGTTATGTCAAATTAAAAGATGTACCAAATTGTCAATTTTGTAAAGCTGTAAAATTTGAATTTGAACCATCTGCATTTTGTTGTAGCAATGGTTCTATCCTCTTAGCTTCACATGAAATTCCAACAGAATTAAAAAATCTTTATTTGGGTAATAGTGATGTAGCAAAACACTTTCGAACTTATATTAGAACATATAATAACACATTTGCTTTTACTTCTCTAGGAGTAACTTATGACAAAGAATTAGCAAAAAATAAAAATGGCATTTATACTTTTAGGGTTCAAGGACAAATGTACCATTTTATAAATGATCTAATACCCACTAACAAAAAAAGTAAAAACCTTCAACTGTACTTCTTCGATAGCGAAAATGAAATAAGAAATCGAATGGCATGTTCAAATAAACTAAATAAATATGTTGTAAAAAATTTAATGGACATATTGAAAATTAATCCATACTCAATATTTCTAAAATCTCTAATAGATGTTCCACAACTGACTGATTTTTACATTGCTCTTAAGTGTGATTCTGGTTTAGACCAGCGTATATATAACCTACCAACTGTATCAGAAGTTGCAGGAATATGGGTAGAACAAGATATGAATAATTCCAAATCTACACCACATATTCGAATATATACGAAAAGTGATACAAGTCAATTAATAAATTATTATTACGGTTGTTATGATCCATTGCAATATCCATTGCTATTTCCATATGGTCAAGGTGGATGGCACTGTGCCATTAAAAAAATTAAACGTTCTTCAAACACATCAACACAAATATATTGTGAGCAAGAGCAATTATCAAGTGTACTGAATACACAATCAATTGATGGCTTGCTTAATATGGAGGCTAAACTACTGCAAAAAGGAAAACACAAACGAGATACCGTTTCTTGTCGTGAGTATTATTGTTACAAGCTTCAAATAAGAGATGATGAGAATATAATTTTACATGCAGGGAGATTATTTCAACAATATATTGTAGATGAATGGATAAAAATTGAAACCCAACGATTAGACTTTGCTTCTTATAATCAAGATTTATTTAGAGGTGACGTACTAGAAGGAATTGTAGATATTTTGCGTCGAAGAGAAAGAGAAGCATCACATATAGGAAAACAACGCATACTTCCACTTAGCTTCACAGGAGGTCCAAGAGATATGCGACGGCGATACATGGATGCCATTGCATTAGTACAACGCTTTGGAAAACCTGATATATTTTTAACCATAACATGTAATCCTTCTTGGCCTGAAATAGAAGAAAATCTTCTGCCAACAGATGAAGTACAAAACAGACCTGATCTTGTAAGTAGAGTGTTTCGAGCAAAATTAGAAGAATTAAAAAATGATATACTAAAAAAAACATATATTTGGTAAAGTTGCAGCATTTATGTATACAGTGGAATTTCAAAAGCGAGGCCTTCCCCATGCTCATTTTCTTATAATACTTAATGAGAATTACAAATTACTAACCCCAGAAGCATATGATCGATTCGTATGCGCGGAATTGCCAGATGAAAATGTAAATCCCTATTTATACACACTTGTTACACAACACATGATGCATGGTCCTTGTGGTAACTTAAATCCAACAAACTCATGTATGAAAAAGAAAGGACATTGTAAAAATAAGTATCCTAAAGAGTTTGTAGATCAAACCACTAAAGGAAAAAATTCATATCCAATATATAGAAGACGAAACACAGGCAAAAGTGTGAAAATCAGAGGACACTTTCTTGATAATTCATGGGTTGTTCCTTACAATCCATCCTTACTTTGTAAATTTAATTGTCACATGAATGTAGAAATATGTTCAGATATTAAAGTTGTTAAATATATTTATAAATATATATGCAAAGGACATGATAAAATAGCATTTCAGATACATAGTAATGATGCGAATTTAGAAATAGATGAAATAAAAGAATATCAATCTGCTAGGTGGGTATCACCACCTGAGGCCGCATGGAGAATATTTGCTTTTCCTATTAGTGAAATGAGTCCAAGTGTATATCATCTTCAACTACATCTTGATGGACAACAGTTTGTGTCCTTCAAAAGCACAGATAATATTAATAATATTATAAACAATCCCATGATTAAAAAAACAATGTTAACTGAATTTTTTTTATGAATAAAACGAACAAAGATGTTGTAGACCTAAATTTACTATATCGTGAATTTCCAGAACACTTCGTGTGGTCAACAACAAATAAAGTGTGGACACGCCGTAAAAAGGGTCATGTTATTGGTCGTGTAGTGACATGTCATCCAACTGAGGGAGAAAGATACTATCTTAGATTGCTTCTAATGAATATAAGAGGGCCAAAATCCTACGAAGATCTACGAACTATAAATGGAGTACAATATAATTCATTTAGAGAAGCTGCAGAAAAAAGAGGATTATTACATTGTGATAACAATTTGATAGAATGCATGTCTGAAGCTGCAAGCTATCAAATGCCATCCAGTTTAAGGCAATTATTTGCCATGTTGTTGATTTATTGTAATCCAACAAATCCTAGAGCATTATGGGAAAGATATGAAAGTTCAATGTCAGAAGATTTTAAAAAGATTTTAAACATAAACGAAAGGGAAATTCGTTATAGAGTTTTAAGTTGTATTAATGATATTCTTCATTCAATGGGTCGTGACATCAATGAATTTGAATTAATTCCTGAATTCATAAAACCATCATCAATTGCACGGGAAGCTAAAGATGTTCATTATGAAAGAAACATTGTTGTTAGTAAGGAAGATTTATTATTAAAAGATAAATTAAACATCGAACAAAAAGAAGCTTATAATATAATTCTTGATAGAGTGTTATCAAATAAATCAGGTGCATTCTTTATTGACGGTCCTGGTGGAACTGGTAAGAGTTTTTTATATCGTGCTTTACTAGCTACAGTAAGACACATGGGATTTATAGCTTTAGCAACTGCAAGTTCTGGCGTTGCAGCTTCGCTTCTTCCTGGAGGTCGAACTGCTCACTCCCGATTTAAAATTCCTATTGAAGTTAATGAACATTTCAGTTGTAACATTAGCAAACAAAGTTCACCAGCATCTTTAATACGAGATGCAAAATTAATCGTTTGGGATGAAATTTCAATGGCCAAAAAAGGAATGATAGAAGCATTTGATTTGCTTTTAAAAGATTTAATGGAGACAAACATACTATTTGGTGGCAAAGTAATAGTTTTTAGTGGTGATTTTAGACAAACTCTTCCAGTAGTTCGCAATGGAAAAAAAGAAGACTTCATTCGTGAAAGCTTATTGTATTCTGAAATTTGGAATCAACTTGAAAAACTGAGATTATCAGAGAATATGCGTGCAAAAAATGATCCTAAATTCTGTGAGTATTTAATGAGAATTGGTGATGGAAAAGAAAAACAAAATGACTATGGAAAAATTGAAATTCCTCATTCTCTTCTTATTCCTTTTACTTCCGAAAAAGAATCGCTAAATGTTCTTTTTAAAAGTACATATCCTGATTTATATAAATGTGATTCAAATTCTTCATTTATTACTTCTCGTGCCATTCTAACAACCAAAAATGATTTCGTTGATGAAATAAATAATATGTTAATTTCACAATTTTCAGATATTGAAAAAATTTACATTGCTATAGATGAAACTATTGATCCTAAAGACCAGAGTGAGTACGAAGATTTCTTACACACTTTAAATCCTTCTGGTTTACCTCCGTATAAATTAACTTTGAAGAAAAACTGTCCTATTATGTTATTAAGAAATTTAAATCCTTCTGAAGGTTTATGCAATGGAACACGATTAATATGTAATGATTTTAAATCCCACGTCATTAGTGCAACAATATCTAGCGGTGATTTTAAAAATACTCATGTATTTATTCCACGAATACCACTCATGACATCAGAGGATGAAAAATTACCTCTTCCTTTTAAAAGGACACAATTTCCAATACGATTATGTTTTGCCATGACTATAAATAAAGCTCAAGGACAAACATTAGATTTCGTTGGAATATATTTGCGTGAACCTGTTTTTTCTCATGGACAATTATATGTTGCTCTATCACGAGCCAAAAATTCTAATAATGTTAAAATATTAATAAGACCACCTATAGCTGCCGACAATGATGATCACTCCACATATAATATTGTCTATGATGAAATTATTAAAAAAGCCTTCTCCTGAATTCATTTTATGCTTTTCAACGGTAAATTTAATATCCAATTTATTTCTACTTTATAATATTTAATTAATTTATATTGTGTTCTCTCTATTCATTATATATTTATCTTTGTTCATATAGTTGTAACGCAATATTTAAAATTATAATATCTAATTTAAATGCAGATTCACTCACATGGCAAAAAGATTTGCAATCAATATGATCACTCCTGATACAGATGATTGGATTTGCAAAGTTCAAGTGGTCGATAAATCTCGACCCAAGGATAACAAAGAGAGAACAAAAAAATATCAGATTTTAGTTCTACAAGACGAAGAGGTATTAATTTTTTTATTAACATTTTTAGTACAATTTTTTTTAGAATAATAAGGTAATGATAAATTTAATATTTATTGCTAATCAATTTTCTTTAAATTCTTTTACAGGAAAATCAAGTTCAAGAGATTATTTTCAATGCTGATATAACATTTTTTGAAAATAGAGATGTGCTTCTTCCGTTTAAAACTTATTTGATATCAGTTGCATATGTTAAGGAGCCACCTCTTGGATATGAAAATCCTCTTAACAAATTCACTTGGACCATTGATAAAAATACCATTATCGAACCAATTGAAAAGGTTATTCCTCCTGAAGATCCATTACCACCACCAACCCGGTTAACTCTTGCTACCTTTGACACTTTGGAATATCAATCCAGAGAACATGAGTTTGGTATTCATTTTTAAAAACATTCTATGATTTTATTATAATATGATCATTGCCATCATCTAATAACTCTTTTTTTTTAATTCATTTATGATTTTCAAGATGTACTTGCTATTGTCATTAATGGTGGTCATCCAATAAGAACTACAAATGGAAGAAAAATTCAAGAGTTTATCCTCATGGACAAGCTGTAAGTACAAATTTAATTATTTGGGTTTTATTTTGAGTTTCTTCTGTGATTTTGTTATATTGAATATCCATTTTGTTAGGGTGACTCCATACATTTTCTACGTGTCTTTTTAAAAATGATACATTATCTCACTTAAACTTTTAAAATGAAACTATTTTTTCATCATATGTATACAGGGAAAAACCAACAAAATTGACACTTTGGGAGGATTACGTTGATAATGATGGAAATAGACTTTTTGAACAACTTCATGAATATCCAATCATTCTTGCTAGGAGAATTGGAAGAGCATCCCCAGGTAAAATTGCAAATAAAATTATTTTCCCTTTTAAATATTATTACATCAACAAAATTAAAATAAATATTTAAATGTATGTAGGAACATCAAATAAATTCAATGGTTTGACGAATAGATTCAATACCACAATTGCAATCAATCCTCCATACCCACAAGTTGCCACATTGAGAGCATGGTATTATTCATTTCTTAATTTTATTATACTATTAAATTTATTATATTATAAGTATAATACAAATATAAATTGATCTTCATAATTTTTCTTGTTTATAGGATCAAAACAATTGAACCAAAGCTTATTGATTATAAGATGAAAAGTACAACAACAATGGGTTCGATTTTGTTGATTCCATTTGAAGAAAAGGTCATATCTATCGCTAATATCCAGATGCAACCTCCTGTAAGAACAACAATAAGTACAATATTTCGCTATATTTATATAATTTTTTTTTATCTATATCTATTTCTATTAAAAAATTAACATTATTGAATTTCAGGGACAAGTATTTTACATCGAAGCTGAATTGTCTCTTGTGAATAATGATCAACACTTTTGTGTTTTAGTATGCTCTAATTGCAAACAATTGTTCACAAGATGTAATGTTCGGAGGGAAATCTATTGCATAAATTGTGATCGATCCACACATGTTATACCCAGGTTTTGATGCTCTTCCATAAATTATTTCACTAATTAAGATCATATATATTATTAAATCATAATATTAATTTAATTTAATATCTTTTACTGAATTATCTCTATTCTATTTATTTTTTATCTTATATATAATAGATGTCAATTTGAAGTTGTTATTAAGGACAACAGTGGTGAGACAACAGCCACCGTTTCAGATGAAATCGCAGAGAAAATGTTAAACCTCACTTCGGAAGAAATTTATGAAATCAGAGTTGTCAAGGTATTCATTATTTTAAACTCTGGTCAATCTTTTTCCTACTTTGAAGGTAATCTAATTAAATTTAATATTTTCACGGATAATGATGGCACTGGTTCTTGAATGAACAAGTAGGCTCTTTGCTCCAAAAGAGCCTCCTCTAAAAGCCATCAAGATTGTTTTTTCCGGAATTAATTGATGAAAAGAATCTTGTTAACTTCCCTATAGTTATATCTTTGGCTTGGGTTTATTGGAATTTCTTATTGATATTACATTGTTTTAGTGATAATAATAATAATATAGTGTCCCCAAACATGTATCTTTAGAAGTCCATGCAATGTTGTAACTTTTGATGTTGAAATTCAATACAATTGTTCGCTTCTATCTATGTTATTCTGGTCTTGGCTTGGTTGTTCTATAAAAATTTAGATCTTTGATATGAAATGGAGGAAAAAAAAAGATTTCACATGAAATATGAAATGCAAGGGGTGTGTTTTTTTTTTTAAAAAAAAATGGTCATTTAAGAAGGTGACATCATGAGAAAAATAAGACGTAGGAAATTGGAAAAGTTTTTTTCTACTCTCTGAAGATTTATTTCTAAATCTTTTCTCCAATTCTTAGTCATATTATTAAAATTAACCAAATTTTCTATTTTTTTCAGAAAGAAACATTATCCTTACAACACATGCAAAATCAGTTGAAGGGTAAAATATTCAACATTCAAATGAAAAGACTATTCACAAAAAATGTACTCCTCTTATTGCTACTTGGTAATTTCTTTCAAGCTGCCTACTCTTTCAGAATTTCCACATTTATGTTGTAGATATTTGTGGTCACTACTAAGCCAAATAGCCATCAACCTCTTGCAATATCTTAAGTTCTATTTGCTGAAGTTTCAAATTATTATATCTTTGCTTTACTTATTTTGACATTTAACCATTTAGCTGTTGCTTTGTTACTATAACGCTTTGGTAATATGTTAGAATTCTAATTTATTCTGATATCCTCATTTGAAACGCCTATACTTCTTATATTTTTCCGAATATTCTCTAATAAATTCACTTACTGTTTCGCAAATTTACAAAATACAGGATCTTTTGAAAAAATTGTTCTTGTTGCTGGTATTGGATATCATTTTGCACTCTTTTGCTGCTGCCAATGGATATCAAGTTTGGCGTTGTTTTGATTTTACTATTGGATGGATTATTTTTTGGGTCTTTTGGACAGATTGAACATGTTATTATTCTACCATAATGGGCATTCAAGAATCGGTACATGAAATTTTAATGAATTTGAAAGAAATTTTGCTGTGATATTAGGTTAGTTTAACTAACTACTATCTTTGTTTTCTTACACTTATACCTTCTTTCAATACATATAAGGTAATATCAAAGTAATATGTTGTTACTTTAGTTTTCTATGAACTTTTATCTTTTCTTTTACTTGGTTATACTAAAATACCTTTATAATTTTTACATTATTTTGAACTTTGAGTTTCTAAACTCATTATGATACTGACAATTCATTTTTAATTTAAATTTAAATGTAATAGGTACTTCTGGTTAAGAATGTGTTTTGATGTTGTTATTGGATGGATTATTTTTTGGCTCTTTTATGCAGATTGAACATCTTATTTGTTGTGATGTTAGGTTAATATCAATGTAACATGTTACCTTAGTTTTCTATGAACTTTTATGTTTTATTTTCTAACTTATACTAAAATATCTATATAATTTTTACATTATTTTAACTTTGACTTTCTAAAATTATTATGATACTAACATTTCATTTTTAATTTAAATGTAACAGGTGCTTCTAATTAAAAATGGTGCAGGAAAAATTAATCACATCATTATAAATGCATTTATTACTGCATCTACTTTGGTCTACTTTGTAAATAATGTATTGATGTAATTAGTACTCCTTAAGTATCTTGTGTATATGAACCATAGGTTTGGCAGCTAAACTATGTTTGATGATTAAATCATTTATATTACGTTATTTTAAATTTCTACTAAGATTTTGCGTTGGGCCCGTGCTAGCACGGGCCATACTAATCTAGTATATATATATATATATATATATATATATATATATATATATATATATATATATATATATATATATTGAGACTGGTGATATTGAGGCATTGATAATATTGAGATATTAATGATATCGAGGCATTGATGATATTAATAATATAATAATATTGAAATCATTATGATATTGACACTGTGATATAATTCAGGTCATGCACATTGCATCTACTATTATTTGTGCATTGATACTTATGATGGCTATGACCGAGAGATAAGTAAGGTAACATGTGGATTGATGTCCAAGGTCTATATTAGTTGATGATTAGCCGAGGTTTATTCTGACGAGCCGAGGTAATATGCCAGCATATATTGAGTCTGAGGTAATTTCCAAACGAGTAAGCATTTGGCCGAGGTCATTGCCAGCAATTTTCACGGATACATGGTGCTCTCGTGGCCCCCATAGGTTTGGTCTAAGGTTATCAATGGATGTGTATCATAGGATAGACATGCATCATGATTATTTGACATTGCATCGCATTATTTACATCTCATGGCATCCATTTCATCTCATATCATTCCTGTCTTGATAGTATAAAATGTATTGCTTATGAGATTGTATACTTATTGTATCGTTTGACTTGAGTAACTGTTGGATATATTGAGATAGTATGCCATGTGATAGGTATATGTATAATATTGTGATTTGTATATTATATTGTGCTAGGACTTCCTGAGTGCAAGTGTGTAGTTCGACGGTATGTAGTTGGGAGTTCAGTAGTACTTGTGTTTTTCATTGCTTTACTTTAGGTTAGTTCCATTTGCTGAGTACCCTGTTGTTTGGTGCTCACCCCTTGCTACATTTTTGTAGGTTGTGAGCCTGGTCCTTCTTGCTAGCTTTTTGACTCACAGGATCGAGCTTCTAGATCACTTGTGAGGTAGCTGCTTATGCCTTCAACAGGCCTTCGAGGATTCCATTTTATGTTGTTATTCTATTTGAGAACTAGATATTGAGACTTGTATTTTATTGAGTATTCTACATTTAAAGGTTTGTACATGTGACACCAGTTCTGGGTTGGTAGTTTTCGATTTTCTATGTTTATCTACCTTATTAGATTATTTAATTATCTTCCGCTTTTATTATTATGTTAAGTTGTTTAAGTTTTGGGCTGACTCGCCTTGGTGGGTTAGGTGATTGCCATCACACCCATATTTCGGGTCGTGACAATTTGGTATCAGAGCCTTAGGTTCATAGGTATCACATGTGTACAAGTCTAGTCTAGTAGAATCTTAAGGATCGGTGCGGAGACGTCTGTTACTTATCTTTAAGAGGCTATGAAGACTGTTAGGAGAATCTCTCTTACTTTTTTCTAATCAATTCGTGCATAGGTTTTGTTTAAGTATGAGTGGTCGCGTGTCCTTTTGACAGATGGCGAGGACTAGAGCTACAACTGCCACAGGACGAGGGGAGGCGACCCCTAATGTTGCTATTGAGACCCCAACTAGGGGTAGGGGTCGTGCCAGAGGATGAGGTAGAGGCCGAGGTAGAGGAGCAGCACCGACGAGAGATTATGAGCGGGGTATCTCCCTCGAGCCAGCTATGGAGCCTAGACAAGAGTAGGTTCCTCATGATTATGCTGCAACACCACTACTCCAGGATACATGTTTGAGAGTTTTGGGTGTATTCGAGACTTTGTAGACAGGCGGGTAGCCCAGCTGATACATCTGGTACTTCACATACTTGGGTTGGGGTTCAGCCCCCAGATCAGCAACAAGCCCCCGTGGCCCAAGTTCATGTAGAGCAACCTCGAGCAGCACTGATCATGAATATTCTAGCTGCCTTCACTGATGAGGCGTAGTAGAGATATGAGAGATTCCGAAAGATGGACCCACCTCAGTTTCAGGGTGGGAAGACCGAGGATGCTCATGAGTTCTTGACTACTTGCAAAGAGCTACTTGATGCTGTGGGACTAGCAGAGATGCATGGTGTGAGATATGTTACCCTCTAGCTCTGTGGGCTAGCCAGGGAGCGGTGGAGAACTTATACAGGATCCCTTCCAGTTGGGTTTCCTCAGATGACGTGGGAGATGTTTTCTGATGCCTTCTATGATCAGTTTGTTCCTTAGAGTGTTCGTGAGGAGAGCCGTTTGAGGTACGAGAGTTTGAGGCAAGGAACTATGACAGTTTATGAGTATGAGATTCAATTTTGTTAGCCAGCTCAGCATGCTACAGCTATACTTTCGATAGGTAGAGAGAGTTCGCCTATTTGTGAAAGGGCTGGTTTATTCTATCAGACAGTCTGTGTTTTGGGTGTCTAGGGATGGAACATCTTTTTAGTTTTTTGTTAGTGCCACCGAGGAGGAAGAGTTGATGTAGAGAGAGGAGTTTAGGGACCTCAAAAGGGTTCGTACATCGAGACAATACTCGAGTGGCTCATTAGGAGGCAAAAGTATGACTAGAGGAGGGAATTTGTTTCAGCACCGTGGCGTTCATGAATCCTTGCCAGCTTCAATGGGGGACGAGGTCCTCATGATTCTTTTAGCTCAAGATAGAGTTCATCCAATTTTCCAGTAGAGGCCTAAGGGCCGGGGTGGCTACAGTATCCCTCCTGCTCCATAGCAACAACTGTCCACTCCTAGATCTTGCTTTGGTTGTGGGTCTCCAGACCATATGATTCGACTGTGCTCTATGCAGATTCATTTGGGCCTCATAGTTCTTACTCCGCAACACCAGTCAGGGATTCAACACTACCAGTTAGAGGTTTAGCACCACAAACTAAGGGTCAGGGTAGAGGTCATTCCGATAGAGGTGGGCGCACCTGAGGTAGAGGAGCAGGTAATATTTCAGCATATTCTGGTGGTAGAGGGGCAACTTCTTCTAATGGAGGTCGGGGTGGCCATTGTTATTCCTTTTTGGATAGACCCGAGGCTGAGGCCTCTGATGCTATGATCACAGGTGTTATTCCGATTAGCCATTGCCTTGCATCTGTGTTATTTGATCCTGACTTCACTTATTCATATGTGTCTGCTTATTTCTCCTTAAGGTTTAAGTTTCCTTGTGATTCTATCTCTGTGCCTGTTCATGTTTCGACCCCAGTAGGTGAGCCCTTAGTGGTGGATCGGGTGTACCGATCCTATCTTGTTACCTTGGCTGGCCATGAGACTTAGGGTTGATATGATTATACTGGATATGGTAGATTTTGATGTTATTTTGGGTATGGATTGGCTATCTCCTTATCGTGCTATTGTTGATTGTTATATCAAGACTGTTAACTTAGTCATGCCAGGTAGACTGAGGATAGAGTGGACGGGTTCGTAGGGTTCCTATTCTAGTAAAGTGATATCTTATATTTGGGCCCAAAAGTTGATTGATCGAGGGTGTTTGTCTTACTTGGCTTTTATTCGTGATACTGATGTTGAGTCACCTTCTATGGAGTTTATGCGGTGGTTTGTGAGTTTCCAAAGGAGTCCCTCTTGATCGGGACATTGATTTTGCTAATGACCTTGAGACGGGCACTAAGCCTATTTCTATTGCTCCCTATCAGATGGCTCCAGCTGAGTTGAAAGAACAAAAAAAGAGCTCCAAGATCTGTTGAATAAAAGCTTTATTCGCCCTAGTGTTTTATCTTGGGGTGCCCCAGTCTTGTTTGTAAAGAAGAACGATGAATCCATGAGTATTGTATTGATTATAGACAATTGAACAAGGTGACTGTCAAGAATAAGTATCCAATTCCTTGCATAGATGATTTATTTGATCAACTTCAAGGAGATGCACTATTTTCTAAGAATGACTTGAGGTCTAAGTATCATCAGCTGCAGATTCGGTCATCAGATATTCCTAAGAGAGCCATTCGGACCAGGTATGACCACTATGAGTTTCTTGTTATGTCTTTCAGTTTAACTAACGCCCCTGCAACATTTATGGAGTTGATGAACGGGGTGTTCCATCCGTATCTAAATTCATTTGTTATAGTGTTCATTGATGACATCTTAGTCTACTCCAAGACCGAGGAGCATCACGTGAGACATTTGAGGATTATGCTCTAGAGTCTTAGGGTAGAGAAACTTTATGCTAAATTCTTCAAGTGTGAGTTTTTGTTGAGTTTAGTGGCATTGGTTGGGCATGTGGTGTCCAAGAAGGGTATTTGAGTTGACCCAATGAAGATTGAGGTTGTTAAGGGTTATACTAGGTCTACCTCAATTATAAAGATTCGTAGTTTTGTGGGCTTGGCTGGTTATTATTGTCGTTTTGTGCAGGGTTTTCTCTACTATTGCAACTCCTATTTTGACATTGCCGGAGGAGGGTGTTGATTTCATTATTTATTGTGATACTTCCGGAGTGGAATTAGGTGGTGTGTTGATGCAAATATGGAAAGTTATTGCTTATGCTTCTAGATAGTTGAAGGCCCATGAGAAGAACTATACCACTCATGATTTGGAGTTGGCTGCAGTTGTGTTTGTGTTAAAGTTGTTGCATCACTATCTATATGGATTTCATTGTGAGATCTTTACTGACCATCACAGCCTACAATATATCTTTAGTCAGCAGGATCTAAATCTAAGGTAGAGAAGGTGGATTGAGCTTCTAAAAGACTATGATTTGACTATTCTCTATCATCCCGGGAAGGCCAATGTGGTGGTTGATGCATTGAGTAGGAAGACTTGCAGAGTGAGGAGTCTAGCAGCTATTCGGGTTGAGGAGCGACCATTGGCTATGGATGTTCGAAGATTGGCCAAGGGTTAGTGGGGTTACAGATTTCAGATCAGGGTGGAGTGCTTGCTTTTATTAAGGCTCGCTCATTTGATGGATCAGATTTGCGAAAGGCAAGTTGAGGACGAGAAGTTGTGTATTATTCGGGATAAAGTAATTAGAGGTGACGCTAGAGAAGCAATGCTTGATTCTAATAGTTTTTTGAGAATTCGGAGTCGTATCTGTGTGTCTTAGGTAGGTGATTTGATCAGATTGATACTTGAGGAGGCGCATTGTGCTAGATATTCTATCCATTCAAGGGCAAGGAAGATGTATCATGATCTTAGTCAGCATTATTGGTAGACCAGTATGAAGAGATATATATCAAAGTTTGTACCCATGTGCTTGACTTGCCAACAAGTCAAATATGAGCACCAATGGCCTGGAGGTTTGATGTAGAAGATGCCCATTCTCGAGTGAAAATGGGAACGTATTACCATGGACTTTGTATTTGGGTTGCCTCCAACTGTTGGGGGTTTTGATTCCATTTGGGTACTAGTGGATCGATTGACCAAGTCCACCCACTTCATTCCGGTCAAAGTGAAGTATACAGCTGAGAGACTAGCCTAGCTTTATATTAGTCAGATTATGAGGCTTTACAGAGTCCCCGTGTCCATTGTATCGGATTGTGGGTCGTTGTTTACTTCACACTATTGGAGGTCCCTACAACAAGGTTTGGGTACCCATTTGGATATGAGTACAACCTTTCACCCCCAGACAGATGGCGAGTTCGAGAGGACTATTTAGGTGTTAGAGGATATGCTACGGGTATATGTCATTGATTTTGGTGCCAGATGGAATCAACACTTAGCCTTGGCGGAGTTCGCGTACAACAACAGTTATCGTTCCGGCATTTAGATAGCTCCCTTTGAGGCCTTGTATGACCAGAGATGTAGATCACCTATCGGATGGTTTCACTTAGTAGCGGTGGTGAGCATGGGTGTTGATATGTTGAGAGATGATCTAGAATGGGTGTAGTTGATTTAGAGTAGGTTGGTGACAACCCAGAGTCGTTAAGAGCTATGTTGATAGGTGGGTTCGACCTTTAGCGTTCATGGTTGGTGACATGGTTTGGTTGAATGTCTCACCCTTGACGGGTGTTATGAGATTCGAAAAGAAGGGCAAGCTAAGCCGAGGTTTATTGGTCTTTTTGAGATTCTTGATAAAGTGGGAGAGGTGGCTTGTAGACTTGCTTTTCCACCCAACCTGTCTTCAGTCCATTCTCTATTTCATGTCTCGCTATTACAGTGTTACATTCCGAATGAGTCTTATATGATTCTTATGGATTCAGTTGAGTTAAGCCCATATTTGACTTATGAGGAGCAACCAACGACCATTTTGGACAGGCAGGTGACGAAGTTAAAGACTAAAGAGATCGCTTCAGTAAAGGTCCACTGGAGCCATAGGTCTGAGAGTGAGGCTACATAAGGGATAGAGTCAGATATGTGTGCCCGATACCCTCAACTTTTTGAGCCTTCAGGTATGTTCCTTATCTTATGTTGAAGGATGAACATTGTTTTTAGTAGTGGATGATGTAATGACCTCGAAGGTCATTTTTGGCATTCTTCGACATAATTACCATTTTTCTTTTTTCAAAAGTTGTCTTTGGTCATTTTTTATTAAGTTTAAAAGTCAAATTTCTGAGAACATCGTAAAAAGTTGGATTTTTGCTAAAGAAAGAGTTTTTGAAGGCTTAAAGTTGGAAATTTACAATTTTGTGGTCATTTTGAGTTTCAAGTGTCGAAATTCAATTTTGTCGATTTCATCAGCTCCGAAAAGCCGAATTTGGTCTAAGGGAACTTGTAGAACTGGAATTAGAGTTAAAACGAAGATTTTGGATCTGAAGTTACATTTTTAGTTCATTTTGGATCATAGTTTGACTTTGGTCAACATTCAAAGTTCGAAAGCTCGAATTGAAATTCCGTCAGTCCCAATGATTCCGAGTGGTGAAAATAACGCTAGAAATGGACTCATTGTAATATTTAGAGCTTTCATGATTATTTTGAGTATTTGAGTCCTAAACTAGTTTAAATGATCTTTCTCAGTTTTTAGGCCAAAGAGGTCTCGAATTCGAATTCTAATTGTTCCACCGAGTCTGCAACGTCGTTTCTGGTAGAGTTACATGTTTGGTTTGTGTTTAAAGGGTTTCGAGCGAATTTCGAGGGTCCATTTCATGATTTTACTAAGTTGTGTATAGGTAGGGTGAACAGTGTCTGAACCATGTCCCATTTGTTCTCCATGTTCGCGGGTTTCGAACTACGTTCATGGAGGTTTGGGTACTTTACCCTCCACATTTGTGGACTCCATTTCCGCGTTCGCGGAGTGCATTAAAGTGGGACTTCGCGTTTGTGCCCTCCTCTCCGCGTCCGCGAAGGGTTAATCCTCCTGGCTTCTGCTTTTACGGACAAGGCTCCATGTTCGTAGAGCACAAATACCTGAATAGTGATGACTTTTAAATGATGGGTTTTAACACTTTTCACCATTTTCAATATCCCAAGCTTTGTTTTCGAAAGATTCTTCAAGGTTTTTCGAGGCAAATCGATTGTGTAACTATTTTCTAACTTATTTCATTGATTTTCATTGATTAAATTGTGTTTTTAACATGTAAATTTTGGGATTTTAATTGGAGAATTTTGGGATTTTTCAGACTTTAATATGAAAATGATGATTTCTACCTCATTTTAACTCAATTTTTGAAATGATTTTCACCGTCGAACTCTTATTACTTGAAAAACGTTTTCATGTATTAATTTTCAAATTTTGGCTACTTTTTTCAGCATGAGATTTTTTATCAGTTCACACTTTTCATCTGAATTGATTGATTTTAGTGTCATTAGATTCATTATGTGATAGTGATGCTATGTTTGAATAGATTTTGGTGATTTGGAGTATTGTAGATAGGGGAAAGCTGTGGATTTGACTTGATTCGAGACTTTATCTAAGGCAAGTGGACTTTTAACCTTTTGTTAAGTATGAAAGAACTTTGTATGCTCCTATGTTTATGGAATTGAGTAATTTGGGGTAGAATTGTATCATCGTAGGCTTTGATCATGAGATTTCGAATTGAGTAACTGGCCTCTAACCTATAGTCGGATTTCCAGCTATACACCTATACTTCATGGGAGACCTATTAGCCCCTTTGAACTATTTTAATATGAAATAAATTACTCCTAAGTGCTGAGTTGGCATAGAGAGTGTATTTCACTCTCTTTGAGAGAGTAAATTTTCTATTTTTCTTTTATTTCGTTTTCTTCTTTTTTTTTTTCTCTTTCTTTCTTATTTTATATTTTTATTCAAATATATTCCCCACCATTATCATCGTTAAAGCTTCATCAATGGAGGTCTAGCAAAAAAGTTTTAGTAATTAGTGTAATTTATGAACAAATAATTCTTCAATAAACTTATTTAGAACACATCTAATAAATTAAACCTAATTTTTAAAACCAATATACTCATTAATCAAAACTTTACTTTAAATAATCTCTCTTCTCTTCTTATTTTTTCTTTTTTTCTTCTCTTAAATTAGATCTGAACAATCCCCCCCCCCCCCCCCCCCCCAAAAAAAAATCCATCCGCACACTCTATCTTCTTCTCTACAATTTTTCTGTACTTTTCTTCACATTCATCTACAAAATTTCTTGATCAATTTTAACCATCAAACTACTTATTTATCACTTTTCAATTTAAATTCTAAAAAAAAATCATTTCCATAAGAATTTTAATTTTTCAACATTATAGCATACTCCTCTCAATTGTGAACTCCAACAAAAAATGGGAAGTGATTTCATCCTTTCTTAATCATAAATTGGTATTGTAACAACCCATCTTGAGATGAGATGTCCACATCGGCAAATTATAGGAGAGATACTGGGTATATAAGTAAAGAACTGGTCTATATACTATGAGGCACCTTTTAGGGTGAGCCCAAAGGGACAAATCCGTGATGGGCTAGGCCCAAGAGCGGACAATATTTCACAGTGTTGGGCCAGGTCGTTACAGGTGGTATCCGAGCCACTCTTGTGTCAGCCTTGTCGATGTAGAGCTAGAGTTCAACTGAGATTAGGCAAATCCTGATGAGGCAGGGCAAACCTCAGTGCTGAGTCTAGGCGAATCTCATGCGGTGGGGCAAACCTCAGCAAGGACGCTGAGTCCATAGAGGGAGTGTATGTAACAACCCATCTTGAGATAAGATATTCCATATCGGTAAAATACAGGAGATATACTGAGTATATAAGTAAAGGACGGGTTTATATACTGTGAGGCGCCTTTTAGGGTCAGCCCAAAGGGATAAATCTGTGATGGGCTAGACCCAAGAGCAAATAATACTTCACAGTGTTGGGCCAGGTCGTTACGATCCCCAAGGGTCCTCTCTCTTTCCTCGAACTATGTGCCAACAAAGGAATGAAAGACATTACCGAAATGATCGGGTTGTAAGGAATGGTTATTTGTTTTGTTTTGATATGATATTATTTTGGAAAATCCTTCCGAAATGGTGAGTTTCATAAGGAGGGTGATCATCCACCCAAATGGGGGTCCTGTAAGGTGTGATGTAGATTACCTTTGGCAAGTAATCTTCTCCCTACCAATGAGAGGTCTCTATCAGTCTAACTCGTGTAATAGCTCGCATGAGTTTGATTTGTCAATTATAGTCCATCACCACTATACATGTGAGCATCATCGCATTTCATGCATCATGAATTTCATGGAATATTGTGTACTATTCTCCTTTGGATATATGACTCCTTCTATATTATGTGCTCTTGCCATCTAACATTGAAATGCAGGTTTGATAAGTCATGTGCATGGCATGCCCGCATACTTAGTACGTTCAAACATTCTAACGTATACTTTATGCCTATATGATTTTACCATATAGGGACCGAGTGCCTCGACCATCCACCTTTTGACGAATAGCTCGAATCCGGAAAGTTAACTTTGTGGTGAGTCCTATCTTCCAAGGACAAAGCACCTTCCTTCTATCCATGTTACTTATGTTTATTTGAGTAATTAAGGGTGAGCCCGGGATATGTCTTGGCTCCTGTCCCATCTTGACTACAGGCATTGTTGGACACCTTGTAGACTCTTGTGGACTTACATATATGTGGTGTTGTGTTCGAAGTTCATGATTTTGTCTATCTATTGACTATGACTATCTTGGTTCTCTTGATTTTGACTATCTATTGACTATGACTATCTTGGTTGACTATGGAGATTACGTATGTTTATGCATTCGACGTGAAAGTCCCCTTTCCCTTATGATACCCCCATAGCGCGAGTCCTACTTTCTCGCTGTAGAACTATATTTTTATTTCTTGAATGCGTTTTTGAACCGATGATGTGATTTTGATTGCTTCGAGGCTTGTTTGGGGACTCTTGGGTTCCCATTCGCCATGTCACTACTAGGCCTAAAGCCCGGGTCATGACAAAAGATTGTATCAAAGCCCTCGGTTTGTAATGATCTTCGGAGTCCAACATGCCTCGTCCAGTAGGGTCTTGTTCATGGGTGTGAAGTGCACCATGCCTATGAGTGGGAGGCTACGCAGATGTTCTAGGAACTGTCTCACTTCTTCATGTCATGTGTCATGCCAATAGTTGTATAATTGGTTTTCTCTGATTGTGATGGTATCATTGCTCCGTTTTAGACTATGCCTCGAGGAAGACCCCATCTACTAAGGCCAGCTCCGGCTAATGAGGACCAGGTACCTCAAGGGCCTATGGATGAACCCATCTCCAATGGTGATTTTTGTACAACCTTTGCTATGATTGTTCAGGTGGTGACAACTTAAGCAAGGCAGGTTGATCTTCCATAAGCTCCTACTCTGGCTTCTAGAGTAAGGGATTTCACCCGGATGAATCCTCCTGAGTTTTATGGGTCTAAGGCTAATGAAGATGCTCAGGAGTTCATTGATGAGCTCACCAAAGTACTAACAGTCATGGGTGTCACTTCTGAGGAGAGGGCTGAATTAGCTGCTTATCAACTAAAAGATATAGCTCAGGTGTGGTACACGTTGTGGTCTACGGAGAAGGTATGTGTTGATGCTGTTAATTAGGAGGAGTTTAGGTTTGCCTTTCTGGATCGTTTCTTCCCACTTAAACTTAGGGAGGCCAAGATGACTGAATTTATTAACCTCAAGCAAGGAGGTATGAGTGTGAGAGAGTATGCTCTCAAGTTCACCAAGCTTTCCAAGTATGCTCCAACACTCATAGCTAACCCTCGTGCAAGGATGCACAAGTTCATTTCGGGCATCTTTGATTTGTTAGTGAAAGAATGTCGTTCAACTATGCTTATATGGGATATGGATATCTCAAGACTCATGGTATATACTGAACAAATTGAAGGGGAGAAACTTAAGGAAAAGAGGATGCATGATTCTAAGCGAGCCCATTTTGATGGTGGGTTCTCCAATTCTCGAGATGGTAGTAGTTTTGGTATTTTCCAACAAGGCCAAGGCCAAGGTTCGGGTGCTAGGGTGCCTCCTCCAAGGGCACAGGTTGGTGGTGGACAGAGACACCCTCAATGTGAAAAGTGTGGAAAGAATCACACTGGTGCTTGTAGGAAGGATGTGGGTTTGTGTTACGGGTATGGTGACAAGAACCATAAGGTTGCCGATTGTACTAGGAACACTAAAAAAAGTCAAGGTTAGGCGGCTCAAGGTGGCCAGGGTAAACAAAGAGCTCCCCAAGGTATTTCCCCAAGAAACAATAGGTTTTATGCATTTCGTGCCCGTCAAGAGGTTGAGGAAGCTCCAGATATCGTGACGGTATGTTAAAAGTTCTTGATTTTGATGCTTATGTTTTGCTTGACCCAGGTGCAAATCTGTCTTTTGTGACTCCTCTGTTGGCTGTTAAGTTTAGTTTGAGTCCCAAAATTTTGAAGGATCCTTTCTCAGTGTATACCCTCGTGGGGGAATTTGTTGTTGCACATAGGGTTTATCGTGGGTTTCCTATTTCTATGTTGCACAAAGTCTTCCCATGCGATCTTGAAGAACTGGAAATGTTTGACTTTGACGTGATTCTTAGGATGGATTGGTTGCATGCATCATATGCGTCTATAGATTGTAGAACCCGAAAGGTCAAGTTCCAACCTCTTGGTGAGCCCATTCTTGAATGGAAGGGTAGTGACTCCGCTATTAAGGGTCAGTTTATTCCCTACCTCAAGGCCCGGAAGATGATCTCCAAGGGGTGCATTTATCATATTGAGAGGGTCAAGGATATGAAGTCCGAATCACCTATTCTTGAGTCAGTTCTGGTGGTTAAAGAGTTCCCGAATGTGTTCCCCGAAGACTTGCCTGGTATTCCTCCCGTAAAGGAAGTGGACTTTGGCATCGATCTTTTCCCGAATACTCAACCTATCTTTATTCCTCCCTATTGTATGGCACCGGCTGAGTTGAAAAAGTTGAAGGACCAGTTGAAGGACTTGTTGGAGAAGGGCTTCATCAGGCCAAGTATATCCCCGTGGGTGTACCAGTATTGTTTGTAAGGAAGAAAGATGGATCTCTTCGGATGTGTATCGATTGTAGGCAATTGAATAAGGTGAAATGATTTGTTTGACCAACTTCAAAGGGCTACCCATTTCTCAAAGATTGGCCTCTATTATGGGTATTATTAGTTGAAGGTTCGAGATTGTAATATTCCCAAGACGGCCTTTCGAACAAGATATAGGCACTTCGAGTTTGTGGTGATGTTATTTGGCTTATCTAATACTCTGGCCGTGTTCATGGAACTCATGAGTTGGGTGTTAAGCCATTCCTCGACAATTTTATATAGAGCATTTGAGGTTGGTTCTACAAACTTTGAGGGAGAAGAAGTTGTATTCCAAATTTAGCAAATATGAGTTTTGGTTGGGTGAAGTATCTTTTCTTGGTCTTGTGGTATCCGTTGATGGTATTAAGGTTGATCTATAGAAGACCGAGGCACTAAAGAATTGGCCTAGACCATTGACTCCTTCAGAAATTCGAAGCTTTCTGGGATTGGCCGGCTATTATAGGAGGTTCTTGAATGGTTCTTATCTATTGTGTCTCTGTTGACTAAATTGAACCAAAAGAAGGTTAAGTTCGTGTGGTCAGATGAATGCAAGAAGAGTTTTCAAACCTTGAAGGATCGGCTTACATCAGCTCCTGTCTTGACGTTACCAAATGGCTTAGAAGGGTTTGTGGTATATTGTGATGCCTCACGGATCGAGCTAGGTTGTGTACTTATGCAGCATGGTAAGGTAATAGCTTATGCATCAAGACAATTGAAGGTGTATGAATGTAACTACCCGATTTATGACCTTGAATTAGTGGCGGTGGTATTCGCCTTAAAGATTTGGAGACACTACTTGTATGGGGTTCATGTTGATGTATTCATCGATCACAAGACTTTGCAATATGTATTCACCCAAAGGGATCTCAACTTGAGGCAAAGGAGGTGGTTGGAACTCCTAAAGGACTACGACATGAGTGTTCAATATCATCCTGGCAAGGCCAATATGGTAGCCGATGCTCTTAGTAGACTATCTACGGTAGTATGGCTCATGTTGGAGAGAAGAAGAGGGAATTAGCAAAGGATGTTCATTGGTTGGCTAGGTTCGGTGTTAGGTTGGCTCGCTCTAATGAGGGTGGTATTCATGTTCTTAATGGGGCTGAATCTTCCGTGGTGGATGATGTGAAAGCTAAGCAAGATTTGGATCCATCGTTAGCAGAATTGAAGAAGTTGGTTGCCAAGAAGGAGATTGAAGTTTTCTCCCAAGGGGGAGATGGTGTACTTCGGTATCAGGACTGATTGTGTGTTCTGGATGTGGATGGCCTTCGAGAGGTGATCATGAGCGAAGCTCATAACTCTTATTAATTTATCCATCTGGGATCCACTAAGATGTTCAAGATTTGAAAGAGGTTTATTGGTGGCATGGAATGAAGAAGGATATAGCCAAGTTCATATCTGAGTGCAATTGGAGCACCAAAGGCCCGGTGGCCTAGCTCAGAATATCGAAATCCCCACTTGGAAGTGAGAGGATGTGAACATGGACTTTGTGGTTAGGTTGCCTCGAACCTAAAGGAAATTTGACTCCATTTGGGTTATCGTTGATCGGATGACAAAGTCGGCTCACTTTTTATCGATTAAAACCATTTTTGGTGTCGAGGATTATGCAAGGTTGTACATCCAAGAATTGGTGAGGTTGCATTGTGTGCCTAGGTCCATCATCTCGGATCGTGGTGCCCAATTCACTTCTCACTTTTGGAGGTTATTTCAGAGGGGGCTTGGTACTTAAATTAAGTTGAGCATCGGTTTCCATCCTCAAACAAATGGGCAAGCTGAGAGGATAATTCAAACCTTGGAGGACATGTTGAGGGCGTGTGTGTTGAAGTTCAAAGGAAATTATTGAGTTTGCCTATAATAATAGTTTTCATGCTAGCATTGGTATGACACCATTTGTGGCATTGTACGGAAGGAGGTGTAGATCACCGATGGGGTGGTTCGAGTTGGGGAAAATGGCATTGATCAGTCCGGATTTGGTGTTGGAGGCCATGGAGAAGGTGAAGTTGATTAGGGAGAGATTGAAGGCTGCCTAAAGTCGCCAAAATTCCTATTCGGAAGTTAGAAGGAGAAATCTTGAATTTCATGTAGGTGATTGGGTGTATATGAAGGTTTCGCCTATGAAGGGTGTGATGCGGTTTGGCAAGAACGTCAAGCTAAGCCCCCGTTATGTCGGCCCTTATGAGTTTGTCGAGCGGATTGGGAGCGTGGCTTATAGGTTGGAGTTGCCTTTGGACTTGAGTTCCATTCATCCGGTCTTCCATGTGTCTATGTTATGGAAGTTAGTTGGTGATCCTAGTGCTATTGTGCCTTTGGAAGGTGTTGAGGTTAAGGAAAACTTATCTTATGAGGAAGTTCTAGTGGAGATTTTGGATAGGCAGGTGAAGCGGCTCCGAAACAAGGATGTAGCTTCGGTGAAGGTGCTTTGGAGAAATCAATACGTGGAGAGTGCCACATGAGAGGCGGAGTTGGACATGATGAAACGATATCCCCACCTTTTCCAATCTACTCAAGCCTAAGGTATTAGGTTTTTCCTCTTTTAAGTGGTCCTAACTCTTCCATTCTTGAGTCTCATGACATGACATTCATATATGTGTATTGAAAGGATTTTTATGATATTTTGAATGATTTTGGTATGCTTTGGCATGAGTTAATGACTTTGTAATTTTCAAGGGATGAGTTGTGTATTGCATCATATGTTTGGGTGTTCCATGTTCTAAGTCAGGCTTTTCAAGTCTTGTTCTTGCACATTCGGGGATGAATGTTCCCAAGAGGGAGATGATGTCGCATCGTGAGAAAAATTGACCAAGTGTCGCTTCATGGGAGGCCCACACGGCTCGTGTAAGGCCACACGAATCGTGTGGCCTCCAATGATGGATGACTTGGCCAAGATTTCGATTACAAGGACTGGGCAGGGAGTTTTCGAGCTAAGTAAGGGCACACTGCCACCCACACAGTCCGTGTGGCGTGTCACGACCAATGTGACCCCCTCGTGTGACTCTCGACGTGAAATCTTTCTAAGTACGAAATCCCCGTCTCGTAACTTTTTCGTGCAAGATTTTTCTAAGTAATGTTTGACGACCCTCGACATAACCCGTGTAGTGTCTCACGGGCCGTGTGGTCGTCCTTGTGAAGTCCCTTTGCTTTAAAATATTCTAAGTGTTGAACGTCGCGAAATTTGTCTATGTGTCATCTCACAGACACTGTTTACGGCCCGTGAAGTGCCTCACAGACCATGTCAGTGCCCATGAGGCCTTGACGACCCAATTTCTATCTGTTTCATTAATGACTTTTACGTTATTACGACTCACTTTAAATGTGTTTTACGACCCTTTTGCCTATTCTAAGCCTCTAAATCAGCTGAGACTGCTTCATTCTTACTCATTCTCATTAGAAACACTCTTACCCTAAAAGAATCAATTCCTAAAAGTCCTTACTAAGCTCTCCTTTCAAGACTCAAGCTAGGGATTCAAATTGGGATTCATCTTCAAGCTAATTTCCTCTCAAGTTCATCTTCCAATACTAAGATATGTGAGATTGATTCTTGGTCCCTTTCAACTAAGAAGACCCAAACCCTTTTCAATTGATTTTCATGAAATTAAGTTTACTTTAAATGTGGGTTTTCATTATTTGATTTTATTAAATTCAATTGATGTATGAGTTGTACTTTATTTATGATTTCAAGTTATTTTAAGTCGTATCATGATGATTTACATTGAGGTTATGAGGTTATGAAGATGCATATCCCCTTTAAAGCTTGATTTATGCATGAGTGATTTATATTATGATTTAAATGTGAATTTAATCATGGATTTACTTCAATTTCATATTATAATATTGATTTAAGCTTGAATCTATATTACCCATGATATTCTCATATCACTCATGGCGTGTGCATTCATGGACATTAGGTTTTATGAAAATTGTGAAGTGGGTTAAGCCCAATTATGTTTTATGAAATGATTTTGATAAGATTATGGATTATGACAAGAATGTAATCACATACATGGCAATGATTATGACTCTTTGAGCATTTTGGGTGCTTGCACCATTCCGTATATGTGGATGAGCTATTCCTTGCATGAGTATCCTGTTTTTGATTTATGTCTTGGTTTTGAGCCTAAATGTGCATTGAGCGGTTGTGAGATGAACATTGTATCCCTTGAAAGCACGTATATGTATAATCATTCATATGAGATGTTTTGACTTAGCACTGTAGATTGGGCCCACCAGGGCTATCCCCAAGGGTCCTCTACCTTTCCTCGAACTATGTGCCAACATAGGAATGAAAGCCATTATCGAAATGACCGGGTCGTAAGGAATGGTTATTCGTTTTGTTTTGATATGATATGATTTTGGAAAATCCTTCCGAAATGGTGAATTCTGCAAGGAAGGTGACCATCTATAGAAATGGGGGTCCCGTAAGGTGTGATGTAGATTACCTTTGGCAAGTAATCTTCTCCCCACCGATGGGAGGTCTCAATCGGTCTAACTAGTGTGATAGCTCGCATGAGTTTGATTTGTCGGTTATAGTCCATCCCCACTATATATATGAGCATCATCGCATTTCATGCATCATGAATTTTATGGCATATTGTATACTATTCTCCTTTGGATATATGACTGTTGACACCCGATTTTGACCGACCCTTAACGTATTTTACGTTTTATTTATTTTTTAAATTAGTATTGAAAAAAAATGATTGTCGTCCTATATTTGTCACTATCTAAAAAAATAAATAATAAACAACAAATAGTCGTTATTAGACATGTGTCTTTTCGAATCGCGTCATCCAAAATATTATTTTAATATATTTTTTTGGCGAATTACGTGTTTTACCCATATTGTGTTCAAGTCGTGACCTTTTAAATAAAGTCCATGTCAATTTTGGCCAAATCTTTGAAATCCTATTTCAATTTTGACCAACTTACTTGAATTTATTTCGATTCTAGCCACTCATTTGTAAAATTTTACACTTTTATCCAATTTGAGCCAATTAGCGCCTCAATTTTAAAGTTTTACAATTTTTGACTAGTATTTAAATGCAATTTACTAATTTGAGGCTCGATTTTTAAATTCCTACCACTTTTGACTAGTATTTAAATTCGATTAGCTAACTTGTGGCTCAATTTTTAAATTCTTGCACTTTTTGACTAATATTTAAATTTAATTTACCAATTTGTGGCCTAATTTTAAATTCATACGATTTTTGGACTAGTATTTAAATCCAAATTACCCAACTTGTGGCCTAATTTTCAAATTCCCTTGATTTTGACTAGCATTTAAATCAAAAGTATCAATTCAAGGCTAATTCCTTAATTATGGCTACTTTCTAAATCCGGGTCGCCCGAATCCGACCCGGATTCAAACCGAACCGACCCATCTCCCCTCCATTTAAATATCCCCTCAAAACCCTAAACTTCCTTTTTGGCCCTCATCAGCACCACCAAGGGGCAGCCCCATGGCTGCCGCCCCTTTTTCCACCCCCAGAGCTGCCGGCAACTCCCTCTCCCCCGCCGGCAGCAGCTCCCTGTCTCTCCGTCTCTTCTCTTTTCTCTTCCCATCTCCTCCATCGCGTCTCCACCACCAAACCCCACTGCAACCGCCGCCGCGACCACCAGCAGCGGCGCGCCGCTCTTCTCTTCCTCCTCTCACCTCCACGCGACGCCGGCAGCCCCTCTTTTCTCCTCTCTCTCCGTCTCTCAACCACCACCCAGTGCCACCATAGCAGCAACAGGCGGCGCCGACATCCCTCCCTCTCTTCTCCTTTCTCGCTGCACCCATGGCAGCGATGCGACCACCAAATCGCAACACCGCAGCCACCAAAACCTCTATGCAACCACCATACGACTCTCTTTCTCCCAACCACGGCTCCACCAGATTACAACAACGAGGGCGTTTCCGTTTTCGTAAAGACGGGTCTGTTCAAGATCCGTCTAGGTACGCTTTGGCTTAACTATTCGAATATAATCTTGATTGAAGTATAGTATAACCACTGTTTTTTATTTATTTATTTTCAGATTTTATTCTATTTCTTTTAATCTCCTCTTTTGGCCAAAATTGTGATTTGGGTGATTTGGTTAATTGACATACTGTGAAGACCTATTATTGTGGTGATTTTTGGGACTGATAATTATTTTTAGCCGAAATTTGTTTGAAATGGGTCTGTGAAAGTTAAGATATTAAGCCTCAGATTCAACCTTTATTCTTGAGCTATATCCCTCTGCTAAATTAACTTTGTGTTGATCCGTTTGAATTATTTTTGGTAAGTTTGGATACAATTCTGGTTTTTAATTTGCTTATTTAAGGAAAATTGAATATTCTGCCATCTTAATTGATTTGTCAATATTTCTTTATTTTTGGTAAACCTTAGATTGATTTTCCTACCTTTTATTTGACTAATTGCCTCTCCTATATAAACAGCTTCTTCTGTCATTCAAAGGGGGGATTTTGACAGAGAACACATTTTCTTTTCTCTATAGATAGATAAAAAAGGGAAGAGTTGAAACTTTTAAGATTCTCGTAACAAAGATTTTTCTCCTTCTCTCAATTGAGTTGCTGTTCTTCTTTTCCGCATCCACTCGTTCATTCAGTTACTCTTGGGATTTTCAGATTAGTAAGCATAAATTTATCTTTATTTGTCGCACTTGTTACGTTGTTTTT
Organism: Solanum rostratum; assembly: GCA_029948455.1. Lineage (NCBI taxonomy): Eukaryota > Viridiplantae > Streptophyta > Magnoliopsida > Solanales > Solanaceae > Solanum > Solanum rostratum. The sequence goes on from CM057055.1 coordinate 54,869,140, forward strand.
CCTTGTGCAGAAAAGGTCGGGGAAGAGTCATCTGGACAGGAGGGGGAGAGGCCGTGAAGCTTTTCTTCATTTAGTTATTTATTTATTTTTCTCTACCATTATTTTATTACGTGCTCGCAAAACCTGTAATAAATGTAATGGGATCGGGGATATAGTGAAAAGGGAGGGGGATTATCTTTTTTTTTTCTTCACGATATTCACGTAGGCAAACCAATCTAGGATTTGAAAAAAAAAACAAAAAAAAAAACTACGCGAACAACGTGCTTGATAACTTTTTCCTATTTGTCAAAATAAAATAAAATAAATTAAATAAATTTATAAGTGCGGCACTTAGATTCTCGTTTCTTTCTCGTAGACAGTCCTGCACATAATATTTGTTTGTGTTCTATTTGGAATCATGCTAGGATTTAATTGCTAAGTTTCAATCCATGTTTAGGTCTTGCATATTTAGAATTTTATTTTTTTTAGAAATTCATGTCTAGTTTTCGTATTTTATTTAACCATCATTGAAAATCCATATTTAGGATTTCATGTTTAGATTTTATCTATTATAATTAGAAATCCATGTTTAGGTTTCTTATATTTAGAATTTTATTTTTTACTATCATACTTAGAAATTCATGTCTAGTTTTCATATTTTATTTAATTATCATTAGCAATCCATGTTTAGGTTTTCATATTTTATTTAACCATCATTAGAAATCCATGTTTAGGTTTAGCATATTTAAAATTTTATTATTACTATCATACTTGGAAATTCATGTCTAGTTTTCATATTTTATTTAATTATCATTAGAAATCCATGTTTAGGTTTTCATATTTAGAATTTAACAATCATCATTAGAAATCCATGTTTAGGTTTTCATATTTTATTTAACCATCATTAGAAATCCAGGTTTAGTTTGTTCACATCTAGAATTTAACTACCATCATTAGAAATCCATGTTTAGGTTTCGCATATTTAGAATTTTATTTTTTACTATCATACTGAGAAATTCATGTCTAGTTTTCATATTTTATTTAACCATAATTAGAAATCTATGTTTAGGTTTTAAAACTTAACTGTCATAATTTGATCTGTCATATTTTGAAATCATGCCTAGGATTGATTCTGTCTCATTCATCTTGTTTTGGGGATTTCTACATTGGCAAATCACTTCCTCTAATTGGTTTCACACTTATCATACATTTAATAGGTCGGAATTCTTTCATTTTAGGTAGTTTGAGGCCTACATGATACCTTGTATGATATTTGCTTGTATTATTTGTTTGTATTGCCACGCGAGGTCTAATTAGGAACCCTAAGTTTTGTTTTGTCTAGAACCCCCAAAATAGAAGTCCAACGCCTCTTGGACATTAGGAGGGACGCTAGGCATTTTTAAGGAGCGTTAGATTTCTTCATTTTCTTTTAATGCGCCTCTAAGTTAATTAATAAGAATGAACTTAGGAAAGGGGGGTAGGGGTAGATAGGATTTGGAAGGGATGATATACGCTTGACCCCAATAGGATGGAACCTTGGTTTTCATCCTGGGGCTTGGTAATAAACCAAGTGCGTCTGATCCGAGAAATTAATAACCCAACTTGTTTAAACATTTATTATTTGTGTTTGATCAAACTCTTGTCACTTAGAATTAATTTAGATTTGTTAAAATATATGAGACCTTTATTTGTGTTTTCACCCCCACATAAATACGAGACACGGTCGGGACCCGCCTTTGCGGACCTCGAAGGGTGCTTAACACCTTCCCTTCGAGGTAACTTGAGCCCGAACCCTCTTCTCTGGTTTGACCTTTGACCTTAGGCTAGAATGGTGTCCTAATGCACCCAATCATTAGGTGGCGACTCTAAAAATGAAAATCCCAAAAGAGTCATTGCCACGACGTCGTCCAGGTTCCTATTTCTCCGCGAGGAAAAATAGGGCGCGACAATGACCCCTATATTATGTGCTCTTGCCATCTAACATTGAAATGTAGGTTTGATAAGTCGTGTGCATAGCATGCCCGCATACTTAGTACATTCAAACGTTCTAACATATACTTTATGCCTACATAATTTTACCATGTAGGGACCGAGCGCCCTGACCATCCACCTTTTGACGAATAGCTCGAATCCGGAAAGTTAACTTTGTGGTGAGTCCTATCTTCCAAAGACAAGCCACCGTCCTGCTATCCATGTTACTTATATTTATTTGAGTAATTGAGGGTGAGCCTGGGACATATCTTGGCCCCTGTTCCATCTTGACTAGAGGCATTGTTGGACACCTTGTAGACTTTTGTGGACTTACATATATGCGGTGTTGTGTTTGGAGTTTATGATTTTGACTATCTTTGACTATGACTATCTTGGTGACTATGGAGATTACGTATGTTTATGCGTTCGACGTGAAAGACCCCTTTCCCTTATGATACCCCCATACCATGAATCCTACTTTTCCGCCCCGTAGAACTATGTGTTTATTTCTTGAATGCGTTTTCAAACCGATGATATGGTTTTGATTGCTTCGAGGCTTGTTTGGGGACTCTCGAGTTCCCATTCGCCGTGTCACTACTAGGCCCTAGGCCTGGGTCGTGACAAATATGGAGTTCCTGTTGTCAATGAGATGCTTTATGAAGCAGTGCATAAGATTTCTATATGGACTAATTCATCAAAAATTCTATGAGTATTGTCAGAGGTAACTTCTTTTCCCTCAGATTTTAAAACACGATGTAAATTTATCAAACACTCTTTGAATATCGTCAGTGGTTACTTTTTTTCTCTCATATGTAAAACATAATGTAAATCTGAATCTGCAGTTCCGTGTTTATAACAATTGGAAAACATGTACGGCGGGTACCAATTGCAGATGCAACTCACAATTTCTGTGAACTGCCAAGAAAAACCTCAAAGTAAAAAGGGTTCAAGAAGTAAACTATTACACCACGAGATATAGGAAGAAGATTGAGGAGAGAAATGGAATAGTTTGAGAGAATCGTTAAAAAATAAAGGGAGTGATGGACCTTTTGAATGGAATCAGCGAAGAGTTGACATTTTTGTTTTGCAGCCCTTAGCGGCAAAGTTTAGAGTAATAAATTTAAAAAAAAAAAACTATAGAAACAAGCAAATATAAATGTTGACTTGTGGAGGCACCACATCACCGAGTAGAAAATTCTCTTATATATATATATATATATATATATATATATATACACACACATACATACATACATACATATATATATGTATGTATGTATGTATGTATGTATGTATGATTACTTACAAAATTTGAAGTTATTTCCTGCAAGTTTGGATTGGATTTGAACAAGAATTGGAACTGAAAATCATAGAAGAAGTTTGTATATAGATGCTTACATACTTTTATAGTACGGAATAGGGTTATATTTGCCCTTGTACTCTTAAAAAAAATATTATATTTATCTCTCGTCATTTTTTTTTTTGATATATTTGCTCTTATCCTCAAACTCTAAACACATATTTGCTCTAAAACCATTAAAACCTGTGTCTCAACTCTTATTATCCCGAGTGACATGTTGGATTAAAAGGAAGTGGGTTAAGTTCAATTCTGAATTTGGTCAAATTTAATAGGGATGGATTAATAGATTGAGATTAATGAGATTATGTTGAATGGATGAGACACGTCTGAGCTTAATTTTTCAAAATCATCTATTTTGAGTCGTAGGGGAAGAGTGTCACAGGCATGTTGGTTCACGATGATGGCATAAATGAACCCAACTATTAACAAATAACATAGATGGGGTTTTTCTAAAATTTTGATGGCACATTTGATTTTCGCCCCCTTGTTTTTAATGATATTTTGTTTAAAGACGAAAAAGAATCGCTCAATTTAAAGTAAACTAATAATTTTTATACATTAAAGTCATGAATTATAATTATCCCTTCCAATTCTTACAAATTACCACATACATGAAAGAAAAAAAAACTTTTACTTTTGTAATACTGAAGAAGAAGTATTACTTCTTCCATTTCATTTGTTTGATTTATTTTGACTTGACACAGAGTTTAGAAAAATAAAGAAAACTTTTGAATCTTTTGATCTTAAATTAAAGATATGTCAAATATACTAAAATATTTTTTAATATTGTGATCTTAATCATATCATGCAAAAAGATTAAAAGCTGCTAAAAAGGGAAGAGTCAATTCTTTTTAAGCGGACTAAAAAAATGAGTCAAACAAATTGAAATAGAAAAAAAAAATTATTTATATAATTAAGTCTAAGAATGGTCTTATCATATAATAGACATTGATTTGAAATTTCATGTGAAGTTTAAAACCCCACAAAAATAATCAATAAACATTATTTCAACATTAAATTTTGTATTCAATTAAAAGGGTCAACAAAGTGAGAATACTTGAGGCTATGTACAAGTTTGAAGAGGAAATTTATTTAAATTTAAAGAGGTTAAAAGAGAGAGGACAAATAGAAGGGGACATGAGAAATAAATTTTCATGTTGTTAATTGTCTGGCAGGGAGGGCCACAATCACCGTTAGTCGTTAATTGTGAATAATCAAAACCACCAACGGTTTTGGTGTGAGACAAAATGACAAAAATACCCCTCTACACTTTGTAAAATATATCATAAAAAATCAATGCAAATATTAGTTAACGGTGAGAAAAATTAGTAATGGGGAGATTGATGATGACGTGAAACTTATAAAAATTAGTAATATTGCAGCTACACTTCGATTTGTCATGTATATTGATTATTTTATTTTAAAAATTATCTTTATTGTTACTTATTTTGTTCATTTTTACTTATTCACTATATTATTTTGGGATGTCGTACAGTAAAATTAATGAATAGTTTATCACTTTATATCTATTTTACTTTTGTTGGTAAATAATACTCGATGATATTCATGTTTTTTTAACGTTTAGATGACTTATATTTTATAAAAGTAATTTGATAAAATTGTCCCTCCTATCATTTAATGTATTCATGTGTCAAGTCAATAGTGAACAACTATTGTTGAATAGTCCGTCTAAAAAAGAGGTTCACCTACTCTGCATATATCTAATAATTATTTTAGATCATAAATTTTAGTTATTTTTTAAATATAGTATCAAAGCAAATAATATCGCATAAAATAAAAAAAAGGTGTCATTTTCATGTTTGTTATTTTCCTCAAGTAGTAATAATTTCTGATTTTTGAACTTAAAAATTTTACTTGTAATACTAATAAAATAATAAAATTAAAAATACGCTCCACACACCTCGCCCCACGCCCGTGCATGGTAAAATACTGGTTTGGTTTAGCACGCGCAGTCAGCTTTAGGATTAAAAAAAAATTGTATCCATATAGGGGAGACTGGCCCCTGACTGAGCGAGTATGTGTTGCACACTGCACCACTGTTGATTATCTCCCCTTTTACAGCAGCACAAATACCCATCAAAGTTGGTATCACTATCCAATTCTTTCAACTAAAATACTACACCCCCAACGTGCGCTGTAAACAACTTTTTTGACTCTCTGTGGGTAGTGTTGAATTTGGGCTTAAGGTGAAGAATGAGACCAGAGCCAACAACAGATAAACAAGCAGATGGGCAACTGTGGTACTAGGGAAGAATCTGCTGTCGTCTCTAATGCTCATCATCAAGGTTCCTTTCTTTCTTTTTTCACAGATCTGTCATGTTATGCTTACATTTTTACTAGTTATTTCAGAAAACCCGTATGCTACTTTTTGTGTTATGACTGATTTTGGGCTGTAATTGGAACAACAATGTTGGAACTCATATGGGGTTTTGACAAGTAGCAGTTTTTTAGTGAAAATGCTCAATCTTGAACCATAATTGGAACAACTACTTTTAAGCTCATATGGGTTTTTGATAAGTCTTTGATTTTTTGTTTTCTTTTTCTTTTTCCATTGTTGGGCAGTCCAGCAGCAGGGGATATCGTTGGCAAACAGGATAGGTATTGATTCCAAGAAACATAGTCATAGCCGCTCTACATCAGATCTGAGTGATCCTTCGACCCCGCGAAACTTGGAGGATTTTAGAAAGAATGCTGTACTCTACACTCATATAATTGCCTTCACTCTTTTTGAGCTGGAAACAATTACTAAAAGCTTCCGATCTGACTATATACTTGGTGAGGGTGGTTTTGGAACTGTCTACAAGGGCTACATTGATGAGAATGTTCGTGTTGGACTTAAGTCTCTCCCAGTTGCTGTCAAAGTTCTTAACAAAGAGGGGCTTCAAGGTCACCGTGAGTGGCTTACTGAGGTCAACTTTCTTGGCCAGCTTAGGCATCCTAATCTTGTCAAGTTGATCGGCTATTGCTGTGAGGATGACCATCGTTTGCTCGTTTATGAGTTCATGTTCAGAGGAAGCCTTGAGAATCATCTCTTCCGAAGTATGTGTCCTCTTGTTGTCCCTCTTGTTTTGCTGCATCATGTTGTGCTAACTTGATGATTTTTTTTGTTTGTTTTTGCTATGCTTATCAAATAAGATGCCACATTTTTTAGACGTTACTATGAGATCTCTAGGTGAGTATGTATCAATATCAAGTACAGGTTATATTTGCTTAGTCTGCTGCACATTGGCTTCTGCTTTCTGACTGCAATGCCGACATAGTTGTTGTCCCATATGTAGCTTTGCGCCTTTGCCTCTAAGGTCATTGCTTTTGTCACCTTATAATAGATTGCTTATACACGGTTATCTCGTGTCACAAGCAACTCCATGGATTATCAGATCAAAACTGGGATGAAATTTTCAACTCAAGAAACAACTTTTAGTGAATTACACACCTCCCCTCCCCGAAAATAAAAATAAAAATGGGTATGCTTAGCTTCATTAGTCCATGTGGAAAACCATCAAGTTTGAGCTCCATGCTGCAGCAAGCCTGATTCCTTAAAATTCATGCCGGGACGACAAAAGTGGAAACTTCAGTCTTTGTAGAGCTACATTTGAGCCTCCAATCCTTTTCTATAATATCTTTTCTGATCTCCTAAGCCTTCAATCATGGATTTGTTGAATGATGAGATCAGAACTTCATTAGCTCATGCTTCAAGTATCTTGAAGGGTAGAGGTTCAACCACTTGATGATGCTTCATCGATGATGATATCTGCTTGCTTCAGGCTGATCTTTTAGAGTTGTACTAACAGTTTCACCTGTCATAGTCCAGCTTCTTACCACTCAGAAAATGATGTAACTCCTAAAAGATATTAGTAGAAGATGAACTTTGTAAATTTTGAGATCCCCATCTAAAGTTTCAGGCTTTGTTGTATATTATGGAATCACATTACTAGGTCTACTAGTCTTCTATTTACTGTTACAAAAATGCTAGATACAGTTTTAATTAACCTCTGATGTATAATAGACCTGTAAAAACTACCAGCCATGCACCTAATTGGAAAATCTTGTGTTTCTGCAAGAGAAAGATAGTAATCTGTATGAATAATACTGGAAAAGAGGATGAGATTTGCTAATGATTGTATATGCTCCTTTGTTTGGAGAAATATGTAATCTTTTGTGATTGGTGCGTCGGATCATTGATACTCAAACCCAAGTACCTATTTCTTGGCTTCAAGCTGATGAATCATGATATAACATTCTAATTGCTTCAAAATAAATAAATGTTGGTTTTGTGTTTTCTAAGTTGTGGTATTTCTTGAGGATTTCAGGGGCTACTGTTCCATTATCTTGGGCCACAAGGATGATGATTGCTCTTGGAGCAGCTAAAGGGCTTGCATTCCTTCATAATGCAGAAAGACCAGTTATCTATCGTGATTTCAAGACCTCGAATATATTATTGGATTCTGTAAGTCATGTTCCCAGGACTTGATTTTCTGCGGTTACCTGTTCTTGTTTCTCCCTATTCATTTTGGTTTTTGTGTATGTCCCTATGTCTTGATTGGAATAACATGAGATTGGTGGCAATTGCAGGATTATACGGCCAAACTATCTGATTTTGGGCTTGCAAAAGCTGGGCCACAAGGTGATGAGACCCATGTATCGACTCGGGTAATGGGTACCTATGGTTATGCAGCTCCAGAATATGTTATGACTGGTATGTACTAACCCTTGCATTTGTTTGATTTTCCAATTCAGACTTAGAACTACAATCCGAAGTTGGAAAAAGTAAAAAAAAAAAAAAGGAAATCCTAGACTCCTTCACCATTGTGTATGGAAGATGAGTTCAAAAGTGCGGCTGAAAAGTATAAATTTTGGGGGAAAATTTGAACAGAAAGAGTATAAATATTAAATACTCTCAGCTTACTTGTAAAAATAAGAAAAATCATTGTTTGTGGTAGACAGATTTCTATTGTTATCACCACTCTCTGAAATCAATTGAGTTTTTTAATCAAGTTCAGGTTATCCGATGCCAAAAGAAATAGTCAGTTTCAGTTGTGGATTTAAGAACTCTTGATCCTCCTTAGGCTGGTTCGTAGAAGCTCTATATTTTTCAGCACATGACCCTAACCCGATAGAGATTTCTTTTTTGATGAAGGTAAAGAAAATTACAACAGATTAGAGATTTTATCATGCTAGTTTCTTAGGATAGATCCAGGTTCCCAAGTAGGGTTTTTACCTGGAAAATATAAAGGGATGATTGAAATAAATTTTGTAGGTTTTATTGATATTTGTTTATTAAAAAACTAGTTAATATGTCAGAAATCAGACTTGTTATAATATCTGCAGAACCTTCTATTCTGTTATAGCCTTTTTGGTGCTTCAGTAGTTCAAAAACAAAGTAGATTTTTGTCTGGAGTTTAAGTCAGTGCTATAACTCCATATGACTAACACATCATTGTTGCCCATTGAAAAGGCAGAGTATTTAGTTATGCAAAGCCAGTCTGACTCTTGATCTTAGATCCTAAAGTTCAAGTTCATTGACATTAAGTATGAAGTATTCTAACAGTACTCAGTCTGTCTGATTATTATTTAAGCCAAAATTTGGAGGCAAAATTTTGGATCATTGTAGGAGTATCCTTTTGATGTTGGCGTATCTGATACAAGTTGTAACATGTTCTGGATACAGGGCACCTTACTGCAAGAAGCGATGTGTACAGTTTTGGTGTAGTACTCCTAGAACTATTGACGGGAAGGAAATCTGTTGACAAGACCAGACCAAGCAAAGAACAGAATCTAGTTGACTGGGCTCGACCAAAGCTTAATGATAAAAGGAAAATGCTGCAGATTATAGACCCTAGATTAGATAGCCAATACTCCGTGAGGGCAGCTCAAAAGGCTTGCAGTTTGGCATACTATTGCCTGAGCCAAAACCCCAAAGCAAGACCCTTGATGAGTGACGTGGTTGAAACTTTAGAGCCACTACAATCCAGCGGAGGCAGTACAAATGAAGCTTCATCAACTGGAACTGGTGTTCGATTTGCCATAGGAAGGGTCCCAGATTACAGAACACATCACCGTTATGGTAGCTCTCTTGGTACTGCAGCTGGTTGTCGGTCTCCCAACCCAAACTGTTCCCCAGGTGGCCCTGCAGCATGCCGTGTTAGATAAGAAACACAGCATAATCGCATGTAGCTTTGGGTGTACTGCTGTTCTATACTTTGGATGTAAATTGCAGGAGAAAGTATAGTCTTTTAAGCTTGTTTTGGTTCTTAAATGGGCAAATCTGTACAAGGTGAAGAGCAATTTGCTGACACAGTTTTTGCTTCTTCCCTTTTTTTCCCCTTCATTGTTGCCTCATGGAAGAATTGAATGTGTGTTTGGGTAAGTAATAGCACTAGTTTGATTTTGCTTATCTATACATATATATTGCTCCACGATGAAAGTAGAGGTGGACGCGTAAAACCACATTTATGAAAACTGACTATGCAGGTGTGGTATAAACATCTTGTTCGACATATTTCCTGTGTAAGTTTCCCAATTCCAAGTTTTGGCTCAAAATCTCAATGACTGATTCAAGAACTTGAAGTTCCTTTCATGTGGGTGCCATATTGTTTTTTTTTCCTGTTTTTAAAAACCCATAAGTTCCTGAGGCATGATGCCCAGTTATAGATGATTTGTTTCTCTTCGTTTCCTTAAGTACATATTTAAATGAGTATAACTTGTTGCAAAATTTTCAAAAGCTTAGAGTCAAATAATAGATAAATTCACCACACCTCCCTGTCATATGACTCAAAAATAGATATACTCTCTGTATGTTGAAATCAAAAACCACACTTTCATATTATGAAAATTCTGCCCAAATATTATGACTTACGCATACATCTTTTTAAAAAGGGAAACTCACAGAATATATTAGATTAAGAAAATATTTATCATTTATAGCAATAACAATTTATTTTCGCTTAATACTTATAATATATTTATAATACAGTTTTATCTCATATTACAGAGAACTCTTTATAAAACATATCTAATACAAATTTCATGGATGTATAATATATTTATCACACTTTAATACATTGTTTCAATTTCTTACCAAACAAGCACAATATATTTTAAAACACTTATAATACATTTATATTGCATATTCATAATTCACTTTAAATACAAATGCATATTTATCATAGTATTGCTATATATCGCTATAAATGGTAATAAATAAAAAGTATTGCTAAGATCAGTAATTATTTATTAAAAATGATCCGTCTAAGTAATTTCTTCTTTTAAAAATCAAACTGTGGCACCATTTGGAATTGTTTGGTAGCTAGTTAGGAGAAATATTTTACATTTATTAGAGCCTGCATAATAATATCATATTTGATTGTTAGTTAGGATTATCTCAATTAATACGAATCTGCAATTTAGCATCTTGCATCTCTAACACATGTATAGGTTATGAGGAATGCTAGAGTATTTTTTAATAAAAAAGATGAGTGGAATGGTATTTTTAGACAAAAGAATGAAAGGTATTTTTATACCTTTTCCTATAGTTTTGGGGTATTTAAGACCCTTTTCGTTTGGAATTTATGAAGATGAACTTGAAAAAATGGTTTGGAGTACTTTTCCAAATTTAGAATTCAACTTCAGATTGAATTTCAAAATTTTCTAACCAAACATTTATTTGAAATATAGTAAAAATTCTTCCAAAAAAAAAAAAATCCTATGCCAAATAATTTTGGTGTATTTAATTTATTACTAGCATCTATTAATGTGCTTTGCATATTACTCCCTATTAATTATCATACCAAAAAAATCTCAATGACTAATCTCAAGTCTCATCCCGATACCTGACTAAGAATTCGATCCCGACATTCAACCTCGATATCCGACACTTAAATTGGAATCTAACTTCCGAACCAAGATACAATCTCGACTACTGACCCAGGATCCGATCTAACACTCATACTAGGACACAACCCTAGTATGAGTGTTTGATTGTTAGAGTCCACGGTATGATTCGTGCCTTGACTAGGTTCCTAGATTACTCTTCGTTCAAGGACGAATGATCCCACGGGGGAGACAATATTACACCCCCTAATTCATTGTACCTAGATTGAGTAGATGCTCAGAGAAAAGTGCGAAAATGACCGAGAAAAATCACTAGGGGGAAACCACGAAGGCCTTCTACGACCCCTGGAGCGATCTACGTCCCATAGGTGAAGCCTCGTAAGTGCCCTTTGACTTAGTGAAATTTTCTTAAGTCCGAGGCCCATGTGCGAGATAGTCTACGGATCGTACAATATTCCACGATCTGTAGAGCAGGTTTTGTAGATTGAAGTTCTAGGAAACCAAGATTTCTGAACCTTGAACCACGTGTTACCATATGACCCTGGTTCATTTTATGAGTTGTAGAAAGTTGTTCGTAGGTCCCTGGTCCAATTTCTAGTACCTTGAATTTTTGGACATCCTCACCTACGAGAGGCCACCTACGACCCATAAGTGGAATCACGACGCCTAGACGGGGTTTTGTGACTCCCATCGGTAGTTTTAAGAGGGATATTCTTGTCTTTTCCTATCCTTTTTAATTGAAACCTATAATGTTTTGAACTTATTTTGGATCCTTTATTAGTACCCTAGGTGTATTACTCTTCATTATACACTTACAAAATCTTGAGAGCATCAAAGGAGGGAGAGAAAGCAAGGGTTTTGAGTTCAAGCTTGAGGATTGTCAGAAAGTTGATTGTTCTCCGTAATTCCAGGTATGTACGGCTTCCTAAAGCGTAAGATTGAGTCCGTCCACGCGTCCTTTCGTCTATTTGAGTCGAGTTGTGAATGATAATTGAGTATTGACAAATCCTATGATCTTAAATCTCTGAGCTATTGCATTTGTTTTGAGTTTCTATGAGTAGTTATGAGTAAAACAATAAGTTTCTTGCTGATCATATGAAATTGAGGTATAAAACTTGCATTCAATTCTATGAATCTTTATTTGCATCATTCCATATAACTTGTGTTACATTGATTGGATTTAGACCATGACTGTGATTGTTTGAGTTGAGTAAATTGACCATGAGGAGCATATTGCTTGTGTTTATGCATATTTAATAAGTACCCTATTTGTTTATTGTGATGAGCATGATGGAGTAGAGTCTAATTGACCATTTGAGTTGAATTAGAGTCTTGAGTTCATGCATGATTGATGATCTAGATTGATTGAGTTATTGAGTAACTGAGTTGAGTTGATTGAAGAAAAACCCAATGAGATGAGTCTTGAGTTGATTGGCATCAACAAGTTTTAGCCTTGGGAGGAGTATTGAGCACCGATATGGGAGCGAGTAAATAGCTACTCTAACCCATAAACTATGTCGCCAGCGTAGGATAATCGTGCAGTTAACTTTGGCGACTGATGTCCCAAAAAAATGGATATTTACTTTGGCAAGAGAGAGTTTTATCATCCTTTACCTTGGCAAGTTTAGGACGGTTGTGGCAATGACGTCGCCTGCATTGTACATCACTAAACTTATGGTGGTGGGATTGGATATCGACTAAGAGAAACACCTAAGCAATATTGATTGAGTGTAATATGTTTCAAACTGAGTGGCATAATACTGAGTCTATTTTCAAAGCATGATTCTAAACTTTAAACTTGCATATTCATTGAGTTGAGTTATGAGTTGATGAATTGATTTCTGAGTCGAGTTGAATTGATTTGAGCCAAGCTTTATTTGTTTCTTTAGCCATTTTTACATACTATTATATATCACGTATTGACATTCATTTGGACTTGCATTGTTAATGATGTGGATACATGTGATAGAGGACTTCAACCAATGCATCGTTGAGGTCGAGCTTCTTGCTTTCAGAGCTGGTGAGCTCTCCTTGTCTTCGGAGGAGCGCTTTTCTTTATTGAGTACTCTTATTTTCTTTTGATTGGGGTAGTCATAACTTGTCATGGTACCATCCAGATTATTAGATAGAGGCTTCGTAGACATCGAGTAGATGATTGTTGACTATTATTTTATTTCCAAACTTGATTATTGGAAACTATATTTTTATAAGAGTTTCATTCATGTATTTAATGTCTTTCCTTGAGTAATTCTTCCACTGTCGAGCATGATATGATGACGAGGCCAGGTTCTCTTAGGGAATCAATAATAATTCTTCAAGTGTGGGCCATGCCAAGGGTACCCTCCCGGAGCGTGACACTTGGATGGAGAGAAATCAAAGGATCTTTGAGAAAAGCAGAAAATGCGAATTTATTGTTAGCCAACCAGAAGACTGTGCAAGATATTGATCAATTTGTATTTTAACTTTCTGGAGTATTTTTTCCTTGTTTCATGTTGTCTTTGTTTTAGGAATAGCAAGATGTGTCATGGCTTAGCGATTGGTTGGTGATTAATGTGATCTTGTTAGTTACAATAAAAATGGTGAATAACATTTAAATAGTAAAAAAAATAGATTCACTCTTGAAGTGTCAAAAGAAGAATGAAGTCTCACACAACTATTGCCGACTGTTCTTCTACTATTATAATTTTTTTTGAAAAAATAGTAAAAATGAAATATATTACTCCTACTTTTTTTTTTTAAAATACTGAAATTGGAATTGATTTTTTTTTTTAAAAACTGTTCTTTAACTGAAGTTGGATACTTCTTAAATAAATTTAATCTAGTCATTTTGGAGTCATTTGATTTAAAGCCAAGTAAAGAAGGATATTTGTAGTGCACGAATTGCAAAATATATAGATTAGTTTTTATGGATGTATAGTTTGATATATTATGTATCAGAATATAATATATAACATGAAATATTTATTTACTTTTAAAATAAAATATTTGTTTTACAATTATATTTATAACAATAAGAATTGGCTAATGCCATTTTAATCTTTTTTAATCTATCCATCAATGTATCTCTAATATGCATTTTTATTCTACATTCTTAAGCATATAAGTTTTTCTTTCAGTATAATCGATCAAGTTATTCGGTCAAATTGACAAAAAAAAGTATAACTTTGATGAGATCATAAATCATGCTTAAAGAATGATCAGCCAGAATTAGTTAGAGGTTGTCAGAGTTAGTTAAAAGTTATCAGAGTTAGTTAAAAGTTGTTAGGCCATTAGTTAGTTTGTTAAGATGTGATAGTACCTACATTAAGGAGTCAATGTGTATATATATATGCAACAATTGTAATGTTTTGAAGTAATCATATTTTAGTAATTCAATACAATTTCTTCATTTTCATTCTCTGCACTAGCTCTTCATTGAGCTCACCTCCATTAATAGAGGGAGAGCAACCTTGATGGCTGATTTTCTCATAGTATCATAGCACAGGGCTGCTCCTGAGCTCTTTTCGTAATTGTGTTTTTATTCTTTTGCCCTAAATATCCGACCTATTTTCTATTTAGTTTTTTCCTCTCCACTTTTGCATCCAGCCGAGTTTTACATTTGCGACTTGAAGTTGTGTGTCACGCCCCAAAGAGAGGGGAGGCGCGACCGGCACCCGGTACCGTTATTGGCCGGGTAAGCCACTAAACATGCTAGTGAACTAACTAGGGACCAGAAGAAAATCAGGCAGCATAATGTCTGAAAGACTAAGCCTGGACATTCTAGGTCATGACCTAATCAACAGTAAATCATGTACAAGATAGATAAACCAGAACAATAGGGTACTAGTTAGCCGTCAAGACTGCAACAATAGAGGTACAGGCACACACTATATATGCATGCCAATCTGATGACCGAAGACTGAAAGGAACAAAAAAACCAACCCACAATAACATGTCCACAATAGCCTCTATGAGAATCACTAACACTGTCGGGACAGGGCCCCGACATACCCAACTATACAAAAAAAAGTAAACATCCTGTGAAAGCCCCAGAAAGAGGTGGAGCTTACCAACTCATAGCTGAATGGGGCTCCTAGTGGAGGGGTAAATCAGAGTCCCTACCTGAACCTGCACGCACGAAATAAAATGCAGCATCCCCAGGCAAAGGGACGTCAGTACGAATAAACATGTACTGGTATGTAAGGCAGGAAGTAAAATCATAGATAACCATAGTAAAAAGGTTAATAGAAATATTACCTGTAACCAAAACTCAAGTAGCCTTAATGGGCAATAAGCCACCTCCTAGTGATAAAAAATGCATGGTATGCTCGAGTGTCGCATGTCGTGAATACATATATATAGATGCAAATGCATGACATATCCAACCAAATGCTAGCACTAATGGTCCTTTCTGGTAGCTAACCGGCATCATATCTGCCACATGTGGCCATCTGTACCATATACATATATAGTTGGGCAAATAGGCCCCATACCTTCGATTATAGCTCGAAGTCCATGTATAACGTGCAATGTATGATATGAATGTTTAATGCACATAGTAAGCCATAGCAAGAACTTAGCCAATCTTGGCTCATTGGTACACTTATTCTCATAGCATCATAGCCATTGTCATTTGGCCAATCTTGGCTCATTGGTACATTTATTCTCATAACATCATAATCGTTGTCATAACATATACATATGGCTCGTGGAATCATACATGTCCTTTTTAACAAGTTTGGGAACTTAACCCAACATTTAGAGTGAAGCCTTAACTTTGAAAATGTTCATAAAGGTGATTTACATAATGATTATATTTGGTCCCATGTCAATTAGTAAAAGAATGCATTTAAACAGGATCAAGCGCCTTAGTAGTTTAGACGGGAGCATTTCACTGGGATATATTGGAAACTATCGCGTTATTGGTTAAATTGTTCAATTATATTTTTGTATGGAAGAAGGACTGATTTTGAATACTACATTCCCTTTGCATTCTACATTTATTTTAATGGCACTATACCAAAAAGAGAAACACCTTGGACATGTGAATAGGTAGCCGGGAAACCGACAAAATGATATATAGAAATTGAATGTCCAGTTTAAGCGAATGAATAGAATTTCAACCTAATACCATCGTGAAAATAACCCAGTTGTAATACCAGTGCCTTTCACAGAAGGTCTTTCTAGCAATAGAATAGTAAGATATCACATTTGACGTTTGGGAAACTTCCCAGATTTCGTGCTAAAAGGAGGGACGGAGCTTAGCCTTAACATACCTCTCCAACGAACGTCTAATTGCCAAAAGTTCCTTTACGAAAGTTGTTCCTTACGTCCTAAGCTTCGCAACGACTATGTATACGCAACTTAAAGACACTATAAACAGTCAAAAATTCAGCAATAATGACCAGATTCGGCAAGGAGCATTTACGCGAGGAAATGTCCGTAAAACGTCATAAAAATGACCGTAAAAAAGCTCCAGAATTATTACCTAAACACACCAGCTGCAAACCAACAATACCAGCAAGAACACCACTTTTTTTACAGCCCAAAAACAGCTCCAAACACAGCTAATACGAGGGAAAAATAATTGCAAAGCGTAAGGCACGCATTTCTAGGCTCGGGGACAAATTTTAACGGTAAAAATGCGAGAAACTTACCTAAATCACTTAGAGAACCCTTTGGGAGCTTCCTCTTCAGTTCCACACTGGTTTGGGACGAAAATGGCTTAATTTTGAGCTTTAAAGTGTCAAAATAGCCGACATTAAGTCGGGTCAACCCGACCCGACCCATGACCCGGTTTCCAGCTCGGGCAGTCTCGATAAGACGGTCATAACTCTTTATTATGAGGTCGGTTTGATGCGCAGTTTTGTGCGTTACAAACTAGACTCATAGATCTTCAATTTGATAGGTCATGGACCTTCTAACTCCTTATAGTTTGAGAGATATGAGCTGGTAAATTTGACCCAAATTTAAGAAGGATTTCTTAAAGAAACTTACGGTAACTTTGGCCAACCTTTATCTTGCAACTTTCTTGATTCCAAAACTTAATGTATGACCTTTGTACTATTAAAATAACTTAAATAAATTATTAGCAAATTATAAACTTTTAGTCCCATCCGGAAAAGTGAAACTTAATTTAAACCTTCCGAAAAGGGCGAGGTGCCACTCGGGTCATTTCTTTAATCCCGAATGTGCATTTAGGGTATTCCTTTGGCTTAAAACTTTAGGTCTTTGATATTACCACTTATTTGCAGCCTTATTATCCTTAGGTGCTCACATGTTCCTTATATAACGCCACACTATTTAAATAATGGAAGACGAGAAATACGGGGTCTCACATTGTGAATCTGAGGAGATCAATTCACTATTTTTTCTGAATTGACAGAGTTCAATTCGTCATTCTTTAATCGAACCCTAGATTCTGACATTGAAGACTAGCATTCATCCATGGCTGAATTTCAAGCTAACACTAATTTCGCATCTACACCTAGAGTGGACATCACCAGTCCTCTGTACTTGCACCCTACGGAGAATGCAAGCTCAACTTTGCTCCCTACAGTGTTTGATGTATCTATCTATAGGTCTTGAAGGAGAGCCATACTTAGAGCCCTATCAATGAAGATCAAAACATGATTCATTAATGGGAAGATACTAGAGGACCTAAGCTTTACACAATGGGAAAGGTGTGATGACATGGTAACCTCTTGGATCTTATATTCTCTTTCACCAAATTTGAGAGAGAGCCTACAATATGTTAATAATGCTGAAGATCTTTGGAAGGAACTGGAGAATAGATGATCAGACGGATGGCTGCAAACTATATCAACTCCAAAAGGAAATAAATAATCTTGTGCGGGGAAGTTTGGACATCACTAGATACTACACGAACATGAGAAAGCTATGGGATGAAATATATATTATCGATGCTGGTTCTCAATGTACTTGTATGTGCACATGTGGTGGAAAAACAAAGATAAATAAGGTTGAAGAGGACAAGAGACTGATACACATCTAATGTGGCTTAATGGGGTATACACTGCCGTAAGAGTCAATATTCTGATGATGAGTACCAAGGCTTTTGCAATATCATCACAAGAGGAGAACAAAGAAAAACGAGGCCTCATAATCAAAATGTCTAGGAGTCCACATCTTTAAATGCATCCATCTCAACCTACAATAGTGCAGGATCCAAAGGTTTCAAGACAAACTACAATTCATACAAGGGAGGTGCAAGCAGTTTTGCAAGTCCCAATAATTCCAATAATAACAACATGTTCAAGTGAACTGGTAGTTCTCATCAACAGAACATGTCAAACCCGTTCTGTGATTTTTGCAAAGAAACTGGACACACCAAGGAAAGATGCTACAAGTTGCATGGCTATCCACCAGGTTCGATATTCCCCAAAGGAAAAGGTTCAGGTTCAGCTGCTCATGTACATACTTCTGAGGTAGAAAGAGGTCAATGTGAGGAAAGTGCTGATATGAATAGACAAATACCAGTGAACTTGTTTAAGGATCAATACGAGCAATTACTTAATCTTTTAGGAACCGTACAAGCTGGAAATGAAGTTAGTAACACGAGAAACATGCCAAGTGGAGCTCTGAACCTGGCAGGTATACTTGCTTGTTGTTTTCCTATTAGTGAGATAGTTGATCTATCATGTAAGTGTGCTAGATTAACTGATGATTCTTGGATTATAGACTCAGGAGCATAGCACCATATGACCTACAATAAAAATAATCTCAAAAATATTGGGACACTACCATATCCCTTCTTAGTCATCCTACCTAATGGTTACAAGGTTAAAGTAACTCAAATTGGAGATGCTTGTTTAAATCCAGTTCTAACTCTGTGCAAAGTGTTGTTTGTTCCTAGCTTCAAGTTTAATTTAATTTTTGTCCATTGGGTAGCCTTAAATTCAAAGGGATAATCAGTTTTAACAACACGTCTTGTTTGTTGCAGGGCCTTCTCTAAAGAGCCCTCTGGACCTTGGTAGAGCTAAGAATGATTTGTACTTCCTGTGTGCCAAATGTCACAACAGTTGCTCAATTTGTGATGGTAATGGTATATATACCTCATGTCACCAAATGTTCTTCCAATTTTTAGTTTGTTCCCTCTATTTCTTTGTCTGCCACTTAGTTAAATGTGGAAAGTCATTGGTTGAGGAAAGATGTCAAGATTCATCATCTCTTATTGTAAAATACTCACAAGCAAGCAATAAAGAAGCTTCTATTGTTGATAATTCTATTTCATTTGTTGTCAAGTCTTCTCATAATTGTGACAATGAACTCTTATGGCATGTTAGATTGGGACATATACCCTTTGTAAAGATGAAAACCATTTCAATTATACTTATAGCCTTTTCCACTGGACAACCTTTTAATTGTATCTTATGTCCTATGGCTAGACAGACTAGAATACCCTTTCCAGAAAGTACTACCACAACCAACAAAAATTTTGAATTGCTTCAGTAGACTTATGGGGACCTTATCATATACCCACTCATGATGGATATCACTACTTCCTAACTATGGTAGATGATCAAAGTAGATCAATTTGGACACAACTCCTCAAATGCAAGAGTAATGCATTTCAGAGTTTGAAAGCTTTCATATCTTTTATAGAGAACCAATCCAAGCCAAACTGAAAACTATTAGGTCTGATAATAGTCTAGAATTCACAAGTACTGAAGCAACTTATTTCTTCCAAGAAAAGGGAATAGTACACCAAAGATTATGTTCTTACCTACCGCAAAAAATGGGGTAGTGGAAAGAAAGCACAAGTACCCTCTTGAAACAGCAGGGGCAGTCTTGCTCCAATCTAAATTGCCTATGAGATATTGGGGAGAGTGTCTCCTAATAGCCACTTACCTCATCAACAGATTACCTAAATAGTGCTGCAAAACAGGTCCCCATTTGAGCTTTTATACCAAAGAAAACCCACTTATTCTCATCTTAGGAGTTTTGGATACCTATGTTTCCCCACCACCTTAAAACACACCAAGACAAATTTGAGCCAAGGGCAACACCCCACATTTTTGTTAGATATCCTTTTAATACAAAAAGTTACAAGGTCTTAGTTCTAACTACCAAAAGAGTTCATGTGTCTAGAGATATATTATTTCATGAAATATGTTTCCTTTTGCTATAGCCCCTACTAATTCTGATTTCAACTTAGTTTTGAGATCACTTACTTTCAACTCTCATACATTGAATTGTATGCCTAGTACAATAAACATTCTTGCTGATGATGATTTACTGGATTACAACATGTCCCCTGAGGTTACAAATGATCAAATAACCATTAACACAAATGAGCATACACTAGATACCAACACACACCCACATCTACATCACTTTCAAATGGCTCCAATGACATACTATCCAATGATGCCCCACCAGTATTTAGAAGAACCACTAGAAAAATTTACACCCTAAATTATTTGAAGGAATACAATTACACTCTACCCAACCTTAAATCCACCTTCCAAGCACCTAACAGTCCCATACATACACCATATACTTTACCTGACACTGCTGCCTCACAACACTCACTCACCTGATCAGTGTCCAACTACAATCATGTATGCTTCACTAGCTTATGTTCTGATGCAGTTGGTAAAGACCATTCCACATAAATATGAACCTTCTTCATATGAAGAGGCAATATTAAATCCTGCTTAGCAAATGACAATGACACAAGAGTTTGAAGCACTGTAGGCAAATGACACTAGGGAATCAATTACTTTACCTGAAGGAAAGAATACTGTGGGATGTAAATGGGTGTATAAGATCAACCACAGGGCAGATGGAAGTGTGGAGAGCTTCAAGGCTAGATTAGTGGTGAAAGGGTACACTCAACAGGCAGGGGTGGATTATACAGATGCCTTCTCACCTGTGGTCAAAATGAACACTATTAGAACACTGATTTCCTTAGCAGTAAAGAGAGGGTGGAATTTATATCAATTAGATGTGAATGATGCCTTCCCACATGGTGATCTAAATGAGGAAGTATACATGACATTGCCACAAGGTGTGGATGATAGGAACATGGTTTGTAAGCTACAGAGTCATTATATGGATTAAAATAGGCCAGCAAGCAATGGTATGAGAAGTCGGCCAACAACCTTTGTA
This sequence comes from Solanum rostratum, assembly GCA_029948455.1. Taxonomy (NCBI): domain Eukaryota; kingdom Viridiplantae; phylum Streptophyta; class Magnoliopsida; order Solanales; family Solanaceae; genus Solanum; species Solanum rostratum. The sequence goes on from CM057055.1 coordinate 54,890,414, forward strand.
CAAGAGGATACACATATTCAGATAGTGATTATTCTTTGTTTTATAAGAAGAAACAAGGATCATTAGTGTTTGTTGTTGTATACGTTGATGATGTGATCTTAACTGGTACTGATTTGGAGGAAATTACCTCTTTGAAGACATTCCTACATTAGCAATTTAAGATAAAGGACCTGTAAAGACTGCACTACTTTAAACTTTGTATAGGGATGATGGTATTCTAATCTTACAAAGAAAGTTCACTACTGATCTCCTGAAAAAACTTCTTCTCCTCGAGTGCAGGCCAACTACATCACCAGTTGATATTGGTGAGAAGCTGAAGAACACAAAAGGGAAGATCCTATCAGACCCTACTCATTACAGGAAGTTGGTTGGAAAACACAACTTCTTGACAAACACTAAGATGGACATAGCCTATAGTGTCCAATACCTTAGTCAGTTCATGTAGTCACCTAGAGAACCACATTTGAAAGCAGTTTACCATGTTCGTAGATACCTAAAATAAGATCCTACACTAGGAATTTTTATTTCTAACAAACCTAAGCTCGACATCAGTGGTTACTGCGATTCAGATTGCGCAACTTGCCCTGATTCAAGGAAATCAATTAGTGGATATCTAGTACTTATGGGTAATAGTCTACTAGTTGGAAGTCCAAGAAACAAGCTACAATATCTTTGTCATCTGCAGAGGCGGAATATAGAGCCATGAGACAAGTGGTAGGAGAATTAGTATGGCTTGAAAGGCTACTCAATGAATTGGCAATGAACTGCCTTCTACCTATCCATGTCTTTTGTGACAGTCAAGCAGCAGTCCATATTGCCAAGAATTCAGTCTTTCATGAATGAACGAAGCATATAGAGATAGACTGGTATTTTGTTCGAAGCAAACTCTAACAAGGGATGACTTACTTCATCACATATCCACAAGTTCTTAGCTGACAGACATATTTACTAAGGCCTTAACTAGAGTCAAATATACTGCCATTTTAAGCAAGTTGTATGTGACTAATTCACCTCTAACTTGGGGGGGGGGGGGGGGGGGGGCGGGGGAGGGGGAGGGTTGATGACATCATAAGCCATGCTTAAAGAATGATCGGTCAGAGTTAGTCAAAAGTTGTCATGCCATTAGTTAGTTTGTTAAGATGTGATAGTAGCTGCATTAAGGAGTCTGTGTGTGTGTGTGTGTAGATATGCAACAGTTGTAATGTTTTGAAGTAATCATATTTTAGTAATTCAATACAGTTGCTTCATTTTCATTCTCTACACCAGCTCCTCATCGAGCTCAACCTCCATTAATGGAAGGAAAGCAACTTTGAGGAATGATTTTCTCAAACTTGATCATTTCATTCAAAATACAATCCAAATACAAAAATAAAAAGAAATAAAAATATTAGAGCTAGCTTAAACTACCGGGGAAAGAACATAACTAGCCTACTTTTACAAAGTTATTACAAATAGTATTATCAGTAAATTATTTTTCATTTATAGCCTAAGAATAATTTAAAACGGTAGAAAATAAATGTTAGTTCCATTGAAATAAGAGTACTAACTAATCATCCCATTCTTCTCAATATATGTTCCTTATTTCTAGAAACATTTCTAAAATTAGGAAATAATAAATAAACCATATAATATATATACACACACGTTATTGTGATGATTTGTAATGTTATAAATATGTGAAATAAATTTATACATGGTGTAATTAATATATACATGATAATGGATACGTTGCCACAAATTATATATTTATACCATAAAAATATATGGTATAGTTTAGATGTAAAAAGTTTATACCATGTATATACTAAAAACATATTCATATTTAAAAATAATATTTAAAACAAAAAAACCTACAACATAATAATTTATATCGTGAATATTTATTTCATAAATTTGTACAAAAATATAATAATAATCACTTTTGCTATAAATTATATTTATACCATAAAAATACAAGGTATATTATAGATGTAAAAGCTTATATCATGAAAATTATACGTAATACTTTTCAAAATAATAAACTTATACCATGAATATGTATTCAATAAACTTATACCATAAATAAGTATGTCATAAACTTATACTATCAATAAATATTCTATAAACGTACACCATGAATAAGTAAACTATAAACTTATACCCTGTATTTCATATATAATAATAATTAATTGACTATGAAAACAAGGAGTGATATTAAAATAAATACTATTAATATTGATTATAGTAGAGATAAGAATATTTTGAATATATATAAACTATAGAGAGAGAAATATTTGGTATTGAAATATTTGGTATTCTTTCTATAATATTTTACTTAAAAATTAAAAAGAATTCCTTAATTTAAGGTAAATGGATAATGTGTTACATGTCACGCCCCGGGAGGGTACCCTTGGCGTGGCCGACACTCAGAGACCATTGCTAGCCCCCGAGCGAACCACTTGGCCTCATCATCACCTCATACTCAATAGCGGAAGAAATTACTCAGAGAAAAGACTATAAAGTAAGTAAACCAAGTCTTTAATAAAAAGGAAATTTCCAATAAACGAGAGTTGAAAAAATAATATTCAACATCCTCTACTCAATGTCTATGAAGCCGCTACTTCTAACATCTAGATGGTACCATGACAGGTCGTGGCTACCCAACTCAAAATAAAATAAAATCAATACTTAGTGAAAGTAAAAGGGCTCCTCCGAAGGTAAGGAGGGTACACCATCTCTGTAATCATGAATCTAAACTTCAAGGGTGCGTCTGCTGAAGTCCTCTAATACCTGCCTCTGCATCATAAAACGATGCAGTCCAAAGGAAACGTCACTACATGGAAAATACTGGTATGTAAAATAGCTAGAAGGGAAAGGACATAATTAAATCAAGTAACTCAACTCAAAATAAACTCATCTCAACCCAGTAAAACATGCAAGTGTAAGAATAAGGTTATGCTTTTGAAAATAACTCAATAGTATGCAACTCACACCAAATCCTTCAAATTTTATAACAAAGTAATGCTCATCAAGAGATACTCTAGTATGCAACTCAGTCAAATATGTTATGCAGATTGGGAAGTTTCTTTAACCGATCGACATCCCACCACCCTTTTAGACGTCGTTTGATCGCCCGTCCATTACTTGCAAAGGTAAGGATGGCAACCTCTATCATGAATCATGATCCATCAGCCCTATCCATCTTTTGAGACAGGAGTTTCCAGAACGTGCTGCACAACTGTCCAATGCATGCAACGTAGTTATGGGGTTTTGAGTTACTTGTACTCAACCCAACTCGGTGCTTAATATTACTCTCCAAAACTTTCTCTTTAAAACTCATCTCAAACATCAAGTGCTTTATTTCAAAAACATATGCTTCAAAAATCTTTACATGTCATCAAGACTCTTTCTCAAATCAGGATTTATACTCAAAACTTGTTTTCATGCAGACTCAGTAAAATATGCTCAAAAATTATCTTTGCTCAATATACGAAACAACCATCAGCCTCAATTCAAAAAATACATTAAAAATATTAAATGAAATCATCAATTAGGGTTTAGTTCATATGAAGGAAGACATGAACATGTATCCAATCAAATACGCAACTCAACATCATCATCAATACATTCTTATGTAATAGAATAATAAATAACTCAAGGATTCAATTCGGAAACTCAAGAAAACTCAAACTTAACTCAACTCGAAATCAAAGTATGTGAAGAGGCACGTGGATGAACTCAATCTAACATTGTGTTAGCCTTACATACCTGGGATGAAAATAGACGATCAACTAGGCATGAATCCGGCTTGAATTCCTCGAATTCTCGCTCTTCTCTCTTCTCTTTAGCCCTAGGTCTTTTTGTTAAAGGTGTTGAAAGGACTAAGAATAGGGTTTAAAACCCTTTTTATATTTAAAACAACATGTTTTGATCATATATTAAGTCCAGGATGGCTTTGGAAAGGTCTAGAATTCCCCTAACAAAATTCAAAAAAAAAAGTCTGTCTCGGAACGCGGGGTCCGCGATGCGGACAAGGTTTATTTTCGGTATTTTTCGCCAAAAATTCTTCGAACGAGGTTTCTAATCTCGTAGAAAATTTTTAGAATAAAACCAAGTGTTGGTCCGCAACAGTGGCGCGTTGCGGCCCTGTCGCACACCTACATTGGTTCGCATTTTCGCATAAAAAAATTATCTTTTGATCCGGTTGCTCTAAAAACTCAACCGAGATCACTTTTCCACTCAATTTTCCATGTTGATCGCAAATCTGGTCTCGGATTTTCTGTTGGAGCATGGAAAGACACATTATGCGCACACCTCTCTTCTAGGGGCATTTTGGTAATTTTATTGGGTATTACATTATCTCTCCCTTGGAATCATTCGTCCTCGAATGATGAGTGGAGATTGACATCAAGGCACGAATAACCATTAAAAGCTTCTCTCAATATTCACTCAATCAATCAAACTCTCAACTCCTCATCAAACACATCAAGAACTTAATTACTCAAATACTGCAACTCATGGGTGGACATCGACTCAATAGTAGAAAACTCAACTCATTAGAGGGCATCATCATCTGCCGCTCATAACTCTCGTCAGGGCCTAAGTCTCGCTGCGCACTCTTACCAAAGTCAAGCCTAAGTCAAAGTTACCTTGTGCTACCTCGTGAGTTAGTCACAATCCTACAACCTATCCCACAAGGTTCTTATTTTATACCTTAGACATCCTCACCGGCAGGCACGAATGGAACATCGGAACTTAAGCAATTCGAATCATTTGAAACCTCGTCAGTCAATTGTTCGGACTCAAGAAGGAAGTCATCAACTCTAATCGAGAATGGGACCATCAAGATGCATAAGACTCCATGAGCAATCTCTCAAACTTCGCACCTCGTCTCAACTATGCTTTTCTTCACGACACTATACTTTGCCAATTAAAGCTTATAACTCCTTTTAAAATCTCTTCTTAACCACATCCTCTTATTCCGTTTAAGCCTAATTCTAAGCCTCAAAGTGCTATTCTTAAGATGATCATATTCCTACAAAGTTAATCCTCAAAACTCAAGCTTTATAGCTCCTCAGGGATTTTCATTTAGCGAATGTGACTCTCCCTCACTACTTTAATGCATCTACCTGAAATACTCACTCAAAAGTCATCAATAGTCTTCTCTAATTACTCCTATAATGACATCCAAACATCCAAGCCTATCACTCTAACCACTTCAACCATATCTAAGAATTATCAAACCTACTTGACATTTTCACATCCATCATTGAATGAGCTCTCACTCAAAGGCACACCAACATACTCTTTCCTAGTGATACTCTAACCCACTCTTACCTATCTATTGCACATCATAAGGTCTTATCTCTCTCTTCCTCCACATCCATACCCTTAAATGAAAGAATGATATCATAATCATCACATCAAAGAACATTCACCATTACTCATCAGCAATGACTCATTTCCAATTATCAACATCGCTATCAAGACTGGAAAGAAGGATCATTGGAAAGGTTTAGAGAAAATGATCATAAGCACAATACCTATAAGTAATTCAATAAAAGAGCATTCATAACATAATAACATCTCATTAGCCTTTTAGGACCTATCATGAGTTTATGGAATCGAACATGTTGTGAAACTCAATTCGTATCTCGTGTGACATAAGGTTGGGAACTCTGAGATTTCGCAAGATGAAAGTACAACTATCACTCCTCGTCCTCAGAACTCAACATGAACGTGCATCGACATTGATTGCATGGGTCTAGGTCATGGGCATGGTGCTTATATGCAAGACAGGAATAAAGCATTACCTTAACTGAGATGTAAGGAGTATAAGAGATAGAAAAGCATCAATATCTCATCCTGATCAACTCATCACCATCGAAAACTCAAGACTCACTTTAGTTTATTAACTCCTTATCTACCCCTTAGTTTAAAGGTCCACTCCTAAGTGTGCGAACCAATCCTCTTTACTAAGCTACATGTATATCTCTCCACATGATTGGGGCATTACTATCCATAAAAACATCTTACACTCTCCTGTTATACTATACTCAAAGATATAAAACCGCTATTAGAACTTTCCTCCGAGATACTACTCTTAGCTTCCTCCTAGACTTATGGGCATCTTTCTATACTTACTACTCTTATTAACATATATAATAGCTTTCTACAACTCATGTCATCTAACCTCTTTGTTTGGTCTACTAACATTCAACTTCTAAGCTCCCATACAATGAACTAAATAAGTCTTGGATTACAAGATAAAACTCATCGTCATTCATACACAAATCCCCATCGACCTAATCAGTAAGGGTGAAAAAGAATGCTTACACCCACTTATTCCACATCAACAACTCAAATATACTAGCTAGGTTCTCATAGCAAGTCATGACTTAGAGCTTCACAGCTTACACTATCATGAATACACATCTTAAGCCTCTTCTTATCTAGTACTTCCTTCCCACTTTACTATCTCCATCTAAGGGGTACCTCTACTATACCTGTAGCATCACGCTCCTTGCCAGTCAACATCTTAACATCGAACACACTACAACAAAAATCTTAGAGCAAATCTCCAACGAAGACTATCATTATCATCATGCTATCTACCTCTTCACATCACTCCCCAAAATTTAAGTTTAGGGATTAGTGCTAACATGTGCATCACACACTTCCCTCATATCATTCCAACCTATAACTACTAGGTAACAATTTAGGAACATAGGCCCACTAAAGTCTCATAGTGAATACTCAATCAACACATTCCTTCTTCACAACTCAAGTACCATCTGCCCATTTACTACACCTCCTTATCTAGCTAAGCTCATGACTCTATGAATCTCATGGGGCTCTCACCTTGGAATCATAAGACTAGTTTAGATCTATCACATGGAAAGCACTATGTTTCCCTATTCAACGTCTATGTTTCCCCCTCTGTCATAAACGTCTTCCTAGTTTGAGCACACTCTAACTCATCCTAACAATAACTCTTTCTCTATACCTCAACATGAACATCAAATGGTACTTACTACTCTCTCGTGAAAACTTTGGGGGCATAAAATCATTACTACATTACTTACCTGAGGGACACATGACTCTAGTTACAAGCCCCAATCAACCACCACTCTCGCTATTTGGTCTCCTCCTCTCCTTCGTCGTCCTTCTAGCTCAGGGATAACAACTTTACTTATGGTTTACTAGACCTCAAATCACACATTTAGGTGGTAAAATTAAACTTCTACAGACATAAGTTTCTCTCTCTTATGGATAACATCAAATGCAAGCTTCGGATAAGAGGACCTGGGGTGCACCTCGATTAGCTCAACTAAGTCAGCCCTGATATATTTGTGGTGGGTTGGCACAAAACAATCTCTATAGACCCTCTTAGCTAGAATAATATCAACAATTTGAGTAGATGCATTGTAAGGTTTAGGAAGACACTCGGGAGTTCAATCAAATTAATAGCCACATAAGGGGACACAATTAATGGAATAACACTATGATCTACCAACACAAAACAATCAAGAGTAAGGACTCTAATCATACCCGTCATAACATTCTGGAGTGTTTTTCTAATCTGGGTAACTACCACGGCACATAACTGGTCTATGGCCTCGCTCGTGCTAGGAGTAGCATCTCTCTGATTTCCTCTAATTGGTGGTGCAGATGTAGTGGGTTGGGCTCGGTTGGCTCACTTTGGACAATCCCTCCAAAAGTGACCCTCTTGGCAACACTTATAGCATTCCTCAGTATCCTTTCGACAATTTCCCTAATGAAGTTTGCCACACTTTCCACATGGTGGCTTTTCTTTATGGACTCGAGCCACACTTCCTCAAGACGGAGGATTTCGGACCCTGAAAGGCTGGTTTCTCCTCGGCCTCAGATTATATCTACTATTAAAAGTGGGTGCGAGCGCTAGTGGTGGCGCATACTTCCATGTCTCTGTAGAAAGGGGGACATATTTCCATTCCCTTGCTTATGCTTACTATGCTCATGTCCTATTGACTCAACCTTTTTGCTTCGAGGTTCTTCCACCTCATCTCCTTGTCCTCTTCTACCCATCGAGCATGTGCAACAAGATGAGTAGTAGGCTCAAGCCCCTCAGTGCTGACAACATTCCTCAAGTTCATGAAGCATTTCGAAGGCATGGTCTACAAACGTGTAACACATGATTCAGAAGAGAGATTTTCTAGGGTTTAACTCTGTAATACGAATCATAATAAGATAGAAGGGTAATAATTCCTAATGTCTTATAGCCTCTCTATTATGATGTGGCGCACTTCATACCAATAATAAAGACTCTACTATACACAGCTTCATAGGCTCCTCAGGACACTTGAATTTTGTGCTTTGATACTAAGTTTGTCATGCCCCGAGAGGGTACCCTTGGCGTGGTTGGCACTCAGAGACCATTACTAGTCCCCGAGCGAACCATTTGGTTTCATCTTCATCTCATACTCAATAGCAAAAGAAAATACTCAGAGAAAAGACTATAAAGTAAGTAAACCAAGTCTTTAATAAAAAGGGAATTTCCAATAAACGAGAGTTGGAAGCACAATACTTAACATCCTCTACTCAATGTCTATGAAGCCTCTATCTCTAACATCTAGATGGTACCATGACAGACCATGGCTACCCAACTCAAAAGAAATTAAAATAAATACTTAGTGAAAGTAAAAAGGCTCCTCCGAAGGTAAGGAGAGCTCACCATCTTTGTAATCACGAATCTAAACTTCAATGGTGCATCTGCTGAAGTCCTCTAATACCTGCATCTGCATCATAAAATGATATAGTCCAAAGGGGACGTCACTACATGGAATATACTGGTATGTAAAATATCTAGAAGGAAAAGGACATAATTAAATCAAGCAACTCAACTCAAAATGAATTCATCTCAACTTTGTAAAACATGCAAGTCATGCTTTTGAAAATAACTCAATAGTACGCAACTCACACCAAATCGTTCAAATTTTATAACAAAAGTAATGCTCCTCAAAAGATACTCTATTATGCAGATTGGGAAGTTTTTCTAACCGATAGACATCCCACCACCCTCTTTGATGGTGCACAATGAACACGACACCCGTCCATTACTTGCCAAGGTAAGGACGTCAACCTCTACATCATGAATCATGATCCATCAACCCCGTCCATCTTTTGGGACAACAGCTGCCAGAACATACTGCACAACTGTCCTACACGGGCAACGTAGTTATGGGGTTTTGAGTCACTCGTACTCAACCCAACTCGATGCTCAATACTACTCCCCAAAACTTTCTCTTTAAAACTCATCTCAAACATCAATTGCTTTCTTTCGAAAATATATGCTTCAAAAATCTTTACATGTCATCAAGACTCTTTTTAAAATCAGAATTTATGCTAAAAACTTATTTTCATGCAGACTCAATAAAATATGCTCAAAAATCATCCTTGCTCAATATACGAAACCACCATCAACCTCAATTCGAAAAACGCATAAAGAAATATTAAATGAAATCATCAATTATGGTTTAGTTCATGTGAAGGAAGATATGAACATGTATCCAATCAAATACTCAACTCAACATCATCATCAGTACATTCTTATGTAATAGAATAATAAATAACTCAATGATTCAATTCGGGAACTCAAGAAAACTCAAACTTAACTCAACTCGAAATCAAAGTATGCGAAGGACACGTGGACGAACTCAATCCAAAGTTGTCTTAGCCTTACATACCTGGGGTGAAGGTAGACGATCAACTTGGCATGAATCCTGCTTGAATTCCTCGAATCTTCGCTCTTCTCTCTTCTCTTTAGCCCTAGGTCTTTTTGTTAAAGGTTTCGAAAGGACCCATAATAGGGTTTAAAACCCTTTTTATACTTAAAACGACCTATTTTGATCATATATTAAGTCCAGGAGGAGGTTCAAAAGGTCAAGAATGCCCCTCGCGGAATTCGAAAAAAAAGTCCGTCTCAGGACATGCGGTCCGCGACGCGGACAGGGTTTATTTTCGGTATTTTTTGTCGAAAATTCTCCAAATGAGGTTTCTAATCTCGTAGAAAATTTTTAGAATATAACCAAGAGTTGGTCCACGACGGTGGCGCGTCGCGGCTCTGTCACACGCCTACACTGGTTTGCGTTGATCTGGTTGCTCTAAGAACCACCGAGACCACTTTTCCACTCAATGTTTCATGTTGATCGCAAATCCGGCCTCAGATTTGCCATCAGAGCACGGGAAGATATGTTATGCGCACAACTCTCTTCCAGGGGTATTTTTATAATTTTGCTGGGTGTTACATTACAAGGTTGTCTCAACAAGTTTGGGGGCCTAAAGCCAAACTTCATAGAGACAGAGGTCTCATATATAAATTAAATAATTATGATATACTAAGTATAATCCTACAAATGAGGTCCGAAAGTAGGATATACGCGAACATTATGAAGTTAGAATATAAACAATATAAATTTTCAATGAAAAACATATAAAAGAGTAGATTTTTGAAAATTAAAAATTTATATTAGACAAATGTAGGTATTTATAAATAATATTAAATTAAATATTTAAGATATATATTGTCTTTTAAAAATATATTAACTAGTAAATATATATTCTTAACTAATATTAGAAAAAATTCAATTTATATTTTTTAAATTAGTATGTTTTAATTAAATTAATTATAAAAACTAAAAATATAAGTTTTATGTGAACATTACGAAATGTGTGTTTGAAAAAAATGTTAAATATTATAAATATAATGTCATAGTAAAATTATTAAAATATGTGATAAAAACTTAATCTATTTAATATAACTTAAAAAAAAGGTTTGTAATGTGAAATATCAAGTCAATACTATAAAACAAATTGAACTAAAAAATATAACATAAGTTTTACATTCAAAATAAAAAAATTAACATAGTACTCTTATGCCAAATTTCAATATAACATACATAAATATGATTTAAAAGAAAAAAAATATGTATATTTATAACTTTTTCCAACAATGAATTCAACTTTAATTTAAAAATTAGAATGCTAATAAAATCACACTAGTGAAAAATAAAATAAAATATAGAATAATTAAAAAAAAATAATATGAAAAATTGTATGGAATCACATGATAAAGATTGAGAATAAGAAAGAAATGAAAAATAAATATTATAAAATAAAACATAATTTTAAAAAAAAAATTAGAATAATCAAAATAAAAAGAATTTAAAATAATCAAAATAAAAATAAATTAAAATGAATATATAAAAATAAAAATAAAAGAAAGAAGTTAAAAAGTAACTGTAATTAGCTGCAATTCACAGCCTCCCCCGTCTAATTGAAAAGTATAATTACACTCAATTACCTGCTGACTATATAATTACCTGTCCAACTAAACATGTCAGACAGTGTAATTACACCCAATTCCACCAAATTTAATTATCAGATGTCCTTCCAAACAAGTTTTTAAGATGGAACGATCGTTTTTCGGTGCATCGAAGTTTCGAGACTTCTACACCGAAAAAATAACACCGATACCGAATCAAATAACCAAAATTGAAACCGAAACTAAAGAACATTCGATTTGATTTTTCGATATTTATGTCACCCCTAAATCTTATAATAAAACATGACCAAATTTCATTTTATGTTACGATGAATTAACCTAAACGTGCATAACAAGGATACTAGAGCGGTAAAAGGAAGTCAACAATAACATTATTATAGGAGGCGGTATCATGTATAGCAATTCGAAATTCAAATATAAAGAGGGGGAAAAACCTTGTGCCGTTGTGCTTTACGCTCCTCCAAATACTCCTTCTCTCTCTTTCTCTCTCAGTTGCCTAATCAATCCACAGCTTCATCATGGAGAAATACGAGAAATTGGAGAAGGTGGGTGAAGGAACCTATGGCAAAGTATACAAAGCCAAAGACAAGACAACAGGACAACTGGTGGCTCTCAAGAAGACTCGTCTCGAAATGGATGAAGAAGGGATACCGCCTACTGCCCTCAGAGAGATCTCACTTCTTCAGATGCTTTCTCATTCTCTATACATCGTCCGTTTGCTCTGTGTTGAACACATTGACAAAAATGGCAAGCCGATTCTTTATCTTGTTTTTGAGTATTTGGATACTGATCTTAAGAAGTACATCGATTCTCATCGAAAAGGACCCAATGCTAGGCCTCTTCCTCCAACCCTCATCCAGGTCAGTGCAAACCCCAAAACCCCATTTTTTCTTTTTCTTTTTGTGCATATGATATTCTTGTTATTGACATTTTTCTCATTTGGGGCAGAGTTTCTTGTATCAATTGTGCAAAGGGGTTGCTCACTGCCATAGCCATGGAGTTCTGCACAGGTCCAACTTAGCCATGATTAGCTTAGCGTAAATCTGGTCAATTTACTTAGTGTTAATCGACCCTTTTGTTATCTTATGCTCAGGGATTTGAAGCCGCAGAATCTTCTAGTGGACAAAGAGAAGGGGATACTTAAGATTGCTGATCTGGGTCTTGGAAGAGCGTTTACTGTTCCTATGAAGAGCTACACCCACGAGGTTGATAGTTTTTTATTTCTTCATACTGGCATTGCCACATATAATCACCAGAATGATAAAGAAAGTTGAGATTGTTGCTGGTGGAGTAACTCATTTGCGTTTGTTCAGATTGTTACTCTATGGTACAGAGCTCCTGAAGTTTTGTTGGGATCTACTCATTACTCAACTGCTGTTGACATGTGGTCCGTGGGATGTATTTTTGGTAAGTTTGTTTGAGTTGATCATGTTGTTTGTTTATTCTTCTAGGCAAAATGACTGTTTGTTTAAGTTAGAAATGTTTGCGAATTCTTAACAGTAATCCTGTTGTCTGTTGCTTTGAATTATGCTCCTTTTTAGCCTTTTCTTCCATTGAATAGTTATAGCACACATTGTTCGTTATGTTTATGATATGATACAACAACATACCCATTGTATTCTCATAGAGTGGGGTATGGGGAGGGTAGAGTGTACATAAACCTTAACTCTACCTCAAAGGTGAGGTGGAGAGGCTGTTTCCAACTGACCCTCGTCTCAAGATGTTTATGATCTGATATTTTGCTAACTGTTTGTAATTGAGGGAAACTCAGTTAGGACATAGTTTTGTTCTAATATTAAGTAGAACATGTTCCATAGGACGGTAGTGTAAAATGCCATATCTAGGTTTGAACTTTTCACAAGAAGTTGGATTCGGGCAGTTTATGTTCTTTAAGAATTAAATCTGGATAAAATACTGTGGAGGGCTTTGGGTTTCTTTTAAATATATCTTAGGTTCTAAAAGAGCTTTTTGATATCCAATGTGTTCTTTAGAAAATTGGTATATCTGCTAGGGTGTCTGAAAAGCTCCAGGATGGATACACTAGAAACGTTTGCATTTTTGTTAAAGGCTCACCTGAGGCACATTTAAGCTCTAAATCATGTGAAGCTTAGGCTTGGGCTCTTCTAGAGGTTCAGCAATCAAGGCTATAAGACATATAGCCATGGGCTATTTTTTGAAGTTTGAAGTGGATCGCACTAAACAATAAATATTACTGGAAAAGAGATAAATTAACTGTGTTCTTACTTATTAACGACACAATGGAACTTAGAGATTTGACATATCTGCATCTAAATCAAAATTTTAGATTGTTTTTTGGACTTAATTTGATATTTTCACTTCATATGTTTGATTTGTCGTATTTCCTTTTTCCAAATTACTTTGTTCATATGAGTATGGATTACTGCTTATCGTCATTACTAACTAGAGATCTATGCCCATGCTTTAGTTGCATTTTGCACTTATGGCTCTGGCAGACCTTAGAAGCTGTTATACGCTTGTTGCCTTTAACAACATAGGATACATCTCTAGAAGTTTTTTTTTCGAAAGACCTTGAGTGTAATGACAATCTTATCAATGAAGACTTACCATCTGTGTTTTTGTTGTAAAAGCTAAATGATGTTACAGAATAAATTCTTGTAAAACACTTCCATAGATATTGAAAATGCATTCTGATTGGACCAAGCAGTTCAGGGCAAACAGAAGTCAGCAATTGTGGATAATTTTCAATTTTTGGGTATGGCTTAACATTGGCAAAGAAACGGATACAAGAAAGGAAATTCTTTTATCTCCTCAAGGGATTGGCCTAGATGTTGTAGGGAAACTATATCTCCTGGTTAAATACACTCACTTTTAGGTAGGTTGTTTTATTTGTCTCTCTCTTTGATGTAGCTGAGATGGTTCGAAGGCAAGCTTTATTTCCTGGTGACTCTGAGTTTCAACAATTGCTTCACATATTCAGGTATGTCTATGATCAGTCGCAAAGTTCTTTGTATTTTTCTGCTTGTCATTTTTATATGGGTTTGGTAGGGAAAAGGTGTTACCAACAATTTTTACCAGTTATCTTTAACAGCAGCTTCTGCTTCGTGTAATTGCTCTTCAGTTAAGTAGCAAACACCTCAGGGTTGGCTACTGAATACCAATGACTATTGTGGCTAAATCATTGGATTTTCAATTATGTCTTCCACATATGATTTTGAGGTATTAGTTAATGTTTAGCATGTTGTCTAATGACACCAACTGCCACCTTGATGGTAGTCTGTCTTTCTAGAGTTGTTCAGGCTCAAGGATTGAGTTGTCAGGATATTCTTATGGATATATGGCTTTTCCCTGATGAAATGAAAATCAGATTCACGTTAACAGGAGAAAGATTCTTCATTCCTATCCATAAAGAAACATTGTCTATAAAAGCAGCTCTTATAAAGGAATATTACAAGTAGAGCCACCAATAGGTTGAAACATTTTACATTTGAGGCTTTAAATCCGAAATTTTGAAGGGCAGCATCAAGTCACTACTAGTACTAAAACTTATCAAAGGTTAAGGAAGTGAATTTTAGTATTACAACAAACTATTTTCTTCTGATAAATTTGGCTAGGCAGATGAATTGATTATCATAAGATATGTTTGTGTAAATTGGTGAAGGTTGTTAGGAACTCCAACTGAAAAGCAGTGGCCTGGAGTCAGTTCCCTCCGTGACTGGCATGTTTATCCACAATGGGAACCTCAGAACTTGGCCTCTGCTGTTCCAACGTTGGATCCTGATGGTGTTGACCTCCTAACGGTAAATATCCATCTCATCTTTTGGATAAAATTTTCCTTTAGCTCATCTTTTTATTCATGTTATGCTTTCAATTTCTTTATTTCTCGACCTACTGCTTCTTTGTTAGATCTAAGTAAATAATGCTGTTATATGTGCTTGGTCATTGTAGAAAATGCTCAAATTTGATCCGGCAGATAGGATTTCAGCGAAAGC
Organism: Solanum rostratum; assembly: GCA_029948455.1. Lineage (NCBI taxonomy): Eukaryota > Viridiplantae > Streptophyta > Magnoliopsida > Solanales > Solanaceae > Solanum > Solanum rostratum. The sequence continues at coordinate 54,905,687 of CM057055.1, forward strand.
TGCACTTGATCATCCATACTTTGACAGCTTGGACAAGTCTCAATTCTGAAGATGCATCTACTCCTGTAGATCACCTGTAGTGATCACTTGCATCACTTGTTTTTGGACGTTGTCAGTCCTTAAACGAGGTTATCATCGTCTTGGTGATTTGAAATTGGACATGTAGTCTTGTCACTTTCATATTTTAAAAACTTTACTGTTCTAGCTCTTCTATGTATTTCTAAAGATCACCTGTAAGAAGGCCTGTTTTGCGGCCAAGTTCGGTGTAGTTATTACAATGCTTTGAGGAAACAAAAAGTTTATGTTGTCTTGACTGATGATAAATAAAATGGATCATAGCTTTCAGTGTTCCTGTATTCTGCCTTGAACATGCAATGTATGGATTTCGGCAGTGGAATTTCAGTTCAGAAGCAGAGCTCTGGTGCAGAAATTTGAAAATTCAAGGAAATATAATGTTGGTGAAACGGTTTGGAAGACCCTTATCCTTGTTTGGTTTGTCCTCCGGCCTTTGTACTCTATGAAGTTTCAACCTAACACGTGTACGTGTTCAAAACTAATATTTTAAACTCCTCTATCACTGTGTATTCCTCTCTTGCTTTGACATGATTGTCACATTGACCATGTTATATTCATATACTAAAAAAACCTCTCATTTATTTCATTTTTCTAAATTTAATTTTGTATGAAATTTGATCATAGAATGAAAAAGGGAGGCCATCAGATTTATTTTGAGCTCTGCAAGTTTATATTATTCAAACTAGAATTCATCCGGGCTCAGATTAATTTTCTATCTGGGAAGCTTCTCCTTGTTTTGGAAACTGCAAACTCTAATTTTCTATCTGAGAAGCTTGAATTTACTGATTGGTAAAAAGGCTTAGTAAGCAGGTCTACTTGCTGATTTTCAGACTTGCAGTAGATTAAAAGAGGGGAAATTTGGTTGTTAGAAGTTAATTCGATCGTTATTAATAAATTTGATAAAAAGATTATGGCTATCACTGGTCGTTAGAAGCTCCGTCATTAAAAATTTATGACCGGATTGAAATTCAGTTGTTAAAAATACTATAACAACAACACAAGAACCAGTCGTTGTACCTCTTTTTAGTTATCAAATCTTCCCTTCGCTAATATTCATGTCGGTTATTATAAGTGATTTTTAACTTAAAAAATTCCTTTTATTAATTGTAAGATATATACTTCTAAAAACTAATATTCTTATACTAAATCTATGTTTTGTTAATATAATCAGATAAAAATTAGTCATATTCTTTGACTTACGTACTAACACATCCAAATACATGAAATGGTCAACACCCAGATGTATATTATACGTCACATAGAACATCATTCTTAATTATACGAAAATAAAACCCCATATTATCAATATACTCATTGAAGTAGTGGGACAATATTTATTTTCTACGCAAGAGAATAAAATAAAATTGGTGTAAAAAGGACTCCATCTTTAAACAATTATATTTGCAAAACAAAGTAGGTTTCTTTTGGACTTTAACTTGATCTTCATGATTTTCTGCTGCTTCAAACTCTCCCGCCACTAGGGCTGAGCATAATTTGGTTCAAATCGAAAAATCGATTAAATTAATTTTTTTTAATTTTAGTTTTGGTTTTTTGGTTATTTCGGTCGATTTCAATTTGCAATTTTAAAAATTTAATAATTCGGATCAATTTTCAATTTTAAAATAATTATTTTTGATTAACCGAAAAACCAAATTTATTCTATACCATTAATTCTAGTCCAATAGTCCAAATCCAAGAGGCCCAAACCCAAATTAAAATACCATAGCCCTATCCCAATTCAAAATTCACACAACTAGCACTAGGTAATCAATAATAAAATAGCCGCGTCTTTCATAAATCATAATTAATTTTAACCTAGTGGCAATCCTTTCCTCTGTGGACTTCCCACGACCATAGCCACCACTAAGGGTGGCAGCGGAACCGGTAATTACCGGTTCCGGTCCGGTTCCGGTGCCGGTTCGGTGCCGGTCCGGTCCGGTTCCGGTACTTACCGGTAGGGTCCGGTAGAGGGGGGATCCGGTAGGGGAACCGGGACGGGACCCGTTATTTTTACCGGTAATTACCGGTTCCGGTTTACCGGTTCCGGTCCGGTACCGAACCGGTAATACCGGTCAAAAAATTTTTTTTTTTTAATTTTTTAATTTATTACCGTTGGTGTGGGGCCCACCAACGGTAATAAAAAAAATTTGCCCGTTTTTGGTCCGTTTTTGACCGTTAGAAAATGTTTTTTTTTATTTTTTTTATTTTTTTTTCCAAAATTCAATATTTTCTCAACTATAAATACCCCTAAATATTTCATAATTTTTCACTTCAATTCTCTCAATCCAATTCTCTCAATTCAATCCAATTCTCTCAATCAAATTCTCTCCACTTACTAATATTACAAATTTATAATTATATACATATTACATATTTACATACTACTCTTAAATATTATATATTATATATATTCATTATCTACTCTCTCAATCATTATTCCAAAATATTATTTAGTTTTGGTAATTGCATTTTGGAGCAAAATTTGGTGGATCAATTTGGAGCATATTCAAGCTTCAACTTTCATCAATTTCGGCTTCTACGTCTGTTTTTACACAGACGTTTGGTACCTTCGTTCCTAAATTCTACTTATTTGTTCTTCCAAATTTACTTATTTGATTACTTTTACTTGTTGAGTTGTTGTCTCCTTGAATTATTTTTTTTTACATTCATAAATTTGATTTTTTGCATATAATCGTTATTTGTTTAATTAAACTTTAATTAAATTTAAAATGGATTCCGGTGGAAAAGGAAAGGGAAAAAGTACATTTTTTGGTGGAATTAAAAAGGTTTTAACCGGTAAAAGTTCGGGTGGTAGTTCGTCTACAAGACAAGCACCACTTAGATTAAATATCGAAGATTCTACTTACGTAGACAACACTTTTATTAATATTGACTCTAACACGGGATTAGACAATGATTTTCTTGAACAACATTTTGGGAATTTTAACGAAGATTTACCAGAAGATGATTTTGAAATAAATGAAAATGAAGATACTTTTGATGACGATGAAACTCAACCCCCATATAGTGCTACTACCCCACCCCCTCCCGCTCCCGCTCCCGCTCCCACTCCCGCTCCCGCTCCCCCCGTGCCACCTACGTCATCTAATAGGCCTAAGACGGAACGTGCAAAAAAATCCGTTGTTTGGCAATTTTTAACGCAAAATGAAGATAAAACAAAAGCTATTTGTAACAAATGTAAACATGTTTTAAACCATAAAACTTCGGGAAAGGGGGGCGGGACGGGTCATTTGAAAAATCACCTTATGCATTGTTGTAAAATAGAATTTTTGCATGCACAGGCAGTTGCGGACGCCAAAAAATTTGGAACTCCCATTCCCGATGAATCGACGGGAGGTTCAAATATGGTGCAATCGCAACTAAATCCTAGTAATATTTCCGGTCCTAGTACACATAGAGCTTATAGTAGACAACGTGACCTTGATGAACTTTCTAAAATGATTGTTGTTACTGGTTTGCCTTTCAGTTTTGCAGAAAATCCCGGTTTTGTGCATTATATTCAAATTGTGTATAACCCGTCTTTTAATGGATTTTCTAGAAATACTATAAAAAAAGCGGTTTTTGACTTTCAAGCACGCCATGTACAATATCTTAGGTGTTTATTTGCTTATAATAATTGTAGGATAGCAATAACTTCTGATATGGGACGTAGTGTAACCGGTATCGATTACTTTACAATTACGGCCCACTGGATAGATGATAACTGGAATTTGCAAAAAAGAATTTTAGGATATAAAATTTGTGAATTTCGAAAAACAGGTTCTTATATTGCCCAAACTATTCTTAATGTTTTACAATTTTTTGGTATAGGTAGAAAAATATTTAGTGTAACTTTAGATAACGCTAGTAATAATAAACGTGCTGTAGATTTTTTAAAACCTGTTATTTGTCCAACTTATGAAGATGGTTTTCATATTAAATGTGCTGCACATATTTATAATTTAATTGTTAAAGATGGTATTTCTTTATTTGAACATGGATGTGCTAAAGTGGAAGCCGCATGCCACTTTATTTTTACATGTCAAGTAATGGCTAGGCGTAGGGAATTTAACCAGCGTTGCATTGAATGTAATTTACCTGTTAGAAAAATTCCTAAATCAGTAGCAACTAGGTGGAATTCATTTTATGAAATGTTAAAAGTTGCTTACGACTATAGGAGACCGCTTACAATGGTCTGGAATGCACATAATGCAGATCCCGACTTCCGTCTAGATGAAAATGATTGGATTAATATTAAAGATTTGGTTGATTTTTTAAAAGTTTTTTATTTAGCAACAAAACAAATTTCCGGCCTTTACTATCCTACTATTTCTTCTGTGTTGCCTAATATTTGTACTATTTGTAATAAATTAGCTTCGTTTAAATATAATCCAAGATTTAGTGAACCTGTTAGAAAAATGATTGAAAAATTTAGGAAATACTTTTTTCCAATCCCTCAAATTTATTTAACTGCTGCTTTATTTAATCCCGCCTATAAAGAATTTGGTGTATCTAAAATGGTAACTAGTATATTTACAGACTTAGAAATAGTATACGACGGAGAAAATCAATCACTTCATTTAGAAACAGTTCTAAGTAGCGTTAGACCTGAAGCTAGGAAATTATATGATTTAGAACAATATAATTCAATACAAAATGTACAACACCAACCACAACCTACTAGGGCTAGATTTGATGATGACATGGACACAATGTTAGAATTACAACTTGGGTTAGAAACTAACACAAACAACGACTTTGATGAATATCTTAACCAGGCACCGGAAAGCATCAAGGACTCAGAGGGGAAGCCGCAGCTGTTGGCGTGGTGGAACACTCGTGGAAAAAATTTTCCAAGACTTCAACGGGTGGCTCGTGATGTGCTGGCAATTCAAGCTTCTTCAGTTGCTTCGGAAGGCGCTTTTAGCGCTGCTAGGTTCCAAGTAGGAGACCATAGGCATTCACTAGCTGGCGATAGCTTAGAAGTTTCAGTCTTATTTCGAGACTGGATAAATGCGGAGCGGAGGAATTTAGGGCGTCCGACATTGCCTTCTCAGTTTGAAGCCGATATCGATAATGTTATATCGGAATCAAGCGAAGACGGCATGGAATTTCTGGAAGAACAAGCTCAAGAGCCGATTCCAGAAAATGTGACAGCTGAAATGTTAGAAACTCTTAGACAAGAGTTTCAAAGTAGTTTAAGATATTAGTGATTAAATATATTTGTATTACAAATTTACAATAAATTATACCTAGTTGAAACAGAACCCTTCCTAGAAGGTGGCTGCGTAGATTGGGTTGATTTCTAATATCTTACCTTTCTACATTGTACAATTTAAATTTTAAAATTACATAATAAAATTAGAGGCTATTCGCCTTATTTCTTTTTTTATTTTTATTATTCTTTTTACTTAATCTTAATTTAAGTTTTGAGTTTTGACTACTAACTTCTTTTTAATATATTTGCCCCTTTATTTCTCAAATCTTTATTAACTTTAAAGTTTAAAATACAAGAAGAAACATTCAAACTTTAATCGTTTAAAATTAAACTTTATAACAAGTTAACAACTTTAAGTTTGAATTATAAATTATATAACTTATAGTGTTATACACTTATACTTAATTACTTATAAATAACTTATAACAATTTTGAATTCAAAATTTCAAACTTTCAAACTTCATTTTAAATTTTAACAATTTATATAATAATTTATGAATAATAATACTACCATTTTAACATTTTATTTTAACCTTTAATATTTTAAACTTGAATTTAAATTTTTAATTTTTTTTTTTTTTAATATCCGGTTTCCCGGTAATACCGGTCCGGTCCGGTCCGGTCCGGTCCGGTACCGGTTCGTACCGGGACCGGTAAGGTATGGGTAATGTTTCCCGGTAATACCGGTTCCGGTTCCGGTCCGGTACCGGGAAATTATACCCTTGGCCTTACCGGTCCCGGTCCCGGTACCGGTCAATGCCGGTCCGGTGGGACCGGTTCCGGTCCCGTCGCCAGTCCTGGCCACCACTAACCTAGGTTGTGTGGCTGACGAGTGACGGCTGTGCTGTGCCTGTGTTGCTGATACGTCGCCTCTTTCCGCCGACTATCGTGGATTACCGACGATTGCCGTGGACTACCGATGACTGGTAAGTCATTCCTGTATCGGCTTACAAAGTTATGAAGTTAACTTGTTGCGATTGTCAATCATGACTGAAGCCATTTCTGAAGTTTATGACTCAAACAGAAAAATTAAAATTGAAATAAACCGAACCAAAATTGCAAAAATCGAACTAAACCGAATTTATTTCAGTTCAATTTCGATTTATATTTTTCTTAAATCGAAAACCAAAAAATCAAATTAAATTTTACAAACTGAACCGAACCCCCGCCCTACCCGCCACAATCTTCCAGGATATATATTTATGACATCAAATGATCCGTTAACAAGATAAATTCATGTTAGTTTACTAATAACATAGCTCCTAGTAGAACCTTTTGTTATGAAAATACATAGATATAGAGGATTACTAGATTGAAATTATTACAACAACAAACACCAGTATAATCATACAAGTGGAGGTGTGGGAAAGTTGGGTGCACACATAACTTACTCCTATCTTTAAGGTTGATAGGTTGTTTCTGAAAGACCTTCAACAAATCAAGCAAGTGACAATCTAGGAATTCTTACGACAACACTATAAACTGGATGTATATACACAACTAGAGTATGGGAAAGATAGGATGTATGTAGACTTTACCTTACCTGGTGAAGAGGCTATTTTCAATAGACCCTTCACTCAAATAAGAACTAATTTATGTTTCTGCTAATTTTGGTGCAAGCTTAACCAAGAATATATAATATTATACTATACTAAACAAACAAATTACCTTCAAATTTTTTGGTGTTAGAGAATTAGGACCTCTTGAAGAAAAAGCTGCTACTCGAGGAGTAGGTTGAGCTCCAAAACAGTTTAGCAGACACAATCCTTGTTGTAGAGAAGCTGTTAATATAAAAGAGTTATGAAATCAAATGAGATGATTGCTTATATCCTCAAAGAATAATAAAACTAATGTCAACATCCACAAACAAGGAAGTGAACTGTGTATTAATTATTAATATAAGCTAGGATCTTATTTTCAATTCTTTTCTCAACAGTTGCTGCTGGAATGGAAAAAAGGGATAGCCACGCCCTTGTCTGCTTCATAAATAAGGATTATGTAATGACCTCGAAGGTCATTTTTGGTATTTTTAATAAAATTACCATTTTGCCCTTCTCGAAAGTTGTCTGGGTCATTTTTGGTTGAGTCTAAAAGTCGAATTTCGAAAACCTCATAAAAAATGATTTTTGCTAAAGAAAAAGTTTAAAGGCTTAAAGTTGGAAATTTTGAGTTTTGTGGTCATCTTAAGTTTTGAGTGTTGGAATATAATTCTGTCGATTCCATCAACTCCGAAATGCAGAATATGGTCTAGGAGAATTTACGAAACAGAATTTGGAGTTAAAACAGAGATTTTGGACCCCAAAGTTGCATTTTTAGTTAATTTTAGAGCATATTTTGATTTTAGTCAACATTCAGAGTTCGGAATCTCTAATCAAAATTCCAACAATTCCAGTGATTCCAGATGGTGAAACTAACGCGAGAAATGGTCTCGTTGTAATTTTTAGAGTTTCCAAGGACAATTTGGGTATTTTGAGTTTTAGCTAGTTTCTTTGAGTTTTATCGGGTTCTGGGCCAAGGAGGCCTCAAAATCGAATTTCGATGTTTTTATTGAGTCCAAAACGTCATTTTTGATAGGGTTCTGTGTCTGGTTTGTGTTCACGGGGTTCCGAACGAATCCCGATAGTCCATTCTGTGAATTTTGTGTTGTATTCATTGCTACAATATGGTGCAGCTACTTTTGTACTCCGCGTTTGCGGGGTAGCCCTCCACGTTCATGGAGTGTTATATTTTTTGTCCTCCGTGTTCGTGGAATATGTGCAACTATTGCTCCGCATTCATGGATAGACACTCTGCATTCAAGGAGTGTTGGGTCATGTTTGGCCTCCACATTTGTGGAATGTTATTTTCCTGAAATAGTGAACTGTTTTACAATGACGAGTCTTGTCATTTTCACCATTTTAATATTCCAAGCTCGATTTTTGAGAGAATCTTCAAAATATTTTAAGGCAAACTATTGGGTAACTAATTTGTAACCTATCTTTTCATTTCTCATTAATTAATATGTGATTTTAGCATATAAATTGGAGTTTTTAATTGAAGAAATTGGGGATTTCTTGGACTTTGATTTCTAATACTAAAATGATAATTTTGGACTCACTTCAATTCCATTTCGAAACGGTTTCCGCCATTAGAATCATTATTACTTGAGGATCATTTTTATGTAAAATTTTTTAGATTTCGGGAACCTTTTTCGTATGGAATTTTTAGACCATTTTGCCCTTTTAACCCAAATTGTTTGATTTTACTGTCATTAGTTTTGTAATGTGATTGTGATACTATATTTGACTAGAATGCGGTGATTTAGAGTATCGTAGAAGGGCAAAAGCCATGGATTTGACTTGATTTGAGACTTCTATTAAGGCAAGTGGACTTCTAACCTTTTGTTAAGTATGATTGAACCTTGTATTATTCTATATGAATATGTTTGGGTGATTTATGGCATGAATGGGTTAGAACTATATTGTTGCAGGCTTTGATCATGGATTTTGGGTTGGGAACTTGTAAATATTGTGAAACCTTCACTTGTGAATTAATTGTGGAATTGTGAATACTTATAAACTTGTGGAATTATCCGATATTAATTGTTGAATACATGATCTATATGGACATCTTGCTTATCCTTATACTTATGAGATGACTGTTGTGTATGTTGACATACATTGCTTGATGTTCCATTAATGATCAAAAGCCAAAGGGAAATGGTTCTGGCTAAAGTTGTACTGATATTGAGATTGTAATAAATTGAGGCTATTATTGATGTTAAGACTTTAATGAGATTGATATTGTAATGATACTGAGATTGCATACATTGTATTCACTTATTACTTGTGCATTGATACTTGTGATGGCTATGACTGAGAGATGAGTTAGGTAACATGTGGATTGGTGGCTGAGGTCTCTACTGGTCAATGATTAACTGAGGTTTCTACCGGCGTGCTGAGGTAATATTCTAGTGGATGGTTAGACGAGGTTTCTGCTGGCGTGATATGGCCGAGGTTTCTACCAACGTGATATGATCGAGGTTTCTTCCAGTCAGGTGAGCATTGATCAAGGTCATTTCAGGCAATGTTCATGGATATATAGTCTGTGTGAGGCTCCATGGGTTACAGTCAGAGGTTATTAGCGAATGTGTATCGTAGGACAAACATGTATTACGATTACTTGACATTGCATTACATTGTTCACATTTATTGCGTTCACTTCATTTCACATCATTCTTTATCTAGAGTTGTGACATGTATCATATGTGATGTGTTGAATACTTTAAACCTTATACATTGTGAAGCCTTGATTATATGGCGATGGTGAGTGCTTATGATATTAATGGACTATGGTACTACCTGGCTTTGGAAATTAGTTGTATATTTGAGATATATACTATGGTATATGTTTATATATGTTTATTATTATGCTGGAAATTTCTGCGTGCAGGTGTGTAGTTCGGCAATATGTGGTTGGGTGGAGAGGAGTAATTGTGTTCTTCATGGCTTTGCTTTAGGTTAGTTCCATTTGCTAAATATCGTGTTGTATGGTACTCACCCTTGGTACATTTTTGTAGGTTGTGAGCCCGATACCTCTTGCTACACTTAACTGTTATAGGATCAAGCTTCTGGATCACTAGAGAGGTAGTTGTTTGTCCCTTCGGCAGTCCCTCGAGGATTCTTTATTATGTTAGGTTCTATTTGAGGACTAGACATGAAGACTTGTATTATCTTTTGAGTATTATTACTATTTAGAGGCTTGTACATGTGACACAGTTCTGAGATAGTTGTAGTTTTGTTTCCGACGCTTATTTTTTATATTAGACTGCTTTACCTTTCGCTTTTGTTATTATTTTGGGTTGTTCAGGTTTTGGGCTAACTCATCTTGGTCGGTTAGGTGAGTTCCCTCACACTCGATTTTCAGGTTATGACAATTTAGTATCAGAGCCCTGCCCTAGATTCATAGGTCTCACATATGTACAAACCCGATCTAGTAGAGTCTTGATGATCAGTTTAGAGACGTCTATTACTTATCCTTGGGAGGCTATGACGGCTGTTAGAAAATTCTCTTTTACGTCTCTCTAATCAATTCGTGCGTGGATTTTGTTTAAGTGTTGAGTAGTCGTGTGTCTTTTTGGAAGATGGCGAGGTTAATATAATTTGAGGTGTCGTGTGTCTTTTAACATTTCTTTTTTGTTTCATAACATGTCGTTGCTCTTATGCTTGGAAAGCACTTAAAAGGTTTGCTAGTGTAATTTTGGACGAGTCCTTAGTATTTTCTAAGGTTGTAATGGTCACCTCAAATCTTTCAAGGACCGTTATAAGAATTTTCTCAATGATCTTTGAATCGTTAAAAGTGGAACCCAAGCGCGATTTTCTATGTTAAAAAGTCGACTAGAGTACTTTTTATATGATTTCACTTTTCTTCATCCTTTGCAGCTCAAAATTAAGCATCAAATTCAGCACTTGCATGTGTCGGTACATGTCATCTTTTTCATACTCTCTTTTGAGATTATCCCATATCTCTTTTGCTGACTTCAGAGACATTGATATGAATGAAGACATTGGATGAAACTGCAATAAATAATCATGCCTTTGTCTTTGATATCCTAATTTTTCTCTCCTGATACTTTTGATTTGTTCCATCATGATATCGTTTGGTGAGGGAGTAATCTCGTATCAATCTTCTACAACCTCTAGAAATCTAAAGCTTCTAGATATGCTTGCATTCTAATAACTCAGATTCAATAACTTTCTCCATTGAAAGTTAGTGGTGCCATTGAAGAAAAGCTTAATTCTTTGTTCATGGCATTCATGAAATCTAATCGACGCACATTCACAGGCCCCTCAAGAACTACTGTCTAACACCAATTGAAGGTTTTAAAGTTGTTAAGGTAAATAACATAGCTAAGGAAAATCAAACAATGACGGCTGAAACAAAGACGAGAAAGAAGAAGAATAGAATATGTGTGTAAGTTTACACATGTAAGACCTAGAAAATACACAAAATAAAACGGCAAAATGCTCACTCCTAAATAAAAGGAACGCATAGCTAACAACTAATTGATTAAGTCTTATTTAAAATAAAATAGTAAAATTAAATTTACTATAGTTCAAAATCAAATTCCTAGCAGTGTTCTTATAAAAGACTCAAACTTTCTAGCATGCTCTTTCCATATTAAACTATTAATTCACATTTTAGCTTTAATATTCTTGAACCAAGTACGTTTAACTTTAATTTTTTCCAGGAAATAAAAAAGAAAAGGGCTTTTTCTTTCTCTTTTTTTTTTTTCAAAAAAGAAAAGAAAAAGAAAACCTAACACTTGAATACTTGTAAAAGAGTTTGGCAAGGAGATTAAAGGCAACAAAGTACTACTATCCGTTTACTTCTTCACTCCATTTTTCTTTTCAGTTTATATAATTTTATTTTATTTTTAATTTGTCAAAAGAAATAAATTCCTCTCAAATTTGGTAATAACTTTACTTAGTATTTTTAATGCTTAATGACGTGCTTTTAACGCCACATAAATGTTATGATATATTTAAATTACAATTTTAATTTTTTTTATAGTTACACAAATATTTCTCAATGTTTAAGAAGACCCATCTCTAATCAAACATGATCAACATGAGACTGATGTGTTGGAATTGAAACGATAAATCAAAGACAAACGAAACTATACAAAGAAAAAGTATAGTATTTTGAAATAGTTTTACCAATTAGCCTACATATGAAAAAACTCATATAAAAAAAAAATACTGAAACTATAGATAGAATAATCTCCTGGTGAACTCTCTAAACGATTATATTATGGATACTAGTCTGCTTATAAGAAGTAAGATCTTCTATTTAGAGAAGTCCAAAACTTCTCCAAATAAATGATAGATATAAAAGTATTTTTTTCAACTAAAAAGAAAATATTGTAAAGATTAAACACAATTATAATGTAGCTTTCCCTACTCCCCTAGGGCATAGAGTTGCACCTACAAAAATTAGCTAGCATTATATATATATTGCACCAACTAGGTGTAGTATGTCTTCCCTACATGTATCAAAATCCACTGAATTAACACCCATCTACTCTATTAATATCATCATTAATTAGTTTAATTGACTAGACGTGTGAAGGGTTTACAAAAATATCATATCTAACTCATCAATATATATACTCTAGTTGTTTCATAAAATTAAAATATTTATTATTTTCATGATAAAAATCTCTTTTGAAAAATGTTTTCTATAAGAAATCGCTTTGATGGATCTTTTCTAATGTTTGGTTGGCTGTAAAAGTAAGCAAATAAGGTAATTGTGACTCGTTCTAGGCTTCAGAAAATTATGAACTCGGAGATATAAGTCCAAGCATGAGCTACCCTCCCGGATCACATCCTAGAGTACGACTAGTACGATATCTCAGCCGAGTAAGACCACCCCACGTGTCACTTGTCCACATGTCCTTCCTCGACTTGCCCACATGCCTAGCGCCATTTTATTCTAATACAACAATGGCATAATGGATAGTAGCGCATGAGGACAGTGTCTTATTGACACATTTGAGTATTAGAGGGTTATAACATACAACTTGAAACTTTATAATTTGTAAAATAAAATGCCCTTTTGGTTCATCAAGAAAGGTATTTTAGGAAAATTGTATACTCCCCTAGAAAAAAAAAGCTACAAAAGGCAACTACTATTATTGCTACGACGAGCTAAAAGTTTGAAAAATGAAATGTGACACATTCTACAAAGCAAATTAAGACCAAAATGCAAGTCCAAGAAAAGTTAGATGATGAAATTAAGATGCATTAAAAAAGCTAGAAGCACTAATGTTTGGGTGTTGATCTTAGCTCTCAAAAATTAATTACTCCATTCAATCCAGAATAAATGACTTTCCAGAGTGTGATATAGTAAGTCTTAAGAAAGCCAATTAATGATATCAATTAAAAGGTAATTTGTAAATATTACTCTTTTGCTTCTTCCCAAACTCTTCTAAAACTTAGAGAGAGTTGAAAATATGAAGGAAAAATGGATCACAAAAATAGTGTAAGAAATTCATTTATTTTTTACCGAATGGAGTAGTACTCACTCTGTATTATATTACTTGGTCCCCATTTACCTAACACAATTCTTAAAAAAATTTAATCAAAAATGTATTTTACTAAATCGACCTTATTGATGATACTTTGAAACTCTAAATTTAACTACTACTCCACTCCCTCTAGTCTATTTTAAGTGGATTGTTAGAGTACGAGACACGCCTAAAGAATAATACTTAAAGACATAAATCGCATACTATTTTTCTTTTGATTATTTTTAAATAATTCTCTTAAAAATGTAAAGTAGTTAAAAATCTTATTAAAATGAAGGGTATATATGAAAAGAAAACTCTCAATAATTTTTTTTTAAACTCTGAATAATTACTTATTTTGAATTATACAAAAATTAAAATCCCAACAATTCATTTAGTTTGGACTAGAGGGTACATATTATTTAATACTAGGAATAATATGAAAAATAATAATAAAACTCGCTTAATTTGTCAAAGTAGGCAAGTAAAATGAAACATCTACTTCCCCTGTCACTCACTCTCCTTTTTAATCAATTTCAGAAAGAAGACAAATTTTCATATTTAGTAACAATTCAATTTTAAAATGTCTATTTGATCCCCAAATGAAATGATTTACAGCCACACAAACATATATCTCTTATTTTAAATCATAAATTTCAAAAAATTTACTTTATTTCTTAAACTCCATATCAAATCAACCTAACACATATGAAATAAAACAGAAATAATATTAATTTTTATAATAGCCATGTAAAATGAAAGTGAAGAATTAATTAATTAGTAGCTAGACTGTGGCCTACTTTTCTAGATCCTCAAGCTATAAATAGCAGTATGAATGATTTGTCATCCATATATGCCCATTCAAAAAATGACAGAAGAAAATAGTATAATTTCTGTTATGGAAGTGAATTCGTCAAATCATTCAGGAGAAAACAGATCATATAACATTGGAGAATGTAAGTACGCACGAAGGCACAAGAGAAAAAGGAAAATATGCATGATGATTGTATGTGCTTATATGCTCTTGTATATAACCTATAATATCTTGAATTTCACTGTTTTTAGGCCCAAAAGTCCTACCGTCACCATTAATTCCATCACTCTTCAAGATCTGACCGCGTCCTTAGACGCGGCTAGGCTCAAGGTAAACCTCAACATCACCATCAATGGAAGCCTCTCTATTGAGAATCCCAACAGGTAGAGACTCATTTATGATTTGAATTTAACCGGTTTAATAGTATCTTAAATTTCTTAATCTTTTTTATATTTATACTACTTTGTTGTTTAATTTAGTCACACATATATATAAATAGAGGGATTATTTCACGTTTTGAACTTTTGATTATTATTCTTTTCATCTATTTTTTACTTGTTCAGTTTGAAAAATTAAGAGATAATTATCATTTTATATTATTAAGTAGGTAATCCATTGCTCTATGAGTAAGATGGCTTATACTCCCTCAATTCCTTAATTAGTTGTTAATTTCAGTTTTCAAAGAATTAATTTGACTAATTTGTAAAGTTAAATTAATTTAAACTAATTTGATATTTTAAATAAAAATTCATGTATTCAAAAACTATACAAAAAATACTATAAATTGTAATTTTTTCTTTATAAAAAAGGAACAAAGGGAGAAATAATTAGCAGATATATAGTAAGAGTATCATTGTAGTTACTGCTGCTTACGGAGTGTGTCAAGTCAAATATAGACAAATAAACATAGAAGAAAAGAGTACTAAATAAATTCTGACTTAAAAATTGCGATAATTCACCGGACATACAACCTTGAATTACATAAAATGTGTATTTTAGATTCCTTTTACATGAATATATTGTATCTAAGTTGTTGTTCAAACTATATTATCCCCGAAAATGGACTAACAATCCACTTGAGCATAATATATGATTAATCAAATGATTTAACAACTAACTTTTTTTTTAATTGATGAAGTTAAAAATTTCATATTCCAAATTAATTGAGCATTAATTTGCTTAACGAGATATTACTAGGATCTAATCAAAACTTGTCGATATTTAATTTTAGGGAGATTTTTCCACACATATAATATATACTCTTAGATTTAAGTTACAATATAAAAATTCTTTTAATTTTTATCATGTGATGAAATATTTAATATTTATACAATAGAACAGTAATTACCATTTTCACTAGAATGACCATATGATTTGAAAATAATAGATTCAATGGAATCAATTTCTAACATTCTAGATGTGTCTCTGTCAACAGGGTGAGTTTTCAATACGAAGATATCAATCCTTATATCGAGTATGGGGACCAAAAAATAGGAGACATACACGTTCCGATGGGGAAGATTGGGTCACGGGCCACGTCAACTATGAACTTCACGTTGATCATATTCGTGGACCAGCTATCGTCGAATCCCAATTTATTTGCGGACGTGGTTGAAAAGGGAATGTTGCCATTAACTTTTTACGTGAGAGTGAAGGGCAAAGTAAAACTAAATGTGTTGTTCAAAATCAAGGTCAAAGCTTCCACAAAGTGTGATCTCTCCATGGATATCCGCAACGCAGCTATCGCTAACCAATCTTGTCACTCTAAGATTAAGTTATAGCTTGAATTTAATTCAAGATTCAAATTTAAATTTCAACTCTATTATTATGGGTTTTTTGTTTATATTAAATGTTTCTTATTATGAATACTACGTGATTTGGGTTAAAGCTATATGCCCCTAGAATTTGACAACTAGGGGCGAGGGGGGCCTCCGGATATGGGTTCGACAAAATTTGGTATAACTTCAATGTATATTATGTACATGTCTTGAGAAATTTATTAAATATATATAATAATTAAATTTAGAACTCAAATATAATACTTGAGATCCATGTTTTATGATTCTGAATCTATAAATTTTAAATTTTAGATTTATAATTGCCATCAACACCTATTATGAAAATTTCAATATACTGTTCTTTACATCGATATGAAACTAGGGTTTAGGTTAGAGTAGCCTCCAACAAATCTAAATGAAATTGAACTCGTCTTTATAGCCCCAAAATTGAACACGCCTTATAAAGTCTCATAAAATTTTGGTATCTACAAATGCCTCCTACTTTAACGTTTGTCAAAGTGTAGATTCGATGAAACCTAAAGACGAGACTTGTAGTAACCATAAAAAATGGAGCTTCTCCCTTTGAATTTTGTTTGCTTCGGAATTTCAGATTTGATTTGTGTTAATAGAAGAGATGAAGGGCAGATTTGGTCCCACTGGACGTGCCAATTTATTAGGGCAAATTTTCAAGTTGCGAAAAAATAAATAATTAAGATAGAACAATTGAAGTGAGAAAATATTTCATTGATAAATAATATGAGTACAAATTTGTTTGTTCCCTTTATTCTTCTTTTCTAAGATTTTCCAGTGATTCGAGGACCACTAGTGGCGTATTTCTTGAACTAGGATGATTTAGACTTGATCTCCATGAAGAATTTACATAGATCTTCTTGAAGTATTTGATAATATAAAAGATTCCAACATAATTTGATCTCTTTGAATGCCCACTACTTAAAATTTACTAAAACAAATGACAGACTACGTCATTTTTTGGTCAAGCTCAATAGGAAAAGGCGACGTAGTCTATTTCGTCGATTTTTTGCTCGATGCTTTTTCAAAAGCGACGAATTCCGATGCCCCTCATTTTAAAAATATAAATATATAAAAAAAAATGATGAACTGTGTCATTTAATTTTTTAAAATTATTTGATGTAAAAGTGAGGGACGACGTGGTTTGATTTTTTTTTTTTTTACAAAAGCGATGGACTTTGGGTCACTGTCCTTCATCTTTGTTCTTTGTGCTCTTGAAATTTTTCAGTAAAGTAACGAATTTAGGGTCCATGTCCATCGTTTTTCTAGACTTGATTTTTTTTAAAAAATATAGAAAACCAATGGTCTAAAGGATCATGTCTGTTGCTTTTTTGTAAATCTTTTTTAAAAAATATATAGAAAAACAACGGACTAAAGGACCCTGTCCGTCACTTTTTCTTTTATATTTAAAAATTTATTCTTTTATATTTAAAAATTATCAAAAGATAATTTTTAAATATAAATCAATTTAAAGATAAATATTACACATTTTAAATATATTTTTTTATAATTATGAGTTTTAATATTTAAATTTCAAGTTATAACGAATCAGTATCTAATTAAAAGATTTATTTTTTTAATAATATTTATATACAATTAAAAATATATAAAATTATATACATATATATATATATAATTAAAAATATACTAAAAACAGATTTAATAACAATGTAATACTATAATTAAGGAGTTTTATTATTACTGGAATTTCATCTTTCCTTTCATAGAGTCAATCAATCGTATTATTCTCTCTCTTCATAATTATCTCTATTTTCCATGCAAGACTTCCAACGGAAGTTAGTCTCTCCATCTCCCCCCTTTCTCCTTTTATGCAGTCCGCCATTATCAAGAAAAAAGAATAGAAAATCAGTATTCATTATTCAAACACAAATCAAACCACTTACATCATGTAAAAAAGATTAAGTGAATTTTTGTGTTATTTTTTTTTGTTGGATCTTGGACACAGTGAACTGATCAATTGTCATAGGTTTTTTTTACCAAGTCTCTTGAACCAAAAACAGTACAGGGAACTACTAAGTCTATTTGGTTAATTTTGTCAAATTAGTCAGTCTCTTATGAATTTATAGCTTTCTAATACTTATGATTTCAATATTTGTCTATTTATATTATATCCGTTTATACCATACATACATACCAATATGTATGTTGCATATATTTATATTGTAACTTGATCTTATTCAATTGGTATGAATTAAATGATTTTAATAACAAAATTATACAAAGAATATATTCATATTATGCCTTATGCATACATTATATTTTTTAAAATTTCATATATTGAAAGAATATTTTAAATTAATAAAAAAATATTCATTTATATAGAAGCTTTAACTATATAAAGACTATATCCAATGTATACAGTGGTGTATAAATTGCAAATCAATAGGAAAGACATCATGATCTAACCAATACACGCATAAATCATATTCACACAAAATAAACTATCTACATGTATGAACACTAATCATATAAAGATTATATACACAAATATATATATATATATATATATATATATATTATATATATATATATATATATATGTATATATATATATATATAGTCTACCATATTATGCACCCCCCTATACCATATGTATGCGAATACTATACTGAAATCATACTAAAAATATTGTCACTTTTACATCAGCACCAACCATATAAAGATTATATTCAATCTATAAAGTTTGTATATAAATCTCCATAATTTAGTTAGGTATATACCCAAATATACACATACTTCACTGAAACATAGAAGAAGCAACTCTGGAAAAAAAAAGAAGAGAAGCAACGGATTTATGGAAAAAACATTTAATTAATTTGAGTATACATAAATAACAAACTTAATTGATAATGAGAGTAAAATAAGGAACTAAAAAAGGAACAAACATCTTGTATGCAATGGTTTACAATCCCACTTTAATTGGAATAGTTAATCACGAATTATAGTATATGGTAAGTTATACAATCCCACTTTAATTGGAAACAAAATCCAAACAACAATATTAATTTTTGTTTATATTTTCTCATTTAATGCCTGATAAAATTAACAAAATACCTTTAGAGGGAGGGTATGCGTGTAACGCATCTTCCAATGATCGTATGGAAAATCTGAGGCCAGATTTGTGATCAGCACGCAAAAGTGATTGGAAAAATGGTCTCAGTAGATTTTTAGAACGACCCGATCAAAAGATAATTTTTCGAATCCAAAGCGCAAAACAGTGTTGGTGCGCTACAGGAGCACGTCGCGCTCCCATTGCGGACCAACACTTATATTCTTTTGAGAATTTTTGATGGGATTGAGAAAACTCGTTCAAAAACTTTTTTTTGAAAATGCATAGTGCGAGACCATTCTGCATCACGGACTGGGTCTTTCCCGAGTTGAAAATTTCTAAATCATTGCGAGGGTTATTCTGTCAATTCCCCACCCCTCCCGAACTCTATACATAATCAAGAAAATCAAGCACAATGAAGATGACACAAATGACCCATAACTCCTAAAAAAATCAAAGTTGAAAAAGATTAATGATATTTTGTCATCTAATAAGAAAATTTCAAATATCGCTAGAGTTTAGTTAGTTATTAAATAATTAGATTAAGCTCAAATATTTTTAGAGTCTAGGTAATTATTGGCCGTTTAAATTTTTATTCTTTTATATTGGTCCCACTGGACGTGCCAATTTGTTAGGGACAAATTTTCAAGCTGCGAAAAAATAAATAATTAAGATAGAAAAATTGAAGTGACAAAATATTTCATTGATAAATAATATGAGTACAAATCTGTTTGTTCCCTTTATTCTTCTTTTCTAAGATTTCCCAGTGATTCAAGGACCACTAGTGGCGTATTTTTTGAACTAGGATGATTTGGACTTGATCTCCATGAAGAATTTATATAGATCTTCTTGAAGTATTTGATAATAAAAAAGATTCTAACATATTTTGATCTCTTTGAGTACCCACTACTAAAAAAATGACAGACTACGTCATTTTTTTTATCAAACTCGATAGAAAGGCAACGTAGTCTATTTCGTCGCTTTTTTGCTCGATGCTTTTTCAAAAGCGACGAATTGCGTCGTCCCTCATTTTAAAAATATAAATATATAAAAAATGACGAACTATATCATTTAATTTTTTAAAATTATTTGATGTAAAGTGAGGGACGACGTGGTTTGATTTTTTTTTTTTACAAAAGCGATGGACTTTGGGTCACTATCCTTCATCTTTGTTCTTTGTGCTCTTGAAATTTTTCAGTAAAGCGACGAATTTAGGGTCCATGTCCATCGTTTTTCTAGACTTATTTTTTTTTAAATGTAGAAAACTGATGGTCTAAAGGATCATGTCTGTTGCTTTTTTGTAATTTTTTTTAAAAAAATATATAGAAAAACAACGGACTAAAGGACCTTGTCCGTCACTTTTTCTACAACATTTTTTACAACAAAAACCTGCAGTTTCTACTATCTATCTGCAATTGAGTTCAATTCAATTCAGCAAAATCCAATACAACTAACAACAAACAAAACACACAAAATATATAATAATAAATGTAATTAAATAGTCTTTCTTTTTTTTTTTTTTTTAAAGTCAAATACGCCCCATAGGGATTTTTTTATTCAAAAAAAGAAAAATCTTACACATTGTTTGACCCCAAACCCGGCAGCCCAACAATACCATATGACATCCAAGAACTTTCCTAATTCCCCTATGTTTGAAACCCAATAAGTATTTTCGCGCTTCACTATCTACCATACATATTTGGAAAAATTGGGTGAGCATGGTTTGTGAAGCATATTCCCATGCAATAACATTTCTTAAATTTTGATAGCTCCATTAGCAGACTGCATGTGAAATAACACACTTTTAGACCAGTCATCAAAAGTTAAGACTCAGCAAAAGAGTTGGGTATAAATAGTTTACCTGATTGTTTATTTGGCATATGTAGTTGAAAGTTAATGACCGGAGGTTGCATTTCATTGCAATTGAATGCATAAATTCTCCATAATGCTTCTGGTGCAGTCACCCAACGTGCATCTTGAAAGTTTTGAATTTCATCAATGACTTTTTCTCCATGATCTGATTCAATATAAACGGCACACCTATCATGTATTTTGTGTATGTACTTGTAAAGATACTTTATTGCATTTACGCCTGAGCAAAACTCCACATTGATGTGACACTGTATCTAGTTAATAAATAAGAATTGTATGGAACAACCCACTGATTGTTCATTTTCATGCCAGGAACTTTTTCGCTTTTTCCATCATTTCTTCTTTTATAAATAGGATATCCATCCTTTCCTTATATTGATTTATTACTAAATAGCCGTGGATAATGACTCTTGCATTGATCATTCTTCATGCATGGATTTGTTGGACGATTTTTTCCTCATGAACCGTGCATCATATGCTTGATAACCAAATTATGCAAGAGAGGATATTCTTCTTTATCATGAATTTCGGCGGTAATAAACTTGCCATAATGGTCTGGTGATGTTATCTTGTATCCTTGTTCAAGTATTAACAAAAGGTGTATGTGTGGTAGACCTTTTTTATGGAGTTCAACCACAAAGATATGTGCCATAACATGACCAAATATTTTTTTCTTGAAAATCTGATCTTTTAAATCTTGTAACTTTGCCCGAAAAACTATAGTCACCAAGTTAGGCTTATCTTATGGAAACTGTCCTTGTAGCAAATTTTCTTGAATTTCCAACCAGTCGGTATTGCATGTCATTGTGATTAAGAGATCTGGCTTTCCAAAACGTTGAACTAAAGCCACTGCATCCATATATCTACGATACACATCCCTAGGGCCTCCGACGAATGATGCAGGAAGTACTACTCTTTGTCCAACTTTAGCTCCTCTACTTTCTCCAGCCATGATACTATCAACTATGCCCTGTAATATTTCTCTTCTAAAATTTGCTTGTTCTAGCCTAAAATATTTAAGTCGTGTCGTTTCCAACTTAATGTATATATCAACCACAAATTATTGGAGCAATCGTCAGCACAACAATATTATTGTATTTTCTCCATCACGTATTTGCAGCTTATAACAGTAGTACTCTGTACAAGAGACACAATATTTACCTCGACGAGGAACACCTACAAAAATATTAATATACACTTTTATGAGTAAGTTATAATTGTCAAAAATCTTATTAATGTATACTTTTATCTGTAAGTTATAATTATCAAAAATCTTAGGTGGAACGTAATTTTGTTTCAAAAATTTACCTTGCTCCTCATTGTCAAACACCTCATTAGCTGATGTGAATGTTGTGGTATTTTGATTTAGGCTTGCAACTTCAGTTCTTCGTGAACCTCTTTTGGATTTATGTTCTTTTCTTATTCCTTTGTGCCAACTTACTTCACCATTTGGAAAAAGCAAAGGATATTAGAGTGGATCATAATAACTATAATAATATTTTATTCTATGTTTATTGCCTGAATGCTTATAAACGATAATTTCTCGATCAAACGGAATATTGCGGTTGTTTCCATCTATCCAAATAACAACAACTTGATCTACTGATAGTTTGTTATGGACATGTTGATCTAGTTTAGCATTAGAAGCAATTTGAATTTGTAAATCGTGAAAGCTTGAATGATCCTTTAGTTGCCGAAAGAATTGTACATAAGGATTGACATCCATTATCTATCTAATTTTTTTCACAACTTTCTCGCATAAATTGCTTCTTTGACTTTTGAGATTCTATTAAATACCTCATTATCCGTGTCAAAAAAGTACAACTAAAAATAACATGAATTATCATCACATGGGACCAATGATGGTAGATCATGATAAATTTGACCTTGTGTTTTGAATGTGTAAACTCCATTTCATGAAGATGCCAGATGCTTGTCAAGTGTAACACCAAAAGATGTAAATCCAAATATGCTATTATATGCTCTAATTTGTTTACGAAAATCTACTACAATGTCCGATTCAGCAACAAATAACTCATATAATTGAGCTGGGACTTGAGTATTTGCCAATTTGATTGACCCATCGTCACAACAAAATGTTGGAGTTTCATGTTGAAACCTCTTAGCATGACAGTGTATGCACTCTGGAACTTTCTTCCAACTTTTGAATGCATGGTATTGATGGTATATAATCAGTTTGGCCTAAATTAATATAGTCAAATGTTACAAATCATAATAAATAATAAATATAACACAAATAGAATGCCACTGAACATAATAGGCAAATTAGTATTACATTACCTTCAATTTCACACTGTTTTGATAGAGCCTTCTGAAACTAATCTCTTTTGCGTTTTTTTATCAGCCTTCTTTCTTCAATATCAATATCTTATGTGGCATGATTTCTTTTGCTAGCTTTAAAGAGAAATAAATAGTTTGTTTGAATTTGAAGACTTACAAGTAAAGGGGAAAATATCCAAACACATTGAAGTCTGATAACTGAAATTTCAATAATTGGTATTTCTAATATCTACATAGCATGAGTTACTCACTTGGGTGTGTTTTATAAGCTTATAGGTTTGTGATGGCCAAAAGGTGATTCTTTTTTTTTCTCTTTATGTGAGGTTTATATTTGTGATCTTACCAATTTTCTAAAAAAAAAAGGTCTGTGATCTTACCAATATATAAATGCTTTCTTTTTTTGTATTAGGAATTCAAGTTATCATATTTTGTTAGGTCCCCATTATTTAAAATTGTTTTACCATTTAAATGGTAATGTAATGATGTTATTAAAAGTTGTGTACGACAGACGCCGATGATGAAAATTCCTAATTATCAAAGTAGAATTCTATAATTTTGAGGATTTCCTATTTGTAAGCAAGACGACTGTATCAAAGCTTTGGTTATCTTATCTCTCTCTTTTATTGTTTGTGTATGTTTGGGAAGATTGTGAAGTGTTGACCATTTTCAGTTTATACAAAAGATTAACCATAAATGTAAGCCAGTTGGACTTACCTAAATTTTGTAGTTCATGTGCACTGTTATTTTCAGCATCTACGTTTGATGATGCATTTAAAGAAATATATTTGCAAATCTTTCGAATGGCTTGAGCAACTTTGACTTGATCTATTTAGAGGAAATGATGAAATTATTTTTATTAGGCAAAAATAATAGGTAAAAATATAATGTGCTAATTATTTTTATATGTATCTTGTTTTGTCATATGTTTAATGAATAATATCCTGTGACATACAATAGATCAGTAATAGTTGTATTATAATTAAACAAAATAGATATTGCATAATTAAATCAAATTAGAAGAATACATACAATAAAGGTTAATAACTAAATATTAAATGGTATGTCAACAGAATTTGCTTAGTGTTTAAAAGAATAAAAATTTAAACGACCAATAATTACCTAGACTTTAAAAATATTTGAGCTTAATCTAATTATTTAATAACTAACTAAACTCTAACGATATTTGAAATTTTCTTATTAGATGACAAAATATAATTAATCTTTTTCAACTTTGATTTTTTTAGGAGTTATGGTGTCATTTGTATCATCTTCAATGTGTTTGATTTTCTTGATTGTGTATAGAGTTTGGGACGGATGGAGAATTGACCGGAATGCCCCTTGCAATAATTTAGAAATTTTCAACTCGAAAAAAACCCAGTCCGCGACGCAAAATGGTCGCGCACTATGCATTTTCAGAAAAAAGTTTTTGAACGAGTTTTCTCAATCCCATCGAAAATTCTCAAAAGAATATGAGTGCTGGTCCGCAATGGGAGAGCGATGTGCTCCTGTCGCGCACTAACACTGTTTTGCGTTTTGAATTCGAAAAATGATTTTTTGATCGAGTTGTTCTAAAAATCTACCGAGACTATTTTCCCACTCACTTTTACGTGCTGATCACAAATCTGGCCTCAGATTTTTCATACGATCATTGGAAGATGCGTTACACGCATACCCTCCCTCTAAGGGATTTTGGTAATTTTATCGGGCGTTACATCAAATAAAACAAATGAGAAAATATGAAAAAAATTAATATTATTGTTTGGATTTTGTGTCCAATTAAAGTGAGATTGTATTACTTACCATATACTATAATTCGTGATTAACTATTCCAATTAAAGTGGGATTGTAAACCATTGCATACAAGATGTTTGTTCCTTTTTTAGTTCCTTATTTTACTCTCATTATCAATTAAGTTTGTTATTTATGTATACTCAAATTAATTCAATTTTTTCCATAAATCTGTTGCTTCTCTTCTTTTTTTTTTTTTGCAGAGTTGTTTCTTCTATGTTTCAGTGAAGTATGTATATAGTTGGGTATATACTCAACTAAATTATGGAGATTTATATACAAACTTTATAGATTGAATATAATCTTTATATGGTTGGTGCTGATGTAAAAGTAACAATATTTTTAGTATGAATTCAGTATAGTATTCGCATACATGTGGTATAAGGGAGAGTGGATAATATGGTAGACTATATATATATGTGTGTGTATATAATCTTTATATGATTAGTGTTCATACATGTATATATTCTATTTTGTGTGAATATGATATATGCGTGTATTGATTAGGACATGATGTCTTTCCTATTGATTTGCAATTTATATACTACTATATAGACACTACAAGAAATAAGTTATTATCCGATTACGATCGCCGACTACAAATATGTAGTCGGAAGTTTGAATAGTTTTTTGACTATTGTCATCAGAATATTATATTTCATGTTATTATAATTTTTAAGAAAAATTTACCAACCAATTTCTGACTACTGAAGTCAACATTTTGCGAAATACAATTAATAAAATAATTGACCAATTTTTCGATTCTTGTAGTCGAAAATTTACTTAAATAAATAAAAAATAAATTTAAATGACGGTAAGCCATATATATATTTTTTTTATTAAGTACGGAAAAACAAATTCCCCCAAAATATATTTCCCTCCAAAATTTTGTCCCCCAAAATAAAAGAAAACTCTTTTTTAAATAAAAGAAAAGAAAGAAAACTTTTTTCAAAAATAAAAGCTTTTTCAAAAACAGTATTGGGTAACAAAAATAAAAGCTTTTTCTAAAACTTCTTTTTCCCAAAACTTTTTCAAAGCTTCAGATTTGTAGAGAGAGAAAGAAATTGTTTTGGGGAAAACTTATAGAAACTTGACAGATCGGAGAAGAAGAAATAGCTAAAGAGAAGTGTCAAATTAGGTCTTAAATTCTTCTGCTCAACCCGACCCGCGGTAGGGATCTGTTCAGTTATCCGGAACTTGACGGAAACAATGACCACGACGAAGAAGAAAGAGATTTCTTCAGATTTGAACAAGATTTTTGGAGGTTTGTCTAACTTTGATTTGTGTTCTTCAAGTTTTAATCTGGGTTTTACTTTTTTCAGATTGAAAAGTCTTAAAATTGTTGTAGGTTGGTTATTATTGTGCATCACCAAGTAAGTCTTCTAGGAGTTCTACTTCAATATTTTTATGTATGATTTTATCATTTAGTTATTCTTAAATTTACTATGATTTTGCTGCAATGTGGTATGATGTTTTTGTTATTATTTTTTTACTAAATTTTTGTAGTGTAAAACGAAAACCTAGAATTTGAAAGAAGAAGAATTCAATAAGAACTTACTCTTGATTTAGAATTTCAAGATTAGTGGTAGGTTAGTTTCAAGGATGTAATTGCTAGGTTTTGGATACTTTAAGAATATAGTACTTTTAATTTCGATAATAGAGATAGTTTAAGGATGTAATTTTAGGAAAGATTTTAGCCAAAAATAAAGTTCAAATTATTTATAAAAGAAAATATTAAATTGATATGTTTTGATTGTGTAAACACCAATGGTGTAAAGAAAATAACAAGAGATAATTTGATACTGTAATAAAAAAAATCCATCAGATATTAGTACGTTGAGCTCCAAATCAATTATAAGTTCTTTTACAAGAAGAATACAACATAAATAGAATGAAATTGGAGTTGGGGGCTTTGTATTTTAAATGAGATGATTATGCAATTTAAATTAAACGAGCTCGAAATTCAAAAATATAATGTGGTATCTAGTGAAATTTCAAGAAGAATTAAATAAGAAAACCTAGAATTTGTGGTAGGTTAGTTTCAAGATTTACTTTTGAATTAGAATTTCTTTATATTAAGAATTGACTCTTGATTTAGAATTTGTGGTATGTTCACTCTTGTTTATGTGTTCTTGATTGAGTTGTTGCTAGTTTGTTTAGTTAAATTTTTAGCTTTATTTATTTGTGTAGATGGAATTTGCAAATCGTAAATGGATGTATGATAGAACTCATCCTAATCGTGTTGGGTTGAAGGTGGAATTTATAGATGGGGTTAAGGAATTTATTGCAAAGGCGAAAACTAGAAATGATTTTCTTATAGAAGGTACCATTAGGTGTCCTTGTGCAAAATGTAAGTGCGTCAAGTTATTGAAGCCAGATAAAGTTGAATTTCATATTTTGAAGGAGGGATTTATGGATAATTATTATGTGTGGACAGTTCATGGAGAGGATGATGCCAATATAGCTAATGTTAGTTTTCGGAATCAGTTTGATGGTGAGGATGGTCCAATAGAGAATAATAATGTTGAAAATTCTCAATTCAGTGAAATGTTGAAGGATGCTTTTGGGATGTTTCCAGGGTTTCAATCAGAACCAAATGATGAGGCTAAGCGCTTTTATGAACAGTTAACTGAAGCTAATCGTCCATTATACGAAAGATCAAAGCATTCTAAGTTGTCTATTGTTGTTAGATTGTGAAGTATAAAATCAGATTATTCAATTTCTCAAGTGGGCATGGATTCTATCATTGAGCTTATGAATGAGCTTAATCCGAGTAAAATGGACTTACCCAAAAATATCAACATGACAAAGAAGTTGGTTTCTAAGTTGGGACTTTCATCAAAGAGAATTGACTATTGTGAGAAAAGTTGCATGTTATTCCATAAAGATGATGCAACTTTAGAAAATTGTAAATTTTGTAATCAAGCTTGTTATAAGGAAGTCAAGAATGACAAAAGGAAGAAGGTTCCAATGAAGGCAATGCATTACTTACCCCTTATACCTAGGTTAAAGAGGTTGTATGCATCAATGAGTTCTGCTCCTCATATGACATGGCATTATGAACATAAAATGCCACCTGGTGTTCTATGTCATCCCTCAGATGGAGAAGCGTGGAAGCATTTTGATAGAGTGTTTTCCAACTTTGCTAGTGAACCTAGAAATATTAGGTTGGGATTATGTACTGATGGATTCACTCGATTTGCGATCTCTGCTGCACCATATTCATGTTTGCCAGTGTTTGTTACACCATATAATCTTTCCCCCGAGTTATGTATGACAAGTCTATATTTATTTCTAACTTGCATTGTTCCAGGTCCACACAATCCAAAAAAGCTGATTGACATATACTTGAAGCCTTTGATTGATGAGTTAAAGTTATTATGGAATCAAGGTGTGGAAACATATGATGTATTCAAGAAACAAAACTTTATAATGTGTGTTGCCTTGATATGGACTATAAATGATTTTCCTGCTTATGGAATGTTGTTTGGATGGTCAACTGCTGGTAAGTTAGCTTGCCCATGTTGTATGGAAGACACAAAAGCATTCACATTGAAACATGGAGGTAAGAACTCATGGTTCAACTGTCATCGTCGATTTTTGCCAATGGATCATGAATTTAGGAGAAACACTAGTGCATTTATGAAGAATCAAAGTGATTTTGAAGAGCCACCAACAATTTTATCGCCCGAAGAAATTTTGCATAGAGTTAAAAATCTGCCTAAGGTAATTGATTCTCCATCATTTAAGATACCTAGTTATGGTGTTACACATAATTGGAAAAAATAAAGCATATTCTGAGAGTTACCCTATTGGAAGCATAACCTTCTTCGGCATCATTTGGATGTCATGCATATCGAGAAGTTTTTGACAACTTGTTTAATACTGTGATGGATATCAACAAGACAAAAGATAATTTGAAGGCTAGGATGGACTTAAAAGAATATTGCAAGCGAAGTGAGTTGTACTTGACATATTTTAGCAATAAGATTCAGAAGCCTAAGGCTAGTTACACATTCACTTTGGATGAGAAGAGAGAGATTTGTGATTGGGTTAAGAATTTAAAGATGCCTGATGGATATGATTCAAACTTATCTAGATGTGTTGATATGAAAGAAGGAAAGTTGATGTCTATGAAAAGTCGCGATTGTCATATTTTTATGAAAACTTTGATGCCTATTGCATTCAATTCCTTGCCTGACAGAATATGTAAGCCTATCACAGAAATAAGTCTTTTTTTCAAAGAGTTGTGTTCTAGCACATTAAGGGTGGAGAACCTAAACTACATGGAGAGTAATATTTGCCTAGCTTTAAACAAATTGGCAAAAGTATTTCCTCCTGGTTTTTTCGATGTGACGGAACATCTCCCAATTCATCTTGTGCGGGAGGCACGACTTGGAGGGCCAGTTCAAAGTAGATGGATGTATAAATATGAGAGGTCATTTCTTTTACTTTTTTTTTAATTTTTTTGTGTGTTTGAATTAAAAAGTCTTTCATCTAAATTTCATACTTTACAGGCTTATTGGCACATGTAAAAGGTCAATAAAAAATAGATGGAGAATAGAGGGGGCGATACGTGAAGCATATCTGGCAAGAGAAACTTCTTATTTTGATTGGTATTATTTTGAGAATGGTCTGCCGTGTTTGAGAAATAGACCAAATCGGCATGATGATGGAGGAATTGTTGATCCTTTGGCACCACCCTTTTCCATATTCAATCATCCAAGAAGAGGAGGTCCAAAACATGCTCCAAAGCGAAAGTTAACTGACATAGAGCTAAAATCAGCTACAACACATGTATTATTGCATTGTTCAGAGGTTCAACCTTATCATAGGTACACACACACACACATTACCTACTTTCAAACAAGATTCATCATCCTTTTAACTAATCAAAGTTTTTATTTTGTCGGACAATTATTTTGTCGGTACATATGGGAATGATGTTGTCTATTCTAGATTTTCAGAGTGGTTTAGAGAATATGTAAGTGTTACCTAATACTATTAAGTATTTGTACATCAATTATATGTATTTTTAAAATTCTAAAATTTCTCTAATTCAAAATAGGTTCACAATCTAGTTAATGTTGTGGATGTCGTGAATGTCCAATTTTTGCATGATATTGCTTGGGACCTGATCGCAGAGTAAGAATAATGTCTAAGTACTTTATCAATGGGTACAAGTTTCATACATAAGAATGGTTCAAAGACAAGAAAACCAATAATAGTGGGGTGTGGGTAAAAGGTGAAGGGAATATTGATTATTATGGTATGATTCAAGAGATTATAGAACTCGAGTATATTGTTGGTTGGCGAAAAAAAAGGTAGTACTTTTTCGGTGCAAGTGATATGATCCTGATTCTAGTGGTACAAAAGTGCTTCCTCAATACAAAATAATTGAAATTAACCACAGGAGGCAGTATCGTTTCTATGATCCATTTATCATTGCACAAAATGTAAAGCAAGTATATTATGTTCCTTATCCCTTGCAAGAATAAATCATCGTGGCATGTGGTTATAAAAACAAAACCTATTGGAAGAGTGGAAATCGAGGATGCATTGGATGTAGCATATCAAAATGATATTTCAAGTATTGAAGCAATGGTGGATAGTGAATTAGCAGGTGAATTACATCATAGTGAAGGCATCTATGAAGAATTTGATGCTACTTTCCTTCAATCAAATCCAAATAACTGTGGGGAAGAAACATCCAGGAATAACAACGAGGAATCTACCGAGGAGGAATTCTCAATTGATGAATATGAAACAAGTGGCGAGGAATCACTCGGAGAATATGAAATAAGTGATGAGGAAGGATTTGATAATGATTATGACTCAAGTGAAGATGATGGACTTATTTAGTTTGTTATGCTGACAAATGATTTTGTTATCATTGTGGACTTGGTGAATCGATTACACTAATTCACACTTCTTTATGTTGAAAGATAAGCTTATTTGTGTTAATGCGATAGCTAATTTATCTATGTATCCTTGTGCATAATTAAATTATCATGTATCACTGTGCATACTTATCTTATGATGTATCCTTGTATATATTTTGAGTATCTTTTTAGGTAATGAAGAAGGCATCTCGAAATCGTCAAAAGAAAACAAATAAGACAAAACATGATTCTAAATCAGCTTCATTGCCACCTACAAGTCAGTCGAGCCAGCCATATGGAGAACCTCCTCAGGCGAATTCATTGCCACCCACCTTTCCTCCTCAATCGACTTCACTGCCATCTGTTGTTCCTCCTCAATGGTTATTACCACCTAATATTCCTCCTCCATCGACTTCATTACCACCTAATTTTCCTCCCCTGTCGACTTCATTACCACCTGGTTTTCCTCCCCTGTCGACTTCATTGCCACCTTCTTTTTTTAGTATACCACCATCTGAAACAAATTCAAGTGTTAATTCTAATATTGTACCCACACCTCATATAAATTCTTCTTCGAGTTGTCATAAAAGTCAAAAAGACGGCTCTTCATCTCTGCTTCCATCATTGACTCCAGCTATATCTCCAGCATCATCTGCACCTAACATATCTAAGTCAAATATTGGAGTCTCTACGTCAGCATCACCATCTACTAGTACTATTATTGCATCAACTTGTTCAAAGACTCAAATGTTGGAGAGACTAGAGAATATGATGCTTATCATAGGTTGATTCTCAACCCTGATGAGGATGGGTAAGTTACCTTTGATTTTTTTTTTAATTTAGTGAATTATACTTCTTATATTAGTTAAATGTAATGCAGGTTTGCGCCATCATATGCCGGCTCGCATATGGTTTCGGAGTCTATTCAACCATTCTCCAATGATGCTTGGGGGAGATGGAAAGATTTTCCGTACAATATCAGGGAACAAATATGAAATCAATTTAGGGTACAAATAAAATTTATTTTTACATTAGTTATCAAATATAATTTTTTTTAATTTAATGATATTATTTATTATGCAGACAAAGTGTACATGGCAGCCATGTTACGAGAACAAGATAAATTCCATTTTTGAGAAAAAATCATGTATAAAAGTTGCAGATATGTTGTGTGATGTTCGAAAAAAGAATGAGAAGCCCGATTGGTTACGAGAAGAATTATGGATTAAGTTTTTGGAGAAATGGAACACTCCTGAATTTAAGAGAAAGTGTGAGCGGGCAAAGGCAGCTCGGGCTTCCATAAAGGGTGGCTCTTTTCATACCGGAGGTTCTATGAGTTTCGCAGCCCATCGACGGAAAATGGTAATCTTTTTTATTGATTTTCCTTACTTTTAACTAAATGCTATTGAATTTTATCTAACTCGTATTTATTTTTTTGTAGACAAAATTAAAAGGTGAAGAGGTGTCTATTGGTGAGGTGTTTGAAGAGACGCATAAGAGAAAAAAGATGGATGGTACAAGGGGAGAATGGATAGAGCCATGTGCAGAAGAGACATTTGTAAGTTATAATACCACCATTTTCGTGTAGTTCAGTTAGATAATTAAGGTGAGGATCTAACTAATTATACTATTTTTTTATACTGCGATCTACAAATTTTTGAGTTCTATTTGAATTAAATTAGTAAAAGTGATATTACTTTTTCTAGGTTTGTTATGTTAAAAGATGAAGAGATACGTGCAGAAGAGACATTTGTAAGTTATAATACTTCCATTTTCGTGTAGTTCAGTTAGATAATTAAGGTGAGGATCTAACTAATTATACTATTTTTTTTATACTGCGATCTACAAATTTTTGAGTTCTATTTGAATTAAATTAGTAAAAGTGATATTACTTTTTCTAGGTTTGTTATGTTAAAAGATGAATTGTTCAGTGACTTAGTGAATGTACTGTCAATATGAAGGAGGTGCAGATACTTTCATAATAAGCTGATTGATAATGTTTAAAAATGGCTACATTTCTATGTAGTTTAGAAACGTCTTGTTTTCACTTTTTTGGATATCCTTATGGGGCTATTAAGTATATGAATCTGATGTTTAAGTTTCTTCTTCTTCTTTATGGGATTATATAAATGCATGAAGCTGTAGATTTTGCAGTTTGGTTGGATTGTTATTGTCAAAGTTTCTGTCTTTTTTAATCTTGAATGTATTAGTCTGCTTGAATATCTCTTGGTGATTCATCTGTTTGAACAGTTTTATTGTTGTTGTCAAGAATTTATCATTTTGGGTCAACTTTAATCATCTTAACTAAAATATAATAATTGGGCAAAAGATTAGTTCTTTAAGATTGGCTAATCTTTAGTGTCCACATACATTTTTTTACCCTTTCCAAACCTTACTTGTGGGATTTCACTGGATACGTTATTTGTAGGACTTTTGAGCACCAAGTTGTTTGAAAAGGTTAGGTCAGTAGAAGCCAAAATAATTGTGTACCTAACAATATGTCTTCCAGTTGGTTCAGTCTATGGATTTCTGTTATGTTAAATGCTTATCTTTTTAAGTTAGGTAGTCTAATTTTGTGAATCTATTCCAGATAAATGTGATGACTTAATTATGACGCCCGGTAAAATTATCAAAGTGCCCCTAGAGTGAGGGTACGCGCGTAACGCATCATCCGGGGCTCGTATGGCGAATCCGAGACCGGATTCGTGATCAGCATGAAAAATGGAGTGGAAAAATGATCCGGGTCGAATTTTAGGACGACCCGATCGAAAGATAAATTTTCGATCCAAGTCACAAAACAGTGACTGTTCGTGACAGAGGCGCGACGCGCACCTGCCGCGGAGGGACACTTATATATTTTTCCAGATTTTCGACGGGATGGAGAAAACTCGTTTAAAAATACTTTTTCCAAAAATACACAGTGCGCGATAGGTCCGCGTCGCGGACCGTGTAAATTCCGAACTGGAAATTTCTAATTTATTTCGAGGGGCATTCCGGTCAATCCCTAACCCCTCCTAAACACTATTACACGGCTAGTAAGATCGTTTCTACACGAAAAGAGCCTAACAAAACCTATTCTAAGTCCTATTCCAAAATCTAACAAGGCTAGGGCTTGAGGAGAGGAGAGAAAGGCTTGGGGTGAGAAATACGAGAAGAGAATCCTCGACACCACCCGGTTGAACAGTTGCATCAAAGGTATGTAAGACTAAACTAAAACATGGGATTGTTCTCTCATGTGCCCCATAGAGGTCATAGTTGAATTGATGATTGGAGAGCCTACATGCATGATTTCTTTGATGGATTTTCTTGGAAATTATGTTTGAAATTACAAGTTTTCTATGTTGATGATCATCATACTATTTGTTCTCTTAAATTGAATACTTTCATGAAATTTGCATAACCCTATGCATAATGAACTTGAGACTTGAGTCTAGAGCCTTGCATTGGGATTGTTGACTGTGATGATGAGTTGATGAAACCTTGATTGTTGTATGAGTCTCTATAAATGAACTCTACCGATGTGTTTATTCACTTGTTTCCTAATGACTGTTATATAATCTTGAGTCATTGAGGAGGTGTTGATGATAGGGTTAAAGTCCCTATGAGATGTTGATGATTGGGTAAAAATCCCTATGAGATGATTGATGATAGGGTGAAAGTCCCTATGAGATAATTAATGAAAGGGGCCAAGGTCCCGGTGAAATATCAGTCGTGGACGGGAAGTGGGTCCCTATGAGACTGACAGTTGTTGACGGGGAGTGAATCCCTATGAGACTGGTTGAGGTTGATTTTATGAGCATTGAGTCGGGAGGAGTATCGAGCACCGAAATGAGCAGGAGTGAGTGCCACTCAAACTTATTAACTACGTCGCCAAACGTAGGAGAGGCTTAAACCATCACATACATACATATGGTTTCCCTTGAGGTTTAACAGTCCCTAAAAGCAATAGAGGATCTGTTCAGTTTGATTCCATGCCGGGCATATTGATATGGGATCTAGTGTTCCTTACCTGGCAAGACTGGGACCACTGTGGTAACATCAGGGTGATTGTTGTACATTCACTGGCTCATAAGTGGGTGTTGTCGGTTAAGAGAAACTCCCGGAAAAATTCGTACCTTACTCTCAGTCTAGATGAGATGTGATGAGAGGGGGGGTGAACTCCTCTGAGATGATTCATGTGATGAGCTGAGACTTTTGATGAGTCTGAGATAATGATGTGTCACTTGCCCACTCTGTACTCTTTCGTAGATGGGCAAGCCGGCGGTTAATGTGATTATGATGTTTATTTTGACTTGATGTTACTTTCCATATTTTCTACCGGTTTCTGTTTCATTCAGCTATTTTACATACCAGTACATTCTAAGTACTGACGGCCACTCTAGACTGCATCGTTTTATGATGTAGAGGCAGGTACTAGAGATCATCAACAGGTGCTCCGTTGAAGATCAGAGATCCGAAGTTGATTTGGTGAGCCTCCCTTACTCCGGAGGAACCACTATTTTACTTTCATCATGCTCTAGAGTTAGGATTGGACTATCTTCTTACTTTGTTTTGGGTAGCCATGGGTCTGTCATTGGCATCATATGATTTAGTGATAGAGGCTTCATAGACAGGTGTCGAGTATTGATGTTGAGATTTTGAGCTAGTTCTTTCTACTAGCCTTCGTTATTTTGCTTATATTATATTGAGAACTTTATATGAATTGTGTCCATTACTTGCATATAATTTCCGTTGGTCATTAGAAGTACGTGATTGAATGATGTGAAGAGGCTAGGTGGTTCGCTTGGGGGCTAGCAATAATCTCCGAGTGCCGGCCACGCCAAGGGTACCCTCCCGGGGCGTGACATTAATCAAAGTGCTGCTGTCACTTTTTGTGGCAATAAAATTGAATGCCTTAGTTGAATATGAAGACTGAAGATTGTGTTTAAGTTAATACTTAGTAGTTGCATTTATGAGGAATAAATTTGGGATTCTCTGAAAGTTGTAAAGATTAATGATTTTTTTTCTTCTTGATGATGTATAATGTTAAGTGGAACTGCTCAGCACTATTTTCTTGAACTTACTAAGTAGCAGAAACCTGGGATACCATTCCTTTTCTTAAAAAGATAAAAGCTTCCATTGTTATAACTCAATTCTTAAAAGATGATAACATTTCAAAAGCACATATTTAGTACTCTCTCATTTAAAAAAGAATGATCTAATTTGACTTGGTACGGAATTTAAGAAAATAAAGAAGACTTTTCAATCGTGTGGTCCTAAATTAAAGTTATGCTAAATGTACCCAAATATCCTTTAATCTTGTGGCCTTAAGCATGTCATGTGGAAAGTTGAAACTAAAGTTTTGCCAAAAAAAAGGAATGGGTCATTCTTTTTGAAGCAGACCAAAAAGCAAAGTAGGTCATTTTTTTTAAACGGAGGGAGTAGTTTAAATGTAGCAGTCAGAGTTCAATAGCAATTAAACGGTTGTTTCTGTTTTCCTGAGGTCGCTAACCTTTGTCGTGTGAGCATGTACCATCAGTGACTTGAGAAAGTGAACCTTCTTTGTTGCACAACTTTTTTCTCCTATTTCTTGAGTTCCTTGTATTGTGGTTGCATGTCGATCAAATGCCAGCTAGGAGCAAGTATAACAGTTTGATGTAGTATCAACTCTATGCTTGTGCTATGAGATCCATCAATCTTGATGTTAAAAATAACTTCTAATCCAATGTGGAAATAATATTTTCTGAAGGATGTTAAATGTTTAACATGATTGGTATTTATCAGAATGTTCTGCATGATGGCTTGTCCAGGTGAACAGTTAATAGCTTGTGTAAGTTTGGTGTGTAAATCTTAATAATTGTTGGGACTTGGGTATTTGATGGGTCTAATTTAGATAGAAGTAAAAGACTTAAATCTAGGGTCTGGTTAGAGGAAGAGGATAATGTTGAACTGTCTTTGTTGTTTCTTTTTGGTTATGAAAGAGGATTTAGTCTCTCTGTACTTAACTTTTTTGAGGGGGGGGGGAATAAGTTTTTCCTGTACTAGCTATACTTGAAAGTTTTATTTAACATGAGCTTTTCAGAAGTTATTTTTATGTAATGAGGAGATTTGTGGTCAAGATAGCTCTCTAACTAGTTATAAATGTTCTCCATAACTGTAATTCTTAGTTGGAATTTTGGGAGAACTGAATAAATTAATCAAATGTGCAGTTAGCATATTTTGGGACTTTCATGTCACTGTTACTTGATGCATATTTATTTTCTGTTTCTCTCTATCTCTATGAGGTAGTGGTTATACTACAATTCATATAATAGAAAATTTATTCTGACAGAGACCACATAAACATCAGATTGAAATCAAAATTAGCATTTCCTGTCTTAAGCGGATAAATGCATTATCTATCATTTTTCCTGTTAATCCCTGTTAGTCAATTAACATATCTAAACTCGACCCGGAAACAACAAAATAATTGTGCATAGACTTTCTATAACAATGAGAATCACTCCTTAAGAGAAAGCACTACAGTTCCAAAAGGTTACCTGCTCATCACTATGAATAAGAACTGTTCCTTTTGTTTCAGTCACAGATGTATCAACACCTTGCACTTTTGCTCCTCAAGTTATTAATTGATTTCAAAACCTGGATTATTGCACTTGGCTGATCTTTAATTTGTTTGAAAGGAGACAATCTGGCGTTTCATTATTGTAATCAACTATAATTTATTTAATTTTTTTAATTTGATGTCCTTGACAGTATAGTCTTTCGGTATTCAATAATATTTTGCTTATAATGCTCTCATTTCCTGTCGTAATTGCTCCTTTTGTTATCTTTCTGATGGAGTTCATTCATACATTTATTTTAGGTTCAATTTTAAAGAAGCTTGGACGAACGATGTCAGTCACAACCTGCTGGTTCCACAACTCAACTATCATCTGATGATATTACTTCTATATGGATAAATGCGGCAGGAGGTGTGAAGAAAGGCAGAGTTTATGGGCTTGGAGTACAACCTTCCTCGTGTCATCCATCACCATTGTTGTCTGGTGCTTCTTCTTCTCAATCTTTAGAAGAAATTGAAGCAATGAGAAAACAGATTTCGGAGTTGACAGAATGACTTCAAACATCTGAAGCTAACTTTGCTAAAGTGCAGACGTGTATGGAGAAATATATGGCTGAATATGATAGTGGTGAAGAAGAGACCGACTCTGATGAAGAATAGATCGTGTTCTGGTTGTTTAGATATTTTCTAAGAGATTTAGACTTGTGTTAAACAATTTACTTTCGTTTTGAATCCCAACTACTTATTAGAATTGATTTTAATGATGCTTAACTTTTAAACTCAATTTTATTGAATGGAATTTAAATGTTTAGGAATGTATTTAATGTTTGATTTTATTGTGAATTTTTATGGATGGATGGTAATATAATTTAGCAAGTGGTATACCAAATAAACAATATTTTTCTGTTAGAAAATTCAAAATGCCGACTTCAATAATCGGAAGCTCGCCTAAATAGTTAATAATTGTCCGGACCACAGTAATCGAAATAAATATATATTAATTATTTAATTACTTAAATATTACGACTACTGCAGTCGAAAACGTTTAAATTAATAAATTATTATTTTCATAATGTTCCGACTACAGTAGTCGGCCAATCGGTAGACAAATGGTCCTGTCTAGTTTCATATTTTCTGACTACAGCAGTGGGCAAATGCCGACTACAGTCGTCCGTAAGTATTTTCCGACGTACAAAATACCGACTACTCGAAAATGGTCAAAAAGTCATCGAAAAACTCCATTTTTCGACTACATTCCGAGTAATTTTGCAGTCGAAAAACAGTTTATTTCTAGTAGTAAGATTGAATATAGTCTTTATATAGTTAAAGCTTCTATATAAATGAAAAGATATTTATTAATTTAAAATATTCTTTGTATATATGAAATTTTAAAAAATATAATATATGCATAAAGCATAATATGAATATATTCTTTGTATAATTTTGTTATTAAAATTATTTACTTCATACCAATTGAATAAGATCAAGTTACAATATAAATATATGCAACATACATATTGGTATGTATATATGGTATAAATGGATATAATATAAATAGACAAATATTGAAATCATATGTATTAGAAAGCTATAAATTCATAAGAGACTTGTGACGCCCGGTAAATTTACCGAAATGCCCCTAGAGTGAGGGTACGCGCGTAATGCATCTTCCGGGGTTCGTATGGTAAATCCGAGACCGGATTCGTGATCAGCATGAAAAATAGAGTGAGAAAATGGTCCGGGTCGAATTTTAGGACGACCCGATCGAAAGATAAATTTTCGATCCAAGTCACAAAACAGTGACTGTCCGCGACAGAGGCGCGACGCGCACCTGCCGCGGAGGGACACTTATATATTTTTCCAGATTTTCGACGGGATGGAGAAAACTCGTTTAAGAATACTTTTTCCAAAAATACACAGTGCGCGATAGGTCCGCGTCGTGGACCGTGTAAATTCCGAACTGAAAATTTCTAATTGATTTCGAGGGGCATTCCGGTCAATCCCTAACCTCTCCTAAACACTAATACACGGCTAGTAAGGTCGTTTCTACACGAAAAGAGCCTAACAAAACCTATTCTAAGTCCTATTCTAAAATCTAACAAGGCTATGGCTTGAGGAGAGGAGAGAAAGGCTTGGGGTGAGGAACACGAGAAGAGAATCCTCGACATCACCCGGTTGAACAGTGCATCACAGGTATGTAAGGCTAAACTAAAACATGAAATTGTTCTTTCATGTGCCCCATAGAGGTCATAGACGAATTGATGATTGAAGAGTCTACATGCATGATTTCTTTGATGGATTTTCTTGAAAATTATATTTGAAATTACATGTTTTCTATGTTGATGATCATCATACTATTTGTTCTCTTAAATTGAACACTTTCATGGAATTTGCATAACCCTACATGACTATTTTGAAGAGCATGCATAATGAATTTAAGACTTGAACCTAGAGCCTTGCATTGGGATTGTTGACTGTGATGATGAGTTGATGAAATCTTGATAGTTGTATGAGTCTCTATAAATGAACTCTACCGGTGTGTTTATTCACTTGTTTCCTAATGACCGTTATATACTCTTGGGTCATTGAGAAGGTGTTGATGATAGGGTTAAAGTCCCTATGAGATATTGATGATAGGGTTAAAATCCCTATGAGATGTTTGATGATAGGGTGGAAGTCCCTATGGATAATTGATGAAAAGGGGCCAAGGTCCCGGTGAAATATCAGTCGTGGACGGGGAGTGGGTACCTATGAGACTGGCAGTTGTTGACGGGAAGTGAATCCCTATGAGACTGGTTGAGGTTGATTTTATGAGCATTGAGTCGGGAGGAGTATTGAGCACGGAAATGAGCAGGAGTGTGTCCTACTCGAACTCATTAACTACGTCGCCAAACGTAGGAGAGGCTTAAACCATCACATACATACATATGGTTTCCCTCGAGGTTTAACAGTCCCTGAAAGCAATAGAGGATCTGTTCAGTTTGATTCCATGTCGGGTATATTGATATGGGATCCAGTGTTCCTTACCTGGCAAGTTTGGGACCACTGTGGCAACATCAGGGTGATTGTTGTACATTCACTGGCTCATAAGTGAGTGTTGTCGGTTAAGAGAAACTCCCGGGAAAAATTCGTACCTTATTCTGAGTCTAGATGAGATGTGATGAGAGGGGGGGTGAACTCCTCTGATGATCCATGTGATGAGTTGGGACTTTGATGAGTCTGAGATAATGATGTGTCACTTGCCCACTCTGTACTTTTTTCGCAGACAGGCAAGCTGGCGGTTAATGTGATTATGATGTCTATTTTGACTTGATATTATTTTCCATATTTTCTACCGGTTTCTGTTTCATTCAGCTATTTTACATACCAGTACATTCCAAGTACTGACGTCCACTCTGGACTGCATCGTTTTATGATGTAGAGGCAGGTACTAGAGATCATCAACAGGCGCTCCGTTGAAGATCAGGGATCCGAAGTTGCTTTGGTGAGCCTCCCCTACTCCGGAGGAACCATTATTTTATTTCATCATGCTTTAAAGTTAGGATTGGACTATTATCTTATTTTGTTTTTGGGTAGCCATGGGTCTGTCATTGGCACCACATGATTTAGTGATAGAGGCTTCATAGATCGGTGTCGAGCATTGATGTTGATATTGTGAGCTAGTTCTTTCTACTAGCCTTTGTTATTTTGCTTATATTATATTGAGAACTTTAGATGAACTGCGTCCACTGCTTGCGTATACTTTCCGCGGATCAGTAGAAGTATGATTGAATGATGTGATGAGACTAGGTGGTTCGCTTGGGGGCTAGCAATAGTCTTCGAGTGCCGGCCACGCCAAGGGTACCCTCCCGGGGCGTGACAAACTTGGTATCAGAGCACAGAGTTCAAGTGTCCTAGGGAGTCTATGAAGCCGTGTCTAGTAGAGTCTTATTTTTGGGTGTGTTGTCGACCACACTTCATAAGCAGGAGGCTATGGGACATTAGGAATGGTTACACTTCTTTCTTATTCTAAATCGTGCGATAGAGTTGAACTCTATGAAAACTATCCTCTAATTCGTGCGTTACACGTGCAGAATCGATAACATGCCTCCCAGAAGAGCTGTCAGAGGAAGGGGACGTCCTGCCAGGCAAGCTGTTAACCCACCTGAGCCTCAAGTACCCGAGGGGCCCGTGGATCCAGCTGTCCCTGTTGGGCAACCTCCTCAAGCTGAGATCTCGAATGCTGAGCTACGCCAAGCCATTCAAACTTTGGCCCAGGCTGTCGCAGCACCTGCGGTGAGGCAAGGTGCGGGTGGACAGACTCTCATGGCACCTCTAGAGTCCGAGAATTTCTGAGGATGAACCCGCCCGAGTTCACGGGGTCGGCATCTACTGAAGACCCCGAGAACTATATGGAGGAACTTGAGAAGGTGTTCCAAGTGATGCACGTGGCTGATGCTGATAGGGTTGAATTGGCTGCCTATCAACTCAAAGGGGTGGCCAGGCTGTGGTTCGACCAATGGAAGAAGGGCCAAGGGGACGATGCTTCATATGTAACTTGGGCGGTATTTGAGGAGGCTTTCTTGGGACGCTTTTTCCCAAGGGAGAAAAGAGAGGCTAAGGTGAGGGAGTTCCTGAATTTGAAACAGGGCTCCATGACCGTGCAGGATTATGGATTGAAATTTACGCAACTATCCCGCTATGCCCCAGACATGGTTGCTAACATGCGGGGAAGGATGGGAATGTATGTAGATGGGTTGAACAGAGGACCCAAGAGAGATGGAAGAGGAGCTATGCTTGTGAGTGACATAGACATCGGGCGGCTGATGACATTCGTGCAGCAAGCTGACGAAGAAAGACAACAGGACAGGGAAGAGTTCAAGCGCAAGAGAGCTAAGACATCCAGCCACGAAGGTGGAAGGAGGGGTAATGGGAATCGATTTCCAGCACCCTCAGCTGCTAGCGCACCTGTGCCTAAAGGCCCGTATGATCAGAGGTTCCGGAATACAAGGAACCACGGACCTCAGTCCTAAGCTAGTGTG
The DNA here is from genome assembly GCA_029948455.1 of Solanum rostratum. NCBI lineage: Eukaryota > Viridiplantae > Streptophyta > Magnoliopsida > Solanales > Solanaceae > Solanum > Solanum rostratum. The sequence goes on from CM057055.1 coordinate 54,948,121, forward strand.
CCTCAAGGTTCTCAGAGTAGACCACAGTGTGATAACTGTGGGAAGGTGCATTGGGGGAGATGTCGTGATAAGAATGACGCATGCTTCGGGTGTGGCCAAGTAGGCCACTACAAGAAGGATTCTCCAAAACGGGCTAGCCAGGCTCAGTCTGCGGCATCGGCCCCACCGGTTAGAGGGAACCCAAGGGCCACTACGTCAGGTGCAGGCGGGGCCACAAACCGCTTGTATAATATGGGGAGTCGCCAAGACCAGGAAAATTCTCCAGACGTCGTGACGGGTATGATCCGAGTCTTTACTCTTGATTGTTATGTTTTGATGGATCCTGGTGCCACATTGTCGTTTGTAACTCCTTATGTGGCCAGTAAATTTGATAAAACCCCCGAGAGTCTTCTCGAACCCTTTGATGTTTCTACTCCGGTGGGTGAGTCGATTCGAGCTGAAAAAGTCTATAGAGCTTGTGTAGTGTCCATCCATCATAGGGACACCATTATTGATTTGATCGAGTTAAAAATGGTTGACTTTGATTTGATCCTCGGCATGGATTGGCTTCACGCCTGTTATGCCTCTGTGGATTGTAGATCCCGAACGGTTCAGTTCCAATTTCCAAATGAACCAGTTCTAGAGTGGAAGGGTGACTCAGTGACACCTAGGGGGAGGTTTATCTCATATCTTAAAGCCCGGAAGTTAATTTCCAAAGGCTGTATCTATCACTTGGTGAGAGTGAAATCTGATGATGTTGAGTCCCCAACTCTTGAGTCAGTTCCGGTTGTCAACGAGTTTCCAGAAGTCTTTCCTGATGATCTTCCCGGAGTCCCTCCTGATAGGGAGATTGACTTTGGGATTGATGTTCTTCCAGATACCCAGCCTATTTCGATCCCACCTTACAGAATGGCCCCCGCTGAGTTAAAAGAATTGAAAGAGCAATTAAAAGATTTGCTGGAAAAGGGCTTCATTAGGCCAAGTGTTTCACCATGGGGTGCCCCTGTTTTATTCGTGAGGAAGAAAGATGGGTCTCTCAGAATGTGTATCGATTATAGGCAACTGAACAAGGTCACGATAAAGAACAAATATCCCCTCCCAAGGATGGATGATTTGTTTGACCAACTTCAGGGCGCCTCTTGGTTCTCTAAGATAGACCTTAGATCTGGCAACCATCAGTTGAAGGTGAGGGAGCGTGACGTTCCAAAGACAGCCTTCAGGACTAGGTATGGCCATTTTGAGTTCTTGGTCATGTCCTTCGGACTGACGAATGCACCTGCCGCCTTTATGGACTTGATGAATAGAGTGTTCAAGCCATATCTTGATTTGTTTGTGATTGTGTTCATCGATGACATTTTGGTGTATTCAAGGAGTGAGGAGGAGCATGCTAACCACCTCAGAGTGGTCCTCCAAACTCTTAAGGACCATGAGTTGTATGCAAAATTCTCCAAATGTGAATTCTGGCGTGAGTCAGCGGCCTTCCTAAGCCACGTGGTTTCCAGTGACGGTATTCGAGTGGATGCCCAAAAGATTGAGGCGGTTAAGAACTGGCCCCGACCGACCACTCCAACTGATATCAGAAGTTTCTTGGGGCTGGCAGGCTACTACCGCAGGTTCGTGGAAGGATTTTCTTCCCTATCCGCGCCACTGACCAAATTGACTCAGAAAAAGGTCAAATTCCAGTGGTCCGAAAAATGTGAAAGGAGTTTCCAGGAATTGAAAACAAGGTTAACTACTGCACCGGTCCTAACTCTACCCGACGGGACCGAAGACTTCGTAATCTATTGTGATGCCTCGATGGTTGGATTGGGATGTGTATTAATGCAAAGGGGAAAAGTGATAGCTTATGCTTCCAGGCAGCTCAAGGTTCATGAGAGAAACTACCCAACCCACGACCTCGAGTTGGCAGCAGTGGTGTTTGCACTTAAAATTTGGCGGCACTACTTGTATGGAGTGCATGTGGATGTGTTCACTGACCACAAGAGCTTACAGTATGTTTTTAGCCAAAAGGAACTCAACTTGCGACAGAGGAGGTGGTTAGAATTGCTCAAGGATTACGACATGAGCATACATTACCACCCAGGTAAAGCTAACGTCGTGGCTGATGCTCTTAGCAGGTTATCAATGGGTAGCACAGCCCATGTGGATGAAGGAAAGAAGGAGTTAGCCAAGGACGTGCACCGGTTGGCTCGATTAGGAGTCCGACTCGAGGAGAACAACGAAGGAGGAATTAATGTCCAGGACGGGTCTGCTTCCTCGTTAGTGGTGGAGGTGAAGGAAAAACAAGACCAAGACCCTGTCCTACTCCAATTGAAGGAGGATGTCCAAAATCAGAGGGTGATGGTCTTCTCCAAAGGGGGAGATGGAGTGTTGAGATATCAGAGTCGATTGTGTGTCCCAGATGTTGATGGCATACGAGACAGAATCATGGAAGAAGCTCATAACACTAGATATTCCATTCATCCTGGCTCCACCAAAATGTACCATGACTTAAGGGAGGTCTATTGGTGGAATGGAATGAAGAGAGACATCGCGGAGTTCGTTTCGAAATGCCCAAATTGCCAACAAGTGAAGGTTGAGCATCAAAGGCCATGTGGATTGGCTCAGAACTTTGAAATTCCGGAGTGGAAATGGGAGATGATTAATATGGACTTTATCACTGGGCTTCCAAAGTCTCGAAAGCAACATGATTCGATATGGGTGATAGTGGACAGAATGACTAAATCAGCTCACTTCCTGGCAGTCAAGACGACGAACACTGCCGAAGAGTATGCCAAGTTGTACATCCAGGAGATTGTGAGGTTGCACGGAGTCCCCTTGTCCATCATCACGGACAGAGGAGCTCAATTTACCTCCCAATTCTGGAGATCATTTCAGAATAGCTTGGGTACTAAGGTGAACCTGAGTACGGCTTTCCACCCACAGACGGATGGTCAGGCGGAGCGTACAATTCAAACACTAGAGGATATGTTGAGAGCTTGCGTCCTTGATTTCAAAGGGAATTGGGATGATCATTTGCCTCTGGCTGAATTTGCATATAACAATAGCTATCATGCGAGCATCCAAATGGCTCCTTATGAAGCCTTGTACGGAAGGAGGTGTAGATCGCCCATTGGGTGGTTTGAGGTTGGAGAAGCGGAGCTCATTGGACCTGATCTTGTTCACCAGTCGGTGGAGAAGGTCAAGGTCATTAGAGAGAGGTTAAAGACTGCCCAGAGTCGCCAAAAATCTTACACTGACGTGAGGAGAAGAGATTTGGAGTTCGAAGTAGATGATTGGGTGTACTTGAAGGTGTCACCTATGAAGGGTGTCCTAAGGTTTGGGAAGAAGGGAAAGTTGAGTCCACATTATGTTGGACCTTATCAAATCGTAAGGAGAATTGGGAAGGTGGCCTACGAGCTAGAGTTGCCTTCCGAGCTAGATGGGGTACACCCGGTGTTCCATGTGTCTATGCTAAAGAAATGCTTGGGAAACCCGGCCTTGGTGATCCCTGTTGATAGAATTGGGGTGAAGGATAACCTATCTTACGAAGAGGTTCCGGTTCAAATTCTTGATCATCAGATTCGTAAACTAAGGAACAAAGAAATAGCCTCAGTCAAAGTCCTGTGGAGGAATCAATTCGTTGAAGAAGCCACATGGGAAGCTGAGGAGGAGATGAAGGCAAAGTATCCGCACCTGTTCGTGCCAACTGATGGTGAAAGCACTGAAGGTAAATCCTTGCTCTTTACTAAGCTAAGTATCCTATTCTTGTATCTGACTTACTATTATTGAATTGAGTGTGGGAATGAGTCGTAAGTCTATTCGTGCCTTAATGCCCACCTCCACTCCTCATTCGAGGACGAATGATCCCAAGGGGGAGATGATGTGACGCCCGGTAAATTTACCGAAATGCCCCTAGAGTGAGGGTACGCGCGTAATGCATCTTCCGGGGTTCGTATGGCAAATCCGAGACCGGATTCGTGATCAGCATGAAAAATGGAGTGAGAAAATGGTCCGGGTCGAATTTTAGGACGACCCGATCGAAAGATAAATTTTCGATCCAAGTCACAAAACAGTGACTGTCCGCGACAGAGGCGCGACGCGCACCTGCCGCGGAGGGACACTTATATATTTTTCCAGATTTTCGACGGGATGGAGAAAACTCGTTTAAGAATACTTTTTCCAAAAATACACAGTGCGCGATAGGTCCGCGTCGCGGACCGTGTAAATTCCGAACTGAAAATTTCTAATTGATTTCGAGGGGCATTCCGGTCAATCTCTAACCTCTCCTAAACACTAATACACGGCTAGTAAGGTCGTTTCTACACGAAAAGAGCCTAACAAAACCTATTCTAAGTCCTATTCTAAAATCTAACAAGGCTATGGCTTGAGGAGAGGAGAGAAAGGCTTGGGGTGAGGAACACGAGAAGAGAATCCTCGACATCACCCGGTTGAACAGTGCATCACAGGTATGTAAGGCTAAACTAAAACATGAAATTGTTCTTTCATGTGCCCCATAGAGGTCATAGACGAATTGATGATTGAAGAGTCTACATGCATGATTTCTTTGATGGATTTTCTTGAAAATTATATTTGAAATTACATGTTTTCTATGTTGATGATCATCATACTATTTGTTCTCTTAAATTGAACACTTTCATGGAATTTGCATAACCCTACATGACTATTTTGAAGAGCATGCATAATGAATTTAAGACTTGAACCTAGAGCCTTGCATTGGGATTGTTGACTGTGATGATGAGTTGATGAAATCTTGATAGTTGTATGAGTCTCTATAAATGAACTCTACCGGTGTGTTTATTCACTTGTTTCCTAATGACCGTTATATACTCTTGGGTCATTGAGAAGGTGTTGATGATAGGGTTAAAGTCCCTATGAGATATTGATGATAGGGTTAAAATCCCTATGAGATGTTTGATGATAGGGTGGAAGTCCCTATGAGATAATTGATGAAAAGGGGCCAAGGTCCCGGTGAAATATCAGTCGTGGACGGGGAGTGGGTCCCTATGAGACTGGCAGTCGTTGACGGGGAGTGAATCCCTATGAGACTGGTTGAGGTTGATTTTATGAGCATTGAGTCGGGAGGAGTATTGAGCACCAAAATGAGCAGGAGTGAGTCCCACTCGAACTCATTAACTACGTCGCCAAACGTAGGAGAGGCTTAAACCATCACATACATACATATGGTTTCCCTCGAGGTTTAACAGTCCCTGAAAGCAATAGAGGATCTGTTCAGTTTGATTTCATATCGGGTATATTGATATGGGATCCAGTGTTCCTTACCTGGCAAGTTCGGGACCACTGTGGCAACATCAGGGTGATTGTTGTACATTCACTGGCTCATAAGTGAGTGTTGTCGGTTAAGAGAAACTCCCGGGAAAAATTCGTACCTTATTCTGAGTCTAGATGAGATGTGATGAGAGGGGGGGGGGGGTGAACTCCTCTGATGATCCATGTGATGAGTTGGGACTTTGATGAGTCTGAGATAATGATGTGTCACTTGCCCACTCTGTACTTTTTTCGCAGACAGGCAAGCTGGCGGTTAATGTGATTATGATGTCTATTTTGACTTGATATTATTTTCCATATTTTCTACCGGTTTCTGTTTCATTCAGCTATTTTACATACCAGTACATTCCAAGTACTGACGTCCACTCTGGACTGCATCGTTTTATGATGTAGAGGCAGGTACTAGAGATCATCAACAGGCGCTCCGTTGAAGATCAGGGATCCGAAGTTGCTTTGGTGAGCCTCCCCTACTCCGGAGGAACCATTATTTTATTTCATCATGCTTTAAAGTTAGGATTGGACTATTATCTTATTTTGTTTTTGGGTAGCCATGGGTCTGTCATTGGCACCACATGATTTAGTGATAGAGGCTTCATAGATCGGTGTCGAGCATTGATGTTGATATTGTGAGCTAGTTCTTTCTACTAGCCTTCGTTATTTTGCTTATATTATATTGAGAACTTTAGATGAACTGCGTCCACTGCTTGCGTATACTTTCCGCTGATCAGTAGAAGTATGATTGAATGATGTGATGAGACTAGGTGGTTCGCTTGGGGGCTAGCAATAGTCTTCGAGTGCCGGCCACGCCAAGGGTACCCTCCCGGGGCGTGACAAGACTGACTAATGTGATAAAATTAACCAAATAAACTTAGTAGTTCCCTTTACTGTTTTTGGTTCAAGAGACTTGGTAAACAAAAAAACTATGACGATCGATCAGTTCACTGTGTCCAAGATCCAACAGAAAAAACACAAAAATAAATGTCTTCACTTAATCTTTTTTAGATGATGTAAGTGGTTTGATTTGTGTTTGAATAATGAATACTAATTTTCTTTTTCTTTTTTTTCTTGATAATGGCGGACTGTATAAAGGGAGAGAGGGGGGAGATGGAGAGACTAACTTTCGTTGGAAGTCTTACATGGAAAAGAGAGATAATTATGAAGAGAGAAAATAATACAATTGATTGACTTTATGAAAAGAAAGATGAAATTCCAGTAATAATAAAACTCATTAATTGTAGTATTACATTGTTATTAAATCTGTTTTTTTGGTATATATATATATATATTGTATATAAATATTATTAAAAGATAAATCTTTTAAGTATTATAACTTGAAATTTAAATATTAAAACTCGTAATTATAAAAAAATATATTTAAAATGTGTAATATTTATCTTTAAATTGATTTATAGGAAAATATTTACTTTTTTAAATTCGACTTGGGTGATGAGTAATTCACTCCTCAAGCAAGAGAAGACCGCATGCAACCAATCAACGGGATGAGTTGAATTTGCTTCGTTAAAAAAATAATACTGTATGCATTATTTTTTTTCTTAAATAATTTATTGTCATTTTAAAATAGTTATTTAAAATATTGATATTTTAAAAATTAAAGATAAAATTAATTATTTTTTGAAAAGTATAAACATCTATTTCAACTACTATAACAGTCTGCTTAATTTTGCGGTGACTATTAAAGTGTCTATTTAATTTAACTATTTCATTTCTATTAATTATTATTCAATTACTTCTTCATCTACTTTAACAATGAAATTACAATATTACCCGTAATAAATTATTTTGCTTAATTTTATAGCGACTATTAACATGTCTACGTAATTTTACTATGTCATTTCTATTAATTATTATTTAATTATTTCTTTATCTACTTTAACTATGAAATTATAATAGCACCTGTAATAAATTATGTTCTCATATAGGACTAATGTATATTATTTTAAAATTACTAAATAAAAAAAATAATAAATATATTAAAAATTATTAACTCTCTAAATTTTATCTATATCAAAAAAATTTAAAAAAAAAATAATATATATTGAGTTGCACGATCTTGACCACCAGTGTATACGTAAAAGAACTAATAAATATTAGTATCATCCGACCTTACCTTTTCTGTATTTCTCTTCTTTTGTGGTTATTTTCTTGGTAAGTGTATATATTTAAACAAAAAAAAAGTTGTACCCCTGCCATCACATATTAATAAGCACCACAATTTAAATAGAAAGGCATTACTCACTCGTCTATTTCTGTTCATCTAACATTGAAATGGTACACTTCTCAAAAATAATACTTCTTCTATTCGAGATTAATTTAATTTATGAAACAATGTATATATATTAAAAAATATAATTTATATTATAATTTTTATTTTATTCTTTGAGAAATCATAAATATAGCTTTACAAGTAGTGTAATTTATTTTCTAGAAAATATAAGACTTCAATATGTGCAAGGGTAAATATAAAAAAAGTTTCAATTAATCTTTTTTTTTTCTTGAACAATTCAGCTATTTAAAAAAAAAACCCAAAAATTAAGTTAATATGAAATAAAAGGAGTAAATAAAATGATAAATTTTACTAAATGACTTATTAAATATGATAAATTTAATATATCAAAAAATAACTCTAGTTAATGGTATGAATAAATTAGTAATAATTAAGTAAGAAATGATCTCTAGGATTTTTATATTGAACAATTAGAAGTACGCACAGAGACTAGTTATCACTTCTTCGTTTTACATGTTTCTTATGAAATCATAAATAAAGATATTTTATCCATATCTTTCTTCAATAAAATTTCACTTTAATCAATATAGTATTGGTTATTTTCAAAAAACACTTAATATTGAAGATAAAATGAGATAAAAATTATTAATTTTATTTATATAAAATACAAGTATTTTCAGATAAATAATTTTGATATTCTTTACGATTAATATAGGATATGGGAGCACTATTTTAGACTTAATTATAACTATGTTACACAAGCCTTGTTAATACCTACCTATATTGTCATAATTCAACTAAAAAAAGGACCGAGACGACGACTTTCTAGATTTACTCCCTTTTGATCTATTTTAATTCTCGTACTTATTAAAAGATAGCTGATTAATTCATAGTATTAAATTAAAAATACAGAATAATAAAAACAATTTAATTAAACAATTTAATGGACTGGGGAGATTAATATTTAATGAGAAATGATTGTGAAATGATTCCAAGAAAAGCGTAATGCTTATTATTCTTTTGGAATTGGTGCACGCCATGGAAGAATTCAAAGCTCATTACGTTGACATGTTCAATGACTGACTTAAAAAAAAAAAAAAAGACCGACTTAATCCTCTCTTATTTTTCGGAAAAAAAAAGTTGAGAAAGGGAAAAACACAGCTTCTAGGAGACTAGGACCATAAGCCACCCCACTCCCACTTGTTATTCATAAATAAGAAAAATAATAATTTTTCTCTATATAAGTTTTATCTTATGTGATATTTTTTTTTATTTAATATAGAATTATTTAAGTTTTTTTTTTTTGAAATTTATGATTTAAAATAATTCTTAGATATTTCTGTGACTGTTAATCATTTCATTAAGAATAAAAAAGAATTTTAAAATTAAATTATTTTTAATTATAATATGGTGACTTTTTTTTTGAAATGGACTAAAATAAAAAAAGTGTTGCATAAAATGGGATAGATGACATTTAGTTATAATGGTTTTTATTAGACCATTTGTTTGCACTTAATATGTGAATCTGAATGGTTCATACATTAGATCATTAATATGTTTATTTTCATTAAGATTAAAGCACTTTAATTAGTCCGAATAGAACTTAATTATCAAGATTAAAATAAAATTTTTAATATTATTAAAAAGTATTTTTGTGTGGATAATATTCACCATCACTAACCACACTTGCCCTCACAACCATCGCTGTAATTTTGATTTTGAGTATCGGGGGATCATTACTAATATTGTTAACCACCATTACCATTTTCTACCACTAACCACCTCTGTCATCACTACCATAATCATTATATTGCTAATTACTAATATAAGTTGCTACTACACTGATCTCCTCCATCATTATAATTATATTCATTGCAACAACTATACCAACTCTATATCCGTAGCCACCTTCACCACAACTATCAATTACTACCTTCATTGTGATCAATTCCTACTACTAACAAATTTCTTCATCACATCTAGCATCGCGTCAACTACCACTGTACATTCTTTGGCCATTGTTGAAATGTGTGACCATCTCATCTAAACACTTAAATTGTTAGAGAGAATATATTTTTCTTAAAAGTGATTGTAAAATAAGAAAAATTAACAAAGTTAATAATTAAAATTTGGATCTTGAAAACAAACAGACAAACCTTAATTAAATGCAAATAAATGGAGCCTAAGCCTGTATTACCTCCTTCGTACAATTTGATTGTCATATTTTGATTTGACACAAAATTTAAAAAGAAAAAAAGATTTTTAAATCTTGTAATATTAAATTAAAAATATATTAAAATATTTTTTTATCTTATAATTTTACACATATTATGAGCAAAATTAGAATTAAACTACTAAAAAATACATCCTTTTTAAATGAACATAAAAAAGATACATCATGATTTATTTGTGTCGTTTTTCTCTTTAATGCTACGCGTAGCACATGAGACAAGTCAAATGCGCGGCATCTTAATGAATCATGCCCACTCCTATTTTTTAATAATCAGCATTTCATATTCTCACCTGTCAAAATCCAACTTCCCATATTTCCACACTGTAACTGCCTTCTACAACTAGCCACTATAATTTACACACATTTTGCCCATCTCCATTACTTCGTCCAATTTTTTGCCAAACTTTCGTTTCTTTCTAAATTTGAACAACAAAATTAGTATTTGCCGATGGGATCAGTAGCCGATGGTAATAAGGATGAATGTAAACGAAGCCTTACCAGGGGAAAACTCAAGCCTTCTTCGTTCCGGCTCCGGAGTCCGAGCCTCAATTCCATTCGTCTTCGCCGGATCTTCGATGTGTTTGACAGAAACCACGATAGCTTGATCAGCGTTGAAGAAATCAGCCAAGCACTCAACCTGCTCGGATTAGATGCCGATCTATCTGAGATTGAATCTATGGTGAGATCATACATCAAACCAGACAACAGCGGTCTTAGATTCGAAGATTTCGAAGCTCTACATCGCTCCCTCAACGATGCCTTCTTCGGGTCAGAATTCGAAGATAAGCTCGGGATGGATCAGGATCTGAATCCGGCTCAGGACGAATCGGATCTGAAGGAGGCGTTTGATGTTTTCGATGAGGACGGCGATGGATTCATATCGGCTAAGGAATTGCAGGTGGTACTAGAGAAACTTGGATTGCCGGAAGGGAGTGAGATTGATAGAGTGGAGATGATGATTTCGTCAGTTGATCAGGATCACGATGGACGCGTCGATTTCTTCGAGTTCAAGGATATGATGCGCACTGTTATTGTTCCTTCATGATTATAGTTTCTCTGTGTGTATGCGATGTTAACTCTCGCCGACGCCAGTTAATTTTACTTGCTTTTTCTATTGGTTCAGCTGTTTCCTATTATCTTTGTATTAGACATGCTCATCCTGTGAAAAATTTATATGCATCGTCTCTGCGATTTGTCAGTTCACTTAAATCATATATTCATATGATCCTGTTATTCTACTAAGTAATACCCTGTTAAAATTTCTAAATTTTGATATAAAAATTCAAATTTTCTAAAAACATTTTATTTATACAACAACAATAGCATATCCCAAGAAATCCCACAAGTATGTAAAATGTATTCAGATCTTACCACTATCTCAAAGAAAAAGCTGTTTCGGAAAATCCTTATCTCAAAAATATCAGACCCCAAAAGCAAACATTTTATTTGTACATTCGAGTTACATAAAAAAATTTATAAATTACAATAATTACAATTTAAAATATATAAATTTATATAAAAGATTTCTAATAAAAAAATGTTGGTGAAAATTACAAATAACAACTGAAAAGTAAAATGAAGAAAATGTCTCGCTTTCTTTAAGGAGATTCAAGTCCACTAAAACAAATGATTTCATCGGTCTAACAATATTCTTCTTGACTTGTCCAATAAGAGTTGAGTTTCAAGCTTAAAAAAGAAATATCTCTATTCAACTAATAAAAATCCACAAAAAGAACATCTCCTTTCAATTAATAAAAACTCTCTTTTTGGCTAACTTTTATGCACTCTATGTATTCTTCGCTTATATTTTATATCACAACAAATGGAAGATATCACTATTTATAGATAAAAAAGTCTTTCATATAATAAATAAAAAGATAATGAGATAGTTAATAAAGAAGATAAATAGCTTATAAGTTACAAAAGATATAATTGAGGAATATGGAGTACAGATGAATCCAATGGCTGCAACACTTAGTGGGCAAAACTGCACAATTATTGTGCAAAGTAATGCACCACAACGAAAACAACCAAATTGAATAAATCCATCAACTGCCAAGAAGTGTAAACTGCCGAAGGAAGTTATACTAATTTCCTTAACATTTTCTAATATTGAAATGCTCTACATAACCAACAACCCTCCACTCATTTTAATATTAAAGAAAGTCTATCAACTGATGGAAGATTACATAATAAAGGTGACTTTGTATTGAACCTCCACTTAGTAAAATAACAACTTTTACTCCAGAGTCATAGTAGTTTCAGAGTTGAATTATGACTGCTTAAAGGAAATAAAATATTACTGTTCATACATAATAATCAAGCTGTTGACATGAGCTTTATTAGCTAGCACATTACGGCCTTGTGCTATCTCGATTTCATGAGTGTCTTTGAGATTAAGCCCAATTCTCATGGGAAATGACCTAGTTTCGGACTCCCATAAGTGAAATCTGTTGAGAGTGCTCTTGTAAGCTTAATACTCCACCCTTACTGGCTACACATTTTCATTAAGAGTTTTTTAAACTCAACCTTCACAAATTCACTACAAAAATAATGCACTCACATCATAGGGAGGGAATAAAAAAAGTGCATTTTTCATAATAAGTTTAGGAATATAATATAGGAATTTAATAAGTTTACAGATTTTGCTTTCAAGCAATATAGGAATTTAATAAGTTTACATACTTTGCTTTCTTGGCCTGCTTCAACATAACATTCAAGTTGTTCCATATAAATTCTTCATTTAGGTCTCCATTTAAAAAAATAATTTTTACATCTATTTGATAAATTGGCAAATAAAAAATTGCAACCGTAGCAATGAAAAGTCTAATAGATGTAATTCTAGTTACTGGAGAAAAAGTGTAAAAAAACTCTAGGCCTTCTAGTTGCTGAAAACCTTTAGCAACTAGTCTAGCCTTATATTTATCAATGATCTGTCCGATTTTAACTTTTTTCGCAAGATCCATTTGCAATCAACTGTTTTACAACCCGGTGGTAAATTAACTAACTTTAAAAATCTCCTCATTTACAACTTCTTTCTAGAAAATTGCATCATCTGAAGATAACGCTTCTTTTAAAGTGATAGGGTTGCCTCCAACATTAAAACATAAAAATTAGGACCAATTTTTTTTTCCTACTTTAGCCCTTTTACTTCTTCTTAACTCAAAAGCCAGCATTTAACTCCTTTTAATGCAAGTGTTAACTTGTTTCCCATACAAAGTGAAGACGATGTGATCCTGTATGGGACAAGTCAAGAAGAATACTGTTGACCGGTGAAAACATTTGTTGCAGTGGGCTTGAATCTCCTTAAAGAGAGTGAGATATTCGCGCCTCAGTCTGAAGAATTTTATCTTCTTCATTTTAATTTTCAATTGTTATTTGTATTTTCACCATCAATTTTAAGGAGATTCATTGGTTACAATTGAAAAAATCTGCGGATATTAAGATGAGATATCTTAACAAGCAATTTCGGTTCAACGGTAAACATTTCAAGAAGTGGAAGAATAAAATACTTTTCTACTTAAGTCTTCTCAATGTTTCTTATGTGTTAACTGAGAGAATCCTAATAAAGTTGTCATCCTCTCCATGGATAATGATGAATTCCTTTCCCATCAGAGGAACTAGAAAAATATAATGACGATTCCTACAATTGTCGATATTATATTCTTAATTGCCTATCTAATAATTTTTATGATTATTATGATAGAACTTACTCTAGCACAAAATATTTTTGAAAAGCATTGCATAGTATGCATGCTACTGAAGAAACTAGAGCAAAAAAATATGCTGCTAGCTAATTTTTTCGTTTCCAAATGGTGGACAACAAATTAGTGGTAGATCAAGCTCAAGACTTCATAGTAATTGTTGGAGAGCTTAGTTACAAGGAGGTCAAAATTGGAGATAACCTTATGTTACGCCCCGGGAGGGTACCCTAGACGTGGCCAGCACTCAGAGACTATTGTTAGTCCCCAAGCTAACCACTTGACATCATCATATTCATTCAATCAACATATTTAACAAATCAGCAGAAGACTATGATAATAAAATGTGAACAATCTGAATATGTGAAAGTCAAGTAAACCCAATAAGATTAGTATGACAGAAACTAGCCCAAAATAGATATTCAACTCAAAACATATCACACTCTAGTCTATGAAGCCTCTATCAACCGTTCAATGGTGCTAATGGCAGACCCATGGCTACCTCAAAAATAAGCAAATCTAAAATTGAACTCTAAAAGCTAGATGAAAATATAAGTGAGCATTCTCCAGAAGTAGGGGAGGACTCACCAACTCAGCTGACCGCAATAGATCCTCAATGGTGCGTCTATTGATGATCTCTAGTACCTTTCTCTGCATCATAAAATGATGCAGTCAAAATGGATTCAGTATGTGAAATGTACGAGTATGTAAAATAACTGAATGAAACATGCATTAAGGCAGAGTATTATTAACTCGGATAACTCAAATCAAGAGATAAAAAACTCAATCCGAATGTCAAATATCTATCTAAAGCAAGAATAGAGAGTAGACAATGACCCATCAATTCAATCCAATCCAATCTGAATAAAATCCAATCAGAGTACTATCAGTATGGAACCTATTTGGGAGTTTCTCTTTTCCGACAATAATCACTTATGAGCCAGTGATTGTACAACAATCCCGTTGATGTATCCATAACCGTCTAATGCCTTTCCAAGGTAAGAACGAATCAATCCACTCTAGACAGGAAAGGAGTCCTCTATTATTTCAGGGATTTATCATTCAAGAGGAAATATCTAACTTAGCGGTTCAAAGCTCACCTACGTTTAGCGACGTAGTTAATGAGTTCGAGTTGGACTTACTTTCGCTCAATTTGGTACTCAATACTCCTCCTAATACTCAATGCTTATAAACAACCAACCCCAATCAATCCAATCAATGAGTCTCAAAGGACTTATACCAATCTGTCAATTTTATCACGATCGAGCCTTTCGACCTATCAATTGTCCAATCAACTCTCAATCATATTTTCAAGAGGGACTTAAACTAATCATTAAGGAGGCTATCAACTAGACCAATCTTTAGAGTTTATTTATGAAGACTCTTAGGACCATCAAGTTCCATCAAACTATCATCATGCTCACATCACAATCGCAATCAAGATTCTCAAGTCAAGGCTATAGACTCAATCCCTAGGTTCATTTATGCAATCTTTCATGAAGTAATATGTAGGGTTTATGAAATAACTCATGTAAAAGCATATATTCAGTAAAACAAGTTTGTGAAAATCATCAACACATGAAAATACATAGAATATATAAAATTTACAAAAACAACATGCATAAGGACTCCATATTCCCATTTATCAATCAATCTCAATTAAGGGGTACATGGAAGGACAATTCCATGCTTTGGGTTAGCCTTACATACCTAGTATGAAGTTTGACAATCAACTTTGCAATAGTTTCTGCTTCAATTCCTAGCTTTTCTTCTCCTCTCATTAGCCCTAGTCTTTTGTTAGAGAGCCTAGAAGGCTTGAGAATGGGTTTAAAAATCATTTTTATGTTTTAAATGACCTATTTTGACCGTGTTTTAAGTTTAGGAGGGGTTGAAAAAGGTCTGGAGACTTGGACTTTTTTGGGGAAAATTCTCTAATCGAGTTTCTAATCTCATAGAAAATATTGGGATCATCTTTAAGTGTAAACTAGCGACAAGTTTCGCAATGCAGACATGTTGCACACTTTTGTAGAATTGTGTTTTTGCTTCAAAAAATTATCTTTTGATTCGATTGCTTTAAAAATCAACCAAGACCATTTTTCCACATAATTTTTCATCTTGATCGCATTTTTGGCCTCAGAGTTTCCAAAAGAGTTTGGGAAGATATGTTATGTGAGTGTCTCTCATGTAGAGATATTTTGATAATTTTACCGGGTGTAACATTATCTCCCCCTTGAGATCATTCATCCTCAAATGAAGAGTAAAGGATGGATTCAAGGCAATAAAGCTCAAGACTGTCTCAAATCAAATTATCAACCCATCAACAATCTAGACAATCACTATTCAGATTCACGAATAGACAAATCAACTCAATAATAGACAGATCAATTCAAATCAAGGACATTACCTTTAACATTCTCGTCATCATGCATGAATAGATGCGAGTATTTAGCTTTCATATCTTCCTTAGCTTCCCATGTGGCTTCCTTAACAAATTGATTCCTCCACAAGACTTTGGCCGAGGCTATCTCTTTAGTCCTCAATTTGCAAATCTGACGGTCAAGGATTTGGACCGGAACCTCTTCATAGGACAAACTATCTTTCACTCCAATGCTATCAACGAGGATTACCAATAAAGGATCTCCCAAGCATTTCTTTAACATCAAAATGTAAAAGACCGGATAAATCGTGTCTAGCTCAGAAGACAACTCTAGCTCGACAACCTTCCCAATCCTTTTCACAATCTGATAGGGGCCAATATAACGAGGACTTAGCTTCCCCTTTTTCCCAAATCTCATGACACCCTTCATGGGTGACACTTTCAAGTACACCTAAGTACCCACCTCAAACTCTAAGTGTCTTTTTCTTACATCAGTATAAGATTTCTAGCAACTTTGTGTAATCTTCAACCTTTCTCTAATCACCTTTACCTTCTTCATCAACTGGTGAACAAGATCAGGTCCAATCAACTCGGCTTCACCCACTTCAAACCATCCAATTGATGATCTATATCTCCTCCTATATAAAGCCTCATAGGGAGCCATCTAGGTACTTGTATATAATTGTTGTTATATACAAACTCAATCAATGGTAAGTGGTCATCCCAATTCCCTTTGAAGTCTAAAACACAGGCTCTTAACATATCCTCTAATATATGAATTGTTCGTTTTGCTTAGCCATTTGTTTGGGGATGAAAGGCAGTACTAAGATTCACCTTTGAACCTAGTCTTTTTTTAAAGGATCTCCCAAATTGGGATGTGAATTAAGCTCCTCTGCCCGAGATGATGGACAAGGGAACTCCGTACAACCTCACAATCTCCTGGATGTACAACTTGGCATACTCTTCTGCAATGTCAGTCGTCTTAACTGCTAAGAAGTGAGCTGATTTAGTCATCCTATTGGTGTCCCCAAAGCTACACCTCCTTTTTTAGGCTAAAATGGTTATTGTCTAGACATAGAACCTAACCAAGGTTAGGGTCGAACCCAAAGGAGTATGGTAGACTTAGAAGAATTCAATGGTACAATTTGGATTTATTAATCAACTTATCTCCCCACAAGGGAGGGGGGGAGATGGTTTAATAATAACTAGTAAAAAGAAATCCTAACTAGCACATGTGTTTAACAAATATGGAGAGGAACTAGGGTATTGTGTTCCCCATGATTCTCTTAGTATCACCGGATAACCAAATTCTTTTCTAGTGTGTATCATGCAAAATAGTAAGTTAAGTTCACCAAACCCTTTGGCCCAGGCGAGAGGCGAATTTCACTATGTGACTTAGTCCATTCCCGCAGTGTGACATTACGAACCCTTACCTGTTGTCCCAGTACAACCTCCCCTTGGCCCAGTTCGGTTGATTAGATGAGAAACATCGATCGATTCTTGTTAGTTAATCTCTTTTCCTTTTCATTACTACCTTGGTCCAGTTAGTAACACTAGGCGGGTTCTAATGTTGGCCACCACTAGAAAACATTCAAACGAAGAGAATTAATTAATACATGCATGCACACTTTTCAAGAATTATAAATTATCTGATTTTACCCTGTTAGTTCTTCATGGTTCCCACAACCCTAGTTGTGGATTCAGCTACTTAGCATTTGTGTAGATGCAAGACTTATGAATTTGAATAACATAATAGAGCACTTACACAGTTGAATTAAGCACAAGAAAATCCAAGCTTCAATGAGAATCACAAGATTGTAATTAGAAGATGAAATTAAAGTGTACAAGTGTTTCTCAAACTCTCCAATATTTTTTTCTACTGTATCTTACTGTTTTTCGTGCTAACTCTCCGTCATATCTAAGAAAAATAACCTAAAAACTTATTTATAATGTTTTAAATAGAAATTTAAAATAAAATAGGATAACTGGGTCGGCTGGTTTCACGAGGTGCTCTACAGGTCCTATAGTGATTTATGGCCCGTAGTCAGGCTTTCGTAATTTGTTGCTTCAATTCTTGGCTTGGCTTCTATGACACCCCTCTACGGCCCGTAGGGGGTTTCGTTTGATCAAACTTCTACAAGTCTTCACTTTTTGATCCTCAGGGTATGAGACCTAGTATACTACTCGTAAAGTGTTTCATGACTCATCTGCATGTTCATTGACCAAGCTTTAGAAATCCACCCTTCATTGGAATTGCACATGAAACCTCCTTCACGGCTCGTAGAATACTCTACAGCCTATAAAGAGTCTCATGAATTCTCAAAATTAGCAACTTCTGCATATTTTGCCCAAAATCAACGCCAACCCTGAAATCCTGCGAAACAAACATAAAAACACATAAAACATACTAATATCGCATTGAGAACACACAAAATTCCATGTTTTAAGCATCAATAGTGTTGTATTTTGACAGCGCATCACCTATACACAATTACCCATATCGAATAATCCTACTTTTGGGACCTCGACGAGCTGGTAATGAAATCCATATTGATCATCTCCCACTTTTATTTGGGAATCTCTAAGTTTTGAGCTAATTCACACGGCCTTTGGTGCTCAACTTTAACTGTTGACAATTTCGACACTTGGAAATAAACTCAGGAATGTTACTCTCCATTCCACACTACCAATAGACTTCCCTCAAGCCATGATAACATTTGATAGAGCTAGGATGAATGGGATATCTAGAGTTGTGGGCTTCAACTATAATTCTATCTCGAACACCATCAACATTTGGAACAGACAATCTATTTTGGTACCTCAATACACCATCTCCCCCTTTGGAGAAAACCATCACTTTTTGTTTATGGACAACTTCTTTTAGTTGAAGTAGAACAAGATCTTGGTCTTGATTTTGTTTCACCTCCGTCACTAAAGATGAAGCATACCCATTTTGGATATTGACTCATCCTTCATCATTATTTTCGAGTTGAACTCTCAATCGGACCAATCTATGCACTTCCTTAGCCAACTCTTTATTTCCTTACTCAATATAGGCAGTATTGCCCATTGACAACCTGCTAAGAGCATCAACCACAATGTTAGCTTTACTTGGGTGGTATAGAATACTCATGTCGTAGTCCTCGAGCAACTCAACCATCTCCTTTACCATAGGTTGAGCTCTTTATAATCGAAGACGTATTGCAGACTCTTACGGTCAGTAAACACATACATATGTACTCCATATAAGTAGTGGCGCCAAATTTTAAGTGCAATTGCCACCACTGGCAACTCAAAATCATGGGTTGGATGGTTCCTCTCATGAACCTTAAGTTGTCTAAAAGCATAAGCTATCACTTTTCCCCTCTACGTCAGCATATAACCCAATCTAACTCTAGACGCATTACAATATATCAAAAAGTCCTTTGTCCCATCAGGCAAGGTCAAAATTTGTGCAGTAGTCAATCTTGTTTTTAGCTCTTGGAAGAACGTCTCATATTCATCAAACCACTGAAACTTGACCTTCTTCTAAGTCAATTTAGTCAACGGTGGGGATATGGAAGAAAATCCTTCAAAAATTCTGCGATAGAAGCCTGTCGACCCCAAGAAACTTCTTATGTCGGTCAGAGAGGTTGGTCGCGGCTAGTTCTTAACCGCCTCAATCTTTTGGATGTCTACTCAAATACCATCGCTCGAGACAATATAGCCTAGAAAAGCCACAAACTTGAGCTAAAATCACTTCAAAAATTTCGCATACAACTCATGGTCTTTGAGAGTCTGGAGAACAATTCTGAGGTGATTGGCGTGCTTCTTCTCATCTCTCGAATACACCAAAATGTCATCGATAAATACAATCACAAATATTTCAAGGCACTGTCTGAACACTCTATTCATTAAATCCATGAAGGCTGCAGGCGCATTAGTCACCCCAAAGGACATGACCAAGAACTTAAAATGGCCATATCGGGTCTTAAAGGATGTTTATGGGATGTCACATTCCCTTGCCTTCAACTGATGGTAACCAGATCAGAGGTCTATTTTTAAGAAGCAAGAGGCACCCTGAAGTTGGTCAAACAAGTCATCTATCCCGGCGAGAGGATATTTGTTCTTCATGGTGACCTTATTCAGTTGTCTATAATCAATACACATTCTGAGAGACCTATCTTTCTTCCTCATGAATGGGACAGGAGCACCCTAAAGAAGAAACACTCAGCCTAATAAATCCCTTCTCTAGCAAATCTCTCAACTGATCTTTCAATTCTTTCAACTTGGTGAGGGCCATCCTATAAGATGAGATAGAGATGGGTCAGGTGTCGAGGAGGACATCAATCCCAAAGTTAATCTCTCAGTCAGGAGGGACTCCAGGCAAATCCTTAGGAAACTCATTCACAATCGGGACTGACTCAAGAGTAGGAGGCTCAACATCACCAGCCTTAACTCGCACGAGGTTATAGTTACATCCTTTAGAGATTAGCTTTCTAGACTTAAGGTAGGAAATAAACTTGCCCTTAGGTGAAACTGAGTTTCCCTTCCACTCTAGGACTGGTTCATTCGGGAATTGAAATTTAATGGTTCGGGTTCTACAATCAATGGAGGTATAAAGAGTATGGACACAATCCATGCCAAGGATCACATCGAAGTCAATTATCTCCAACTCTATCAAATTATCAAGGGTATCCCTATGATAGATGAATACTACATAATCTCCGTAAATTCTTTCAGCTAGAATAGACTCACTAACTGGAGTAGAAACATCAAAGGGTTCAAGAAGACATTCAGGAGTTTTATCAAATCTACTAGTCACATAAGGAGACACAAACAATAATGTGGCTCCAGGATCTATCAAAATATAACAATCAAGAGAAAAGACTCGAATTATACCCATCACAACATCTGGGGAGTTTCCTGATCTTGGCGACTACTCATGGCATACAAACGGTTTATAGCTCTACTTGCGTTTGACATAGCAATTCTTATTTCCTCTGGCTGGGAGGGCTGGTACAAAAGACTGATCCTTATCAGCCCACTTTGGACAATCCTTCTGAAAGTGACCTAGTTGGCCACACTTGTAACATGCATCACTTCCTTCATGACATTTTCACAAGTGCAATTTGTCGCACTTATAACACTGTGGCTTATTTTGTGAACCTTGAGCCACACTAGCCTGTGACTAAGATCCCTGGGCTCTAAAATTCTTAGACCTATACTCATTCCTATTTCAGCATGTAGGTGCACTAGCAAATGATGGTGCTGGCCCTATCTGAAACCTATTATCATTCTTATTTCCTTTCTTCCCAACATCATGGTTGGACGTTTTAGCTCTCTTATTTTTGTACTCTTCCCTGTCCCATTGACATTTTTCATCAGCTTGCTACACATAAATCATCAACCTTCTAATGTCCATATCACTCACAAGCATAGCTCCCCCCCTCCCCATTTTTCTTTGGTCCCTTTTTCGATCCATCTACATACAAGCGCATTCTCTCTCTCATATCGACAACCATGTTCGGAGCATAGTGGGATAACTGGGTGAACTTGAGCCTATACTCCTGCATAGAGTCCTATTTCAGATTCAGAACTCTCTTACCTTGGCCTCTCTCAGCTTTCTAAGAAAGAAGCATCCCAAGAAAGCTTCCTCGAGCACTACCCAAGTCAGCACTGGGGCTCCCTCTCCTCTACCCTTCTTCCAATGGTCAAACCACAATATGAAAACCTCTTTGAGCTGGTAGGCAGCCAACTCAACTCTATCAGCATCAGCCACATGGATCACTTGAAACACTTTCTAGAGCTCATCAATGTAGTTCTTAGACTCCTTATTAGGTGTGGACCCTATGAATTCAGGCGGGTTCATTCTAAAAAATTCCCGAACTCTGGATGTATCTTGTGCATTCTGTATACCCACCCCTTGTCTAGTAGTAGGTGTTGTCACAGCCTGGGCTAAAGTCTAGAGAGCCTGGCGAAGCTCAGCATTTAAGATATCAGCTTGTGGCGATTGTTCAGGGACGACTGGACCTATAGGTTCATCATGATCCTGGGCTTAAGTTGGTTAACATTCTATCTAGCAGGACGCCCTCTTCCTCTAACAGCTGCTCTTGGAGGCATGATCATAATCCTACAAACGTGTAACACACCAATTAAAAGAGAGTTTTCATAGAGTTTAACTCTATAGCACGAGTTAGAAAATGAACGAAGTATAATGATTCTTAATGTCGTATAGCTTCTTACTTATAAAGTGTGGTACACAACACACCCATAAACAAGACTTTACTAGACACGACTTCATAGACTCCCTAGGACTTTTAAACTCTGTACTCTGATACCAAGTTTGTCATACTCCGGGAGGGTACCCTAGACGTGGCCGGCACTCAGAGACTATTTCTAGTCCCCAAGCGAACCATTTGACCTCATCACATTTATTCAATCAACATATTTAACAAATCCGCGAAAGACTATGATAATAAAAGGTGGACAATCTGAATACATGAAAGTCAAGTAAACCTAATAAGACCAGTATGAAAGAAACTAGCCCAAAATAGATGTTCAACTCAAAATATGTCACACTCTAGTCTATGAAGGCTCTATCAACTGTTCAATAGTGCCAACTGTCCCACAACTACCACAAATCAAATAAGCAAATCTAAAATCTAACTCTAAAAGACAGATTAAAATATAAATGTGTAACGACTTGGCGCAATACTGTGAAGTATTTTCCGCTCTTAAGCCTAGTCCATCACAGATTTAACCTTTTGGGATCACCTTAAAAGGAGCCTCACAATATATAGACCGATCCTTTACTTATATACAGAGTATCTCTCTTGTATTTTTTCGATGTGGGACTTCTCATCTCAAGATGGGTTGTTAACATATACCACTTCTATAGACTCAGCGTTGTAACGCCCGGTGAAATTACCGAAATACCCCTAGAAGAGAGATGTGTGCATAATGCATTTTCCAATGCTCATATGGCAAATCCAAGACTGGATTTATAATCAACATAAAATATTGAGTGGGAAAATGGTCTCGGTCGATTTTTAGAGCGATCAAATTAAAAGATAATTTTTAAACCCGAAAATTGAAATAGTATCGGTGCGCGATGGAAGCGTGTCGCACCTCTATAGTGTACTTACACTTTTTTTTCAAAATTTTTCGATGGGATTAGAAAAATTCATTTAGAAACTTTAAAAATACACTTTATGCGACCAGTCCGCGTCGTGGACTGGATTATTCCGAAGCTGAAAATTTTCTAAATTTTTTGACGGGCATTTCGGACAATTTCCAACCCTTCCTAAACTTAATACATGATCTAAGGTCGTTTTGACGTAAAAAGGGTCTACAACCCCATCTTAAAGTCCTTTTCTAACAATCTAACAAGACCAAGGCTTAAGGAAAGAGGAGAAGAGCTTGAGATTGAGGAATTCAAGAGGACTCCTTGAAGTTATTGTTGAAAGCTTCATCCCAGGTATATAAGGCTATCTAAAGTGTTGGATTATGTCCATCCACGCGCCCCTTTGTCTTTTGAGTTAAGATCATGAGTATAAATTGCATGTTTTAAATCATGTGGTCCTAGAGTTCCCAAATTTTTGTACATATGAGTTGCATCATTATTATCATGAAATATGAATGTATTTCGAACGCTTGATACCCTAACCCTAAACTTAGTATTTTCTTTGCTTACTAAATTGAAATTATGAACCTAACCTTCTAAACCAAGTAAGCTGAACCTGAAAAGTATGTTTCAAGTTTCATATATGAATGTGTTGAATATCTGTGACGTCTTATGTGCAGAGCATGAATGATATGATGTCACCTGACCATAATTCGTAAGAGTCTTTCATGATGTGTATTGAGTCTTGAGTTACATTATTTTGAGTTCCCATTTTGAGTTATGAAGTTAATTGATAAAGTTGATGTTGAGTTAATTGAGATGAGTTTAAGTTGATGAGCATATTTTAGTCTTGGAAGGAGTATTGAGCATCGAGTTGGGTGAGAGGAGTCACCCCAGAACTACGTTGCCGGCGTAGGATGGTCACACATGATAATTCTGGTGGCTTGTGTTCCCATTTGAGGAACACTTTCTTAGGATCCAAGAGAGAAAGGTAGAGGTTGACGTCCTCTTCCTTGGCAAGTTTAGGGCAGACGTTTAAGAAACTTCCAAGCAAACACTTGAGTTGAGCATATCATGAGTCTTTCGAACTGAGTTGCATCAAATACTGAGTCTAATTCTAAAAGCATGATTTCAAACCTTAAACTTGTATGATTTACCTGAGTTGAGTTATCCGATGAGGAGTTGAGTCTTGAGTTGAGTTGATTGATTGAGTTTGAGCTTTATCTGTTTCTTAAGCCATTTTATATACCGTACATTCCATGTACTGACTCCACTCAGTGCTGCATCGTTTCATGATGCAGATATAGGAGATAGAGGAGTTCAGCAGGCACATCGCTGAGGTTCAGAGTTCCTTAGTTCTAGATATTGGTGAGCGCTCCTTGCGGTCCGGAGGAACCTTTCTTTTATTTTTACTAGTTGCTTTACTCTCTTTGAGTTGGGTAGCCATGGCCTATCATGGTATCATCTTAAACTGTAGAGGTAGAGGCTTCATAAACTAGATATGAGGATTTGATGTTGGGGTCTTTCCCTATTTGAATTGAGTTCCTTAAACCAACTATTATGTCATAGATGTTGAGACTGATGTTGTTGGCCAATGGCCCTTTTTCATTGATGCAGAAGTAACTGAGTTGCCCACTATCTTATTTTCCTTACTCTAATACTTTTCGTTGTATCTGATGATTGAATGGCTATCTTGAGACTGAGTGGTTTACTTTGGGACTAGTAATAGTTTTCGAGTGCCAGCCACGTCTAGGGTATCCTCCCAGGACATGACAAACTTGGTATCAAAGCACAGAGTTCAAGAGTCCTAGGGGGTCTATGAAGTCGTGTCTAGTAGATTCTTGTTTATGTGTGTATTGTGCATCACACTTCATTAATAGGAGGCTATAGGACATTAGGAATGGTTACACTTCTTCTGTATTTTAAGTTCGTGCAATAGAGTGTTGACTCTATAAAAATCTTTTCTAATTCGTGCATTACGCATTTGCAAATCATGCCTCCTAAACGTATGGCTTCCCAAAGAGATGCTTCAACCCCAAACATTGAGAATCCCCTACCAGAGGTCCCTACTCATACTGGGATGAGGAGATGGGGTCAACTTGCCAGAGTTGCTGAGATTTCACAGGCACCTCCTGCTCAGTCAGCCTCCACCTCTAAGGTAGACTTCAGAGGAGCCATTGTTATGCTTACCCAGCTAGTGGCCTCCTAGATTAATAGCCGAGGCCCCCAGACCCCTAGATCCAGCTCTAAAGAGCCCATGGCTGCAACCAGGCTTAGAGATTTCTTGAGGATGAATCCGCCAGTCTATATAGGGTCAAAGGTTGAGGAGGACCCATAGAACTTTATTGATGAGATGTGCAAGGTCTTGAGGGCTATGCATGCGAATGAGGTTGAGGAAGTTGAACTTGCCTTCGATCAGCTTAAGGATGTTGCGAATGTCTGGTATAACCAATGGGAAGATAGTCGAGGTGAGGATGTTGAGCCTGCTGAGTAGGATGAGTTTGTGAGTATTTTCCTTGATCACTTCTTTCCCCAAGAGTTGAGTGAAGCAAAGGTTGAGGAGTTCGTGAACCTAATGCAAAAGGGAATGACCGTCAAAGAGTACAACCTCAAGTTTATTAAGCTTTCCAGGTACGCTCCAGAGATGGTCCAGGAAATGAGGGCGAGGATGAGAAAGTTTGTGTCCAGGTTGGGTAAACAGGTGAAGAGGGAGTGCAAGGCAGCATTATACTGATCCCGAGCATCGATATCTCTAAAATCATGGTACATGCCCAACAAACTGAGGAGGACAAGAAGAAAGACAGAGAAAAGCATTTGAGTAAGAAAGCCAAGTCCACCGGGCATGATCCTAGCCAGCACAAATAGGATAAGAGAGATAGGTCTTACTTTCAGAAGAGGCATTCGGGGTATGCACCATCATCAACTAGTGAACGTCAGGTATGATCAAAGATCCCAAGGCTAGTCAAACCTTAGAGCATAGGGTTCTCAAGCTAGTATGACCCTTGGCTCGAGAGGGAAACCACCTTGTGGGAAGTGTGGCAGGATATATTTAGGAGAGTGCAAAGACAAAGGGAATGCTTGCTACAAGTGTGGCCAGACAAGTCACTTCCTGAAGGAATATCCACTTTGGGGTAATAAGGCATAGTCTTTACTACGATGCCACCACCCAAGTGTAACCAAAGAGGTACTACACTTGGGACAAGCGGAGAGATGAACCGTCTTTATGCAATAAGGAACCAACAAGACCAAGAGGTTGCACCAGATGTCGTGACGAGTATGGTTCGAATCTTTACTTTTGATTGTTATGCTTTGTTTGATCCAGGGGCAACAGTGTCCTTTGTGACGCCATATGTGGCTAGAAAATTTAAGACCCCCTCTGAGTGTTTACTTGAGTCTTTCTCTGTTTATACTCTTGTTGGTGAGTCTATCATATTTAAGAAAGTCTATAGAGAATGCGTAGTGTTTGTCTATCATAGGGATACTCTTGCTAATTTGGTTGAGTTAGAGATGGTTGACTTTGATGTAATCCTTGGCATGGACTGGCTCCACACCTGCTATGCCTCTATTTACTGTAGAACCCGAACTGTCAAGTTTCAGTTCCCAAATGATCTTGTTATAGAATGGAGGGGAGATTTCGTTGCACCTAAGGGCAAATTTATTTCTTACCTTAGATCTAGAAGGTTAATCTCTAAAGGGTGCATCTACCATCTCGTGTGAGTCAAGTCTGATGATGTTGAGCCTCCTACTCTTGATTCAGTCCTGATTGTGAGTGCGTTTCCAGAAGTGTTTCCCGAGGATCTACCTAGAGTCCCTCCTGATAGGAAGATCAACTTCAGAATTGATGTTCTACTCGATACCCAACCTATCTCATTTCCACCCTATAGGATGGCCCCTACTGAGTTGAAAGAGCAATTGAGGGATTTGTTAGAGAAGGGCTTTATTAGGCCAAGTGTTTCTTCTTAGGGTGCTCCCGTCTAGTTCATGCAAAGAAAGATGGGTCTCTCAGAATGTCCATAGATTATAGGCAACTAAAAAAGGTTATGATCAAGAATAAATATCCTCTCCCCAGGATAGATGATCTGTTTGACCAACTTCATCAATTGAAAGTGAGGGAGTGTGACAATCCAAAGACATCCTTCAGGAGGTTGACGAACACACCTGCAACCTTCATGGACTTGATAAATAGAGTGTTCAGACCCTATCTTGACATGTTTGTAATCGTGTTCATCAACGACATTTTAGTGTATTCGAAGGATGAGGAGGAGCATACCAATCACCTCAGAATTGTCCTTCAAAATCTTAAGGACCATGAGTTGTATGCAAAGTTCTTGAAATATGAGTTTTGGCTCAAGTGATGGCTCCTAGGCCATGTTTCGGGTGAAGGTATTCAAGTCGATGACCAAAACATTGAAGTAGTTAAGAATTGGCCAAGATCGACCTCTCCAACAGGCATAAGAAGTTTCTTGGGGTAGGTAGGCTACTACCGCAGGTTCATTGATAGATTTTCTTCCCTATCTGCACCATTAACCAAATTGACTCAGAAAAAGGTCAAGTTTCAGCGGTCCAAGGAATGTGAGAAGCGCTTCCAAGAGTTGAAGACTAGATTGACTATTGCACCTGTTTTGACCTAGCCCCGATAGGATGGAGGATTTTGTAATATATTGTGATGCATCAAGAGTTGGGTTGGGTTGTGTGTTGATGCAGATGGGGAAGGTGATAGACTATGCTTCTAGGAAACTTAAGGTTCATGAGATGAACTATCCGACCCATGATCTTGAGTTGGTGGCGTTGGTGTTTACACTTACAATCTGGCTCCACTACTTGTATGGAGTGCATGTGGATGTGTTCACTGACCACAAGAGCTTGCAATATATCTTCAATCAAAGAGATCTCAACCTGCGACAGAGGAGATGGTTGGAGTTGCTCAAGGATTATGACATGAGTATCCTCTACCACCCAGGTAAAGCTAACATTGTTGCTGATGCTCTTAGCAGTTTGTCAATGGGTAGCACGAGGAAAGAAAGAGCTAGAAAAGGAAGTACAGTGATTGGCACAATTGGGAGTTCAACTCGAGTAGCAGAGGTAAAAGAGAAGAAAGATCTAGATCCTATCATACTCCAATTGAAGGAGGTTGTCCACAAACAGAAAGTGATGGTTTCTCCAAAGGGGGAGATGGAGTGCTGAGATACCAGAGTAGGTTATGTGTCCCCAATGTTGATGGTGTTCGAGAGAGAATCATGGTCGAAGCTCATATCTCTAGGCATTCCATTCATCCTGGCTCTACCAAGATGTACAACAACTTGAGGGAAGTCTATTGGTGGAGTGGAATTAAGAGGGATATCACTGAGTTTGTTTCTAAGTGCCCGAATTGCCAACAAGTCAAAGTTGAGCATTAAAGGCCTTGCGGATTGGCACAGAACTTTGAGATTCTAGAATGGAAGTGAGAGATAATTAACATGGACTTCATTACCGACCTACTGAGATCCCGAAGGCAACATGATTTGATATGGGTGATTGAGGACTAGATCACTAAATCAGCTCACTTCTTAGCAGTTAAGACGACTAATACTGCGGAGGAGTATGCCAAATTGTACATCCAAGAGATTGTGAAGTTGTGTGAGTTCCCTTGTCCACCATCTTGGATAGAGGATCTCAATTCACCTCCCAATTTTAGAGATCTTTCCAGAAGGGATTGGGTACCAAGGTAAATTTGACTACAGTCTTTCATCCATAGACAGATGGCCAGGTAGAGTGCACCATTCAGACATTAGAAGATATGTTGAGAGCCTGTGTTTTTTACTTCAAAAGAAATCGGGATGACCACCTACCATTGATTGAATTTGTATATAACAATAGTTATCATGCAAGCATTCAAATGGCCCTCTATAAGGCCTTGTATGGGAGGAGATGTAGATCACCAATTGGATGGTTCAAAGTCGGAGAAGCTAAGTTGATTGGACCTGATCTTGTTCACCAATCAATGAGAAGGTTAAGGTCATTAAAGAGAGGTTGAAAACTGCACAGAGTCGGCAAAAGTCTTACATTGATGTGAGGAGAAGAGACTTAGAATTGGATGTAAATGATTGGGTGTACTTGAAGATGTCACCCATAAAGGATATCATGAGTTTTCGGAAGAAGGGAAAATTGAGTCCTCGCTATATTGGCCCATATCAGATTTTGAAGAGGATTGGGAAGGTTTCTTATGAGTAAGAGTTCCCTTCCGCGTTAGATAGAATTCATCTGGTATTCCATGTGTCGATGTTGAAGAAGTGCTTGGAAGATCCTACCTTGGTGATCCTTGTTGGTAGCACTGGAGTGAAGGATAGTTTATCCTATGAAGAGGTTCTGATCCAAATCCTTGATTGTCAGTTTCGTAAGTTGAAAAACAAAGAGATCGCCTTAGTCAAAGTCCTATGGAGAAACCAGTTTGTTGAGGAAGCCACGTGGGAAGCTGAGGAAGATATGCGAGCCAAGTACCCGCACCAACTCGAGCCAAATGATGAGAACATCGAAGGTAAATTTCTTACCCTTGACTAAATTGATTGATCTATTCTTAAGTTGATTGTCTATTCTTGAGTCCGAGTAGAGTCAGTTGAGGTTGAGGAGGAGTCGAGAGTTTGATTGGTTGAGGTGAGTGTTGAGATGAATCTTGAGTCTATTCGTGCCTTAATATCCACATTTAGTCATCATTCGAGGACGAATGATCCCAAGGGGGAGATGATGTAACGCCCGGTGAAATTACTGAAATACCCCCTAGAGGGGAGATGCGTGCATAACACATCTTTCAATACTTGTATGGAAAATCTGAGATCGTATTTGTGATCAGCATGAAAAATTGAGTGGGAAAATGGTCTCAATCAATTTTTAAAGCGACCGAATCAAAAGCTATTTTTTGACACGAAAATCAAAATAGTGTTGGTGCGCGACAAAAGTGCGCCGCGCCTCTGTAGCAGACTTACACTTGTTTTTTTTCAAAATTTTTTGACGGGATTGAAAAAATTCATTTAGAAACTTTTCGGAGAAAAATACATTGTAAAATTTCTAAATTTTGTGAGGGGCATTCCGGACAATTCCCAACCCCTCCTAAACTCAATACATGATTTAATTAGGTCATTTTGACATAAAAAGGGATCTAAAACCCCATTATAAAGTTCTTTTTTCTAACAATATAACAAGACTAGGGCTTGAGGAAAGAGGAGAAGAGCTTGATATTGAGGAATTCAAGAGGAATCCTTGAAGTGATTGTTAAAAGCTTCATCCCAGGTATATAATGCTACCTAAAGTGTTGGATTATGTTCATCCACGCACCCCTTCGTCTCTTGAGTTAATGTTTTAAATCCTGTGGTTCTTGAGTTCCCAAAGTTTTGTACATGTTGGAGTTTTTATGAATTTACTTGAGTCAATTTATGAGTTGCATCATTATTATCATGAAATATGAATGTATTTTGAATGCTTGATACCCTAACCCTAAACTTCGGTGAGTCATATTCATTGCATGCTCGCATATTTAGTACATTCAAATGTACTAACGCATACTCTATGCCTACATGATTTTACCATGTAGGGGCTGAGCACTTCGAGTACCAACCAATTGACGAGTAGTCCTATTCTAAAGAGTATTGTGGTGAGTCCCATCCTCCAAGGATGAGTCATCTTACTTTACCTTTACTATCTTGAGTTCCTTTTCATTTTAGGGTGAGCCCGGACTTGTCCTGGCCCCTGTTCCATCTTGAATAGAGGCATTCGTTTGATAATATGTAGACTCTTTTGAAATCCGCTTGTTATGCGTGGTATTTGGCTTATGTTTGTTGGATTGATTTATGGGAAATTCTTACCTGACTATATGTATATTTTGGTGTGGAGATGTGGAAAGTGCCTAGCCCCATATTTCCCTATAGCGTGAGTCCTATTCTCCCGCCCCTTAGAACTATGTGTTGCTATTTGTATGTCTTTCCTGAACCGATGATGTTGGTTTAGATACTTGAGGCTTGTTTGGGGACTCTTGAATTCCCATTCGTCGTGTCATATCTAGGCCCTAGTCTCGAGTCGTGACAGTTGCCCACTATTTTATTTTCCTTACTCTAATACTTTCTATTATATCTGATGATTGAATGATTATCTTGAGACCGAGTGGTTCGCTTAGGGACTAGCAATAGTCTTCAAGTGCCAACCACGTCTAGGGTACCCTCCTGGGGCATGACAGGCGTCCTCGCTGAGATTTGCCCCGTCGCATGGGATTCGCCTAGACTCAATTCTGAGGTTTACCCCACCTCACCAGGATTCGCCTAAATTCAGTTAAACTCTTACCCATATCAACAAGGTTGACACAAGAGTAGCTCTGAAACCACATGTAACGACCTGGCTCAATACTGTCAAGTATTGTCCAATCTTTGCCTAGCTCATCATGGATTTGTCCCTTTGGGCTCACCCTAAAAGGCGCCTCACAATATATAGACCAGTCCTTTACTTATATACCCAACATCTCTCTTGTGTTTTATCGATGTGGGACTTCTTATCTCAAGATGGGCTGTTACAAAATGAGTATCCTATAGAAGTAGGGAAGGGCTCACCAACTCAGTTGATTTCAATAGATCCTCAACAGTGCACATGTTGATAATCTCTAATACCTGTCTTTGATTTATAAAATGAAGCAGTCCAAATGAACATCAGTTCGTGGAATGTACGAGTACATAAAATGGTCGAATGAAACATGCATCAAGGTAGAATACTATCAACTCAGATAACTTAAATCAAGAGATAAAGAACTCAATCATAATGTCAAATGTATATATAAAACAAGAATAAAGAGTAGACAATGACCCATCAATTCAATCCAATCCAATCTGAATCAAATCCAATCAAATTATTACCAGTATAGAACCAATCTAGGAGTTTCTCTTATCCGACAGTAATCACTTATGAGCCAGTGATTGTAAAATAATCCTGTTGATACTTCCACAACCTTCCAATACTTTTCCAGGGTAAGAATGAATCAATCCACTCCGAACCGTGGACTTATCAATCAAGAGGAAACATTCGACTTAGCAGTTCAATCCTCACCTATGTTTGGCGACGTAGTTAATGAATTCAAGTTGAACTTATTCTCGCTTAATACGGTGCTCGATGCTCTTCCTAAGACTCAATTCTCATTAACAATCAACTGCAATCAATCCAATCAATGAGTCTCATAAGAACTCATACCAATCCGTCAATTCTATTATGATCGAGCCTTTCGGCTTATCAACCATCCAATCAACTCTCAATCATATTTTCAAGAGGGGCTTAGACCAATCATTAAGGAGACTATAAACTAAACCAATCTTTAGAGTTCATTTATGAAGACTCATAGGACCATCAAGTTCCATCAAACTATCATCATGCTCACATCACAATCGCAATCAATATTCTCAAATCAAGGCTCAAGACTCAATCCCTAGGTTCATTTATGCAATCTTTCATGAAGTAATATGTAAGGTTTATGAAATAACTCATGTAGAAGCATATATTCAGTAAAACAAGTTTGTGATAATCATCAACATATGAAAATACATAGATATGTATAAAATTTGCAAGAAAACATGCGTAAGGACTCAATACTCCCATCTATCAATCTATCTCAATCAAGGGGCACATGGAAGAACAATTACATGCTTTGGGTTAGCCTTACATACCTTATATGAAGTTTGACAATCAACTTTGCAAGAGTTTCTGCTTGAATTCCTAGCTTCTGTTCTTCTCTCCTTAGCCCAGTCTTCTGTTAGAGTTCTTAGAAAGCTTGGAAATGGTTTTAAAAACCATTTTTACACTTTCAACGACTAACTTTGATTGTTTTTTAATTTTAGGAGGGGTTGGAAAAGGTCTGGAATGCCCCTTGAAAAGAACTGAAAATTTGCCTTTTGGCATACCAAGTCCGCTTCGCAGACTTGGACATTTTTGGGGTTTTTGTTGAATGTTCTCTGATCGAGTTTCTAATCCTGTAAAAAATGTTGGGATCACCGTTAACAAATCCGCGACAAGTCTGCATGCGGACATGTTACACATTTTTCTGGAATTGCGTTTTTGCCTCGAAAAATTATCTTTTGTTCTGGTTGCTCTAAAATCAAGCAAGATTTTCCCACACAATTTTTTGTGCTAATCGCATTTTCAGCCTTGGATTTTCCGAAAGAGTTTGGGAAGACGCGTTATGCGAGCGTCTCTCATTCAGGGGTATTTTGATAATTTTACTTGGTGTAACACCTTAATGTTTGTGGTGTTATTGATAAACTTTCACATTTATAGAAGGAATTTCAAAAACCTATACACCATAAACACAAGAAAACCTTTCTTGAGACATTGATAATGAAAATTCGCATGGAGGAGGAGGCAAGAGGCCTAGATGAACTTTTACAATTAGAAGAGAACAACACCATAACAAAGGGAAATTTAGTTACTTCGAATGATGCTATTCCTGAATCTAACAAAAATACTTCTATGAAGCCTAAGAAAAATTTCAAGGAAAAGGATGGTAGACCTCTCAAGGAAAATAAGGTGAAAATAATCAAGCTTGAAATCAATAAGTTCAAGATAAAAGATTGTGCTTTGTCAATGGAAAAAGTGAGTATATTGCTCGATTTTACAAATCTCAATAACATGGTCCTACACCTCAGGCAAACATTACCACAAAGCCTTTTGTAGCAGTGATTATTGACATAAATATGGTTGAGAATATTGATGGATGGTGAGATAATTTTGGTGTAAGCCATCATGTCTATAATATAGTCCTTTTGAGGAGCCCAAAACCAACATGTTTAGTGATTCTCA
This sequence comes from Solanum rostratum, assembly GCA_029948455.1. Classification (NCBI taxonomy): domain Eukaryota; kingdom Viridiplantae; phylum Streptophyta; class Magnoliopsida; order Solanales; family Solanaceae; genus Solanum; species Solanum rostratum. The sequence continues at coordinate 54,981,850 of CM057055.1, forward strand.
CACTACTCAAGTGCTTGGAACGAAAGATATCGAATTGTGTTTTGCCTTCGGAAGAATATTAACTTTGAAAGATGTACTTTATGCTCCTTCTATGAGGAAGAATTTGATGTCTAGTTTTCTTCTTAATAAAGTAGGCTTCAAACAGTTTATTGAGTCCAATCAATATGTAATTGTGAAAAAGGATATTTTTTTGGGAAAAAAGTATGCTTGTGATGGGATGTTTAAACTGAATGTTGAAATGAATAAAGTTTTGGCATGCTCGTTTGTGTCATGTGTATGATTGATATGTTGGAATCATGAGTAGTTTGGGATTAATCCCAGTGTAAAGAATTTTGAAAAGTGTGAGGCTTGTAGTAAAGTCAAAATCACTAAAAGACCTCATTTTCAAGTTGAAAGAAAAATTGATTTATTAAAATTAGTTCACACTGATATTTGTGAATTTGGAAGAATTTTAACTCATGGAGGAAATAGATATTTTATCATTTTCAGTGTTGATTTTTCTAAGTGTACATGTGTTTACTTACTAGAAAGTAAAAGTGATGCTTTTGGATATTAAAGTTTATCTCCATGAGGTTGAAAATCAGTTTGGAAGAAAAATAAAAAGAATTAGAAGTGATAGAGGCCGTGAACATGAGTCAAATGAGTTTAGTTCCTTTGTTAGATCATTGGAATAATTCATGAAACTACTCCTTATTCTCCTTCATCTAATGTTGTAGCGGAAAGAAAAACTTGAACTTTGGTTGAATTGACTAATGCCATGCTTATTGAGTCAAGTGCACCTTTAAATTTTTGGGTTGAAGCTATTTTGACTGCTTGTTATGTGCCAAGTCATGTGCCTCATAAAAAGTCTAAATTGATACCTTTTGAATTGTGGAAGGGTCACAAGCCAAATTTGGAATATCTAAGAGTTTGGAGTTGTCTAGTCTTTGTAAGACTAATGGATCCCAAGATTATAAAATTAGGTAAGAAAGTTACTACTTGTGCTTTTCTTAGTTATGCTTCAAATAGTACAGCCTATAGATTTTTTAATCTTGAAGATAATATTGTAATAGAATCAAGTGATGTTATATTTCATGAAAATAAATTTTCTTTTGATTCTAAAAGTAGTGGAGGTCAAAGGATTGAACAAAATATTTTGTCACTACCTAGTTCTGCTACTTCTACTTTTAAAATATAGAATATAAGAAAAGAATACATAGAGTGCATAAAAGTTAGTCAAAAAGAGAGTTCTTATTAGTTGAAGAGAGGTGTTCCTTTTGTGGAGTTTGAAACTCAACTCTTGTCCAAAGTTTGTTGAGTTGTACTTTGTGATTAGGTTGTTGCATCCTGGAGGGGACAAGTCAAAAAAATAGGCTTAAATATCTTTGAAGAGAGTGAAATATCCGCGCCTCAGTCTTAAGAATTTTATTTTATTCATTTTACTTTTCAATTGTTATTTGTATTTTTATAATTTTTCACCGACAAAAATAAATTAAGATAGATGACAGTGTGAAGTGATGCTTGGGTAGAAAGACCAAGTTGAGTTCTGTGGACTTTTGTTTCTAAACTAGCTTTAATTCTAATTTTTCATTCCTTCCCTGCCGAGCCGCCTCTCTTCGCCATTCGATGCTTCCTTAGCCCGTCCATTACACTTTTTGACTTGGCTCTCCTTCATTTGGTCAAGTGCATTTCTAGATGAAAGGTATTTGTCCTATTTAATTTTTAAAGGTCAAAATTATGATACACCAACATATATTATAATCATAGTTAAATCTCCAAATTTTAAGAAAATACTCTCAAAATTTAGTAAGAACAAGATATCTTTCATAAATTTTAATATCCATTATTATTATTATTATCACCATCTTATATTTTTTTTATTTAATTATTAAAAGGTAGAACATGAATCTAATATTATTTTTATTTAGCATGATACATAATAGTCTTAAAAAACATTTTAAATTTAAAATAATGTTTTCAAATTCACCCACCCACAACAAAACAAAAGATAAAAGAATATTTTAAAAAAAAAAAAACATATATAGTTTGTTTTCTCTCTTTCAAACACATTAGCTTACTTTCTCCTAAAAAGTAAAATTTTGATAGTTCATATTTGTAATCTTGATAACCTTTCATTTTATGATTTTTGCCAATTGTTGATAATTTTCCACCTTTTTTTTTGGTTTCTCAAGATAATATTTCAAGAATAAATTTCATTGGCACAAACAATTATTTAGTCGATTCTCATATTAAATATTGTAAAATTTTAATAATTAGATAACAAAAAAATTATAAGATGAAAATAATGAAATTTAATTGATATTTAAACTTATAAACAATATTTTGTTCTTACCAAATATGAAGGGTAGTTATCTAAATTTGTTGGCTTTACTATGATTATAATATTTGTTAATAGAATATAATCTTGACCTTTAAAAATTGAATAGGACACATGTTTCTCAGGTAGAAGTGCACTTTGGTGAAATGGAGGGAAAGCGCAATGGAGGGGACTAAATCCCAAGTTGACTACTATAAGAGAAGCGGAATATTACCTAAATTAAAACCACCGGTGTTTGGTGATATCTGCAAATTCTGAGAAACTGCATCATCTGCTCATAGTCTTGAACTATATGTTGAATCAGACCGATCGACCTAAAAAAATGCATTTGTGAAATGGAGAAGGCCTAAAATGCCCTTGAACTATTGGAAATGGTACAAAAATACCCTCCATCCACCTATTGGGCTTAAAACTCCCTGTCATCTACCTTTGGGTCCCCAAAATATCCTTCATTCATCTTTTTGGCTCATTTATACCCTTGAAACTAACAACTCTTTTTTCTTTTTTAAATATTTATTATGTTTCATTTTCTTATGGAATATAGTAAACCCCCATCCTCAATTTTTTTCACACAAAAAAGATCTTATATTTTTTTTCTATTTTTTATTTTTTGAATTTAATAAATTATAGGAAAAAATCTTTAAAAGAACTATCTTATAAAATCTAAAGTTACAGCAATACACATTTTAAATTTTTTTAAAATAATCTGCTCATATATGTATTTTATGTAGACAAAATAACTAACCTTTTAAGGATCAAAGTGATTTACTAAAATCGATTTAGCTTTTTTAAATTTTTTTTATTTAATCAAATTTGAATAATTCTTTGTTATTT